>OY755210.1:13068539-13540220 GCA_963576765.1 Draba incana
CTCAAATCCATGTTCCCAAGTCTCCTTTAAACCTAAAATGACTCAAAAGAAGAGAAAAAGACGATATAATGCATTTTTGGCACATCCTAACCTTTGTTTTGTAGGATTTTATCGAGTCTTTTTCTCTTCTTTTGAGTCATTTTAGGTTTAAAGGAGACTTGGGAACATGGATTTGAGCATTCGGGGGTCATTGAAGCAAACGGGACAAATCCGGAGAAAAGATGGCGTTTTGAAGAACGGAGCACCTGCTCGGTTTGGTGCGAGCACCTGCTCGCCCGTGGACTCGAAGACTTAGAGCCCTCTGGAAACTAGACCGGTCGGTCTGACCTCAGGACCGACCGGTCCACGCTCGAAGACCATCCACACTCGAAGACCGGACCGACCGGTCCAAGACCAGACCGACCGGTCGGTCACCCAGATCTGATTTAACCTATTTTTGTTTATAAATAAGGAGTAGCCGCCTCTGAAAGAGGGGGACGATTCATTTCATTTTCACTCATTACTTTTTGGAGATTCTCTTGGCTACTCTTTGCTTTTGTTCTTTTGCTTTTGGATTCAAGATTGGAGATTCATTTTCACAACATCTATTGAGAAGAATTCTAAACCCTCATCTATTTCAATTCCATCATGAATTCTCTTTGTTGTTTTGATGTGTTTGTCTCCTCCATGATTGAGTAGTCCTCTAGCTAGATCGAGGTTTTCGATGGTGATTTAGGATTGTTAGTGACTGAGCCAAATAGGATTGTATTATTCATGCGTCTTCACCAATAGGGGTTCTTCATGCTTAGATTAATATTGATCACTTAATCTATGATTTCAAGTTTAACTTATTCACGACAGTGCTCTAGGTTGCTAGATAACCCATTGATGAGCAATTGGTGTGTAACCAACGACAGTTGATTGTTACCATCAATTGTGAGCGAATTGAACCAACTCTTAATGCTTGTCTGTATCATTACTAAATCCAAACGACAGTTTAGGCATTTAGGTTGCTGGATAAAGATATTGATACATCACGACAGTGGGGCAATATAATCTTCATGTTTGAGTTCTAGACCAAATTGCTTTAATTCCTGAATAGTAGCTCAGTCCTTAATCCGAGATCACCAGAGAATAACCTTGATCTAGTGCTTTTCCATATTGAATTTCATATCATTTAAATTGCAGCTTTCACTATTTCGTTACAACCAAAAACCATATTTTATCTTAGCTTTAAGTTAAAATCCATGATTTCATAGTGTAACCTTGGTCTCTGTGGATTCGATACCCTTTATACTACTGCGATTGTCTGTTCACTTGCAGAATTATTTTGGGATTAAAACTTAGCACATCAAGTTTTTGGTTATATCAACCCGGTTAGTTCGGTTTTGGTCTTTTTTTTTTTACTTATGTTAGCAACTTAACTCTACTTTGGATAACCTATCGTGCGAGTTTTATATAATTAAATGTTTGGTTGTAAAAAAAAAATATATATATATATATATATAGCATATTAATGTACCAGAACTATATAGTTTGTGTATAAATTTCATAATCAGCCGTTTTTCTCCATTTACACCTACTATGATCTATGAATTGTGGAAGAAGGGAAACCATTGAAATCAAAGTCTTTCAGATCTTAGAGCTAGACCTGCCACTTCAACACATAGACGTTCTTATTTGGAACCGATTATCTTCACTTCGGAAACCTTTCCTAGCACGTGCCCTCTTTGTTGGTTGCGTTTGAGTTCGATTTAGCTATTAATTTTTTTTTTTTTTTTTGGAATTAGGGGGTTAAAACTCTTTTAAATTTAAAATAATGTTGTGAGTGCAAAAATGGGTTGGCATGTTGACATTCCGTGACGACCCACCATTTACCCATATGAGATTATCTAATACGGACACCATTAGCGTTCACGGACAACACATAACTCGATCATATCATCTACATTATCATATTCCTCCACTGATAAAATCCATATTTACCCTCAAATCATTTTTTTCCCTCAAATTTACAATTTGCCAAACAAAGCAATCTTCATCACATTGGTAATCCACGTTACGCGGTTTAAAAAATAGACAAAGTCGCTAAAAAAAACTACAATTTCTATCCAAACAATTTCAACACCAATTTATTTTTTATTTTGCTCTGTATATATTCAAATAACACACTTGAACCTTCGGAACCATTAGGCACTCCAAAGACATAAAATATCATCAAAAATAAAAAAGGATGAGCTCATCGTATTTACGATTAATATTACTCTTAGGTGCCATTAATCTCTTAGTTTCAATATCTACAACGGAAGCCATAATTCTCGGTCGTGTATTTCAAATCTGTAGGAATTTATGCCCCGGATGTGACCACGACTCCTTACAGTTCTTGTTCCGACACAACTTGGTCCGAGCCACAAGATTCGAACCTCCATTGATGTGGGACCGCAGACTCCAGGACTACGCTCAAAGGTGGGCTAATCAAAGAAGGGGGGATTGTGCTATGAGACACTCTATGCCAAACGGAGCGTCTGGTCACGGCGAGAACATCTACTGGGGATACGGGGCCAACTTTTCTCCGGCGGACGCTGTGGTTGCGTGGGCGAGCGAGAAGAGGTTTTATAATTACCGGTCCAACACGTGCGACAGCGGCCAAATGTGTGGGCATTACACACAGATCGTGTGGAAAAACACGAGGAGGGTTGGGTGCGCACGTGTGGTATGCAACAATGGTGGAATCTTCATGACTTGTAACTATGATCCTCCTGGTAACTACATCGGCCAGAGACCCTGGTAACTATTTATCTATTCAAATTCTCTTTCTTCTTATTTTTAGAAATTATCACCACTATTCAAAGAAATTAAGGTGGGTGTTTTGTGTATTTTATTAGAAAATAGATGTATTCGTGGGTTTTATGATTCTGATCATGTTTGTATCTTTATACGTGATTATTTTGATTGATTGTTGTAATTGCTTTCACGGTTATTTATATGTCCGTGAGAATGCCTAATATACAAAAACATCTATAAAAGATATATGATTTGTAAGATTCCAAATGCGAAAATCAAATACAAACGAAAACGATTATTCTGTGTTTAACGTTGTCATATATGTGCCTTTACGTTCAAAATTCAAAAACATGTTTGATACAAAGAACAAAATATTGTGTTTTTAACTTTTTATTTTAGTATTACACAGAGAATTTCCTTTGAAATAATCAAAACTTTATTATATCTTCTGGTTAGTAACCGTACTTGTTCCATTCCATCCGAGAATGAGTGCCGCGTTTTATTTTATTTTATTTTTATTTTTTTAACATCAAATTCATTCATTAATTCCAAATCGTGGACAAGAGTTTATACATCCATAGAACATCAATAACAACCAAATCCAAATACACATCTACAAATACATAACCAAACATTAAAAAGAACGATGAAAAATTGAATTTTCGCGATGCTTTCGATATCGAAGACTTACTCGTCAACAAGTTACTAAACCTATTTCTTTCCCTCTTCAGAATCAATCCCAAAATAATGAGATTGTCGCTCTTGGCTATCATCTCTTGAATGAAACTCCATAATATTCTAACGTTATTGATGATACTCAATATCTTCTCTTGCGTCGATTTGTCGTTTTTCCGTGAATTTGTTATACCCGGATCCCATAATCGCCGAACAAAATACCATATAAAATTTTGTAAATGATATGCAAACCCCTTCGTTAAACAGGACTGTGGATACCGGACATCATGAAGAATCGTCAAACGCTTCACGGAGATAACGGGCTCGTCTTGGTCGAAATGAGAACATAGACGAACCATGAATGAATCACTTCTTAATTGCAGATTTGGTGTGAACCGGGCGTGAATCAGAAGTTGCATCAACAAATTTGAAAAGTAATAACACGTAGTCACGAACACTAGCACCAACACCCTCGAAAAGAAGAGAATTGATAGGATATAAATCCAGAATAAAATAGTGCCATACATAGCACTTATTGAAAACAGGAAAGAAAAGAAACTAACAAACAAACAAAGGAACCACCGGCAAACGCCGGCGGCTCGAAAAGCCAAAGGAAAAAAGTTTGTATAGATCGCCTGTGAATCGCTTGCAGAGAAAAGGGGTGGTTATTGGAAGTTTTTTCCGCGTTTTATTATTGATGATTTAATTAAGGCAATAAAGTGAATTTTATCCCAAAAAATAAAACAATTTATCAAAAAAAAAAAAGAAGTGAATTTATAACCGAAGAAATTTAATGGAACACTAGAAGGTCTTTGTAAATCAGTAAAATAATTCATTTTGGGACATGACCATAACAAAATGAAAATTAGAAAAACGACAAAATGTTTATCACAACACCAACTTAAGATCCATACGACGATAAATTTAAAAGGAAACAAGAATCACGAAGAATTCAAAACATAGCTTAAGAAATCACCAACCATTTTAAGATAAAACCCAAGTGTTAGACAACGTTAGTAAGGATTCTCTCCTACGTAGTTACCCGGTGGGTCGTAGTTGCAAGTGATGAAAACTCCTGCGCCGTTCTCGCAGACAACTCGAGCGCAACCAAGGCGCTGGGTGTCACGCCATACAATTTGAGTGTAATGACCGCACATACCGCCATCACACGAGTTGGTCATGTGGTTGTAGAACTTAGCCTCCACGGTCCATGACTCCACTGCGAAAGTTGGTGTGAAGTCTGAGCCACTTCCCCAAAATAAATTCTCACCGTATGAACCGGTCGAGTGGGTTAGGGAGCAGTCATATCGCCTCTGGGTAGCCCACCATGTTGCATAGCTCGCGATCTTATGGTCCCACACCAATGGAGACAGGCCTGTTGAGTTTGGAGTTAATCAAATTAACACAACACTACTAAAAGTTTAATTTGATCACTATATAATTAGTTGTTTGTAGGTAGGGCTATTTTTTAGCACATGCTAGTGGGATAGTCGAACAAAACCAGAATCAAATACAAAAATTTCTTACATTATATATAAATAAATCCTATATTTTATAATTTGAGTATAATCTACCAGGAGTATGAGACGGCCTTATTTGTAATTAATTCGTTTCTTACAAAAGTATATGATATGAGACAAAGAAAAAAACGAGTATATAATATGAGATATCCTATGACATGGATACCTTCTGGATTGCATCATTTAAAACTCAGGCCATTACTTTAAAGGTCTCAAACTTAACAAAACAAATGTAGCCTTTATCTAAAAACGAATATCATAATAAAGGTTAAATTTGCTAATAGATCATTTAAACAGAAGTATCCCTAAAATAATACTTTAAACATAATTAATCAGGGTCTATAAGAAAATATAAAACAAAACGTCTAACTATTGGACAGAAAAGTATTATAAAGGGATGAAATGTAAGAAAAAAACGATCCCAAACAAAAATATCTTAACCATTTGTATTCAGATATATTGTCCGAACTATAAACACAGAAGGTCTTCATTTTCTAATATATGTAAGAAAGTACCTAGGGCGCCTCGTACAGAATTATGTGGATCAAGAAATTGTTGTTCGAACGAGCCGGTGGGTGGTTGGTAGGTGGGAGGAGGACGATAGAGGATAGGCCCAGGGCTGGGGGTTGGGATCGGCTCCGGATTTTCGACGTAGGGAGTAGAGCTAGGGACTGTCGGTGGCCGCGGACGGTAATAGTCTGCGTGAACAGCTTGGATGGCGACCAAGAGAAGGGTAATTGCAGAGAGTATGGCTCGGGTTTTTGTGGTCGCCATCATATTTTTCGTGGAGTGCCTCCAAAGATTTTCTTTTGGATGGTAGAAAAACGGTGATTTGATGGGGGTGAACATTTATAATGTTTATATTAGTGTGAAATTAATATGATGACAAATGCAATTTGGGAATGTCAACTAGTAGTGGCTTCCATGTTCGATTATGGTTACCACTATATGTTTTGCTTTGGTAAAGGAGGGATATAGATATTTTTAACCATGCAAGTAGGGTTTTTTATTTTATTTTATACATGATTTGTATTTTGAAATTAGACTAAAGATAAATAAAATAGATTGAACTATTACATATCTTTCGAATGTCTCTAACTTTATAATTAACATGATCATGACACGTCATTCAATCGATCATATTTTGCAAGGTGTTAGAAGACCCTTTTCAATTAAACTTTCACACAGTTCAAATTATTTTCCAATTTAGATTTATCCACATGTAAATATATAGATTTCAATTTAAAATCAATCAAAAATTTAAAAGTAATTAATATAGAAATTAATGTACTAAAATATATATACTCAAATGTATGAATAGATATAATTTTAGGGCTAACGGGCTCTATATACACATCTAAAAAATTTATTACAAATGTATCACTTCTATCTTTTTAATTGAATTCACTCAAGCTATTTTGGATAGTTTTTACGATTCTATCCCTATGTGAACCTTTAAAATCAAACAAGAATTTAATGATAAACCATATGTATCAGGGGCGGACCCACGTTATAATTCTTGTGGCACATGCCACATACTAAATTTAAGAACAAATCAAATCAAAAACTTGCAAATTTATTGAGCTGGCTCTGTTGGTGGACGAATTAGATTTGACTCCCAGTGGCCGGGTTCGATTCCACCTACTGACTTTCTGCGTTTTGATTTTATTTTTTATCAAAACAAAATTTTGTTTTTATTCTCTCATGTTTCTGCTTACTATCTTTATAATATTTTAAGGTTGTCAACAATCAACTATCTGACAAGACGACACGTGTCACTTCTTTTTTTACAAATTTTTATTTAGTAAAAAGTTTAAAATGTTTCTTCTAGGTTTCGAACCCAGCAAACCTCAGTCATTTAAATGGAGAAGAACCATTAGACTACTAAAGATACTTGTATATATTACGGAAAAAATCATATCTAAGCCACTAGTAATTTTTTTCTAAAAGGCATTCACACTAGTAGGAAATATTTTCAAATGCCAATTACTTTTTTTTTCTTGTAATGTAGAATCTATTTAATTAATTTTCCATTTATTTATCAATTATAATTCAACACTAAATCTTAAAACGTCCATCTAACGTTTTCATTATTTAAATTCAACAAATTATTAATTATTTTACCATCAAATTAATTCTCCCATTAATTGGTCCCATCCAAATTCAACGTCCACATTTACTTACTACCATAAACTTACAAAATCCAATCAATTAATTATTGAAGATAATTAGGAAATCTGAACATTTTACCTTTGTAGGACTCAATTGATTTATAATATATCAATATTGAAATAGTTGAGAATCACCTTACCTTTATATGTTCATGCAAGATAAATAAGAAAAACCACTAATTTAATTTCAAATCAATTACAAAACATTGGTTGTTTTTGTCAAATATAAATAATAAGATAAAACATATTGTTTGTCTTTACATTTAATAAAACTTTTAAACAATATAACTTGTGAGAATATTTCTTAAATATCGCTTATATATAATAAAATAAATTTAAAATTTAAGTATATAATTTTTCCACGCAACGCGTGGACTTTTTCTAGGTAAGATATAAGATATGGATGTAACTTTGGCTATTTCTTTCCGTTTCTTTCTCTCGTTTTTTTTTTTTTTTTGTCGACAATATTTCTATTGATGATTTTTTTTTGGTAGAAATATTTCTATTGATGATAAGGACCACTTTCTCTCGTTTTCTAAGTATAACATATACATTTCTTATTTTCTTGTCAATATTTATATAAAATAGCAATTCAATTTATAAAATTGTATGTTAAATGAATAAATATCTAAACGAAAATCTCTATTTTTATAATTTGATTCAATTCTTTTTTACAAAAGTCTATATATCACATAAACTTTTTTTATATATGTATAATACATTTCATTAATTAAATTATATTTCGCATATAATTGTATTGTGCTTCATATAAAATTATCGTCTAGATCCTCCACTGATATGTATCATGGGTTAGATTGGTTGAAATCTTTATAATCTTTATTCCACTTTTTAATTTGTACCGCTTTAGAATGTATCAATCACGAAAATTTTATCAAAATCTTTACCAACACTATTACACTAATCCTTATTTATACAACTTTATCTCAAATCTTTATCTATACAGCTTTGCTCTATGCTATAAAGCTTACTGAAACAACCAAGCTTTTTTTTTTTTTTAACTAAACATTTCTACTGCGAAACTCATAAATTAATTAAATCCAAATAAAATAATCCAATAACTCCATAATAATCAATAATCTAAAATAATTCAAATAGAAATCAAACACCAGATTCAGGAATGGGTAAATAAATCTAGCAACCTATGACAACAGGTTCACTAGACTAATCAACAACACATGACATCCTATCATCCCTCTTCCTAAGGCCTCGATTCCGCAATCACATTTTTCTTTTACCTGCAACACATGAAAATAAGAGTTGCGTAAGTATTTCATAAATACTTAGTGAGTTGCTCATCCCGCCTACTGGCGTAACAAGCAGGCTCAGATAATATTGCAACAACCAATAAAAGCCATCACAACACAAGACAATAATTAACAATACGGGAACAACAAGTTTCGGGTAAACTGAACTTCGTGTCGAGCGACACCACAGAGGTGTCGATCGACGCGACCATATGCTTTGTGTCGAGCAACACGCATAAAATCTTCGTGTCTGTAGGGGACAAATCTCTCCTAGAAGAATCGATAAACCAAACGGCTTAACACGTGTTAAAACGGTTCAGCGGTCGAACCCAGAAAACGCAGGCCCGTCAAAGGCCCATCACTGTTCACTCCAGCGTTGTTCGATCCTTCTAGACCGGCCCAGCTCAGAGCGACCGGAACTGTTCATGTCACCTCGACCGTCACTGTTCATACCGCCTCATTTAGCTATAAATAAACTTGTATCCCTCTCATTGTGGGGGATCCGAAATTTCTTGTAAAAACACTGTTTACAGCTCTGATCTTGATGAATAAGAACCCTAACTCATAATCTAATTCTATCTTCCTCTAAGTGTTTGAAAACCCTAAAGAAGCTCTATTTCAAACGAATCTTCACAAATTCGATTGTGTGATTAATCCAGCACGCACAATTTGGCGCTAGAAGGAGGGGTTGCTCGCAACACTAGCTTCATACACGAAACAAACGCTTAGACGAACCCGCTACTCGCAACATGTCAGTAACGAACCCGCAGTCTCCAGCGGCCGAAGATACAGGTCCAAGCGAGCCCATTGTGGCTGGGCTGATCAACCAGTCCGCATTGGGGGCGGAAGCAAGCAGACCTGTCCCGACAGAGAACCAGGCAACCGCGAATACAAACACGGCCGACCCGTCCACACCAGGAGATTTCGGTCAACTCAAAGCAATGCTCGAACAGTTGCTCAAGCAGTCGCAAAACCAGGAGACGATCAACAGCAACCTGACTGCTGAAATCAGGGCCTTGTCGACAACTCGTCAGTCTCGAGGGCTACCTCAAGGTAACGCGCTTCGCGTCGCCCCGCTCGCTCTTAACTTCTCCCAGGCGGCATCGCCATCGGCTCGTGGCACTCGCGAAGATCATACGCCTACACCTCTCAGAGACGGAACCGTTTTCGTCGCAGGCGCTCCCGGCGGCATACCTGCAATCGCAGACAATTCAGAAGGACGTGAATTCGGAGCAGCTCGGCCCAGTCGACCGATTAGTCGTATCCAGAGTCGGGACGAGGGCGAAATCGCAGAAAATACGCGATGGATGGAACAAGCCGAAGCCATAACCGCCCGTAGAGCTGTCGATTCGCAGGGAACGGCCCTCTATTGCGATTGCGTTCGCGAGTGCCGTTCAATTGAGGTCACAGGTATCCTTGAGATCGCGAGTGTTTTGCTGCAAGATTGATTGCCGAAGCCATACGCGACAACTTGTTTTGCTGCAAAACACTCGCGATCTCAAGGATATGAGGTCACAGGTCCATCGCGCAACCAGCAAGGCGCCGGAACTCGACCGCGTTCTTGAAGAAGCTCGCACC
Source organism: Draba incana (assembly GCA_963576765.1). NCBI lineage: Eukaryota > Viridiplantae > Streptophyta > Magnoliopsida > Brassicales > Brassicaceae > Draba > Draba incana. The sequence continues at coordinate 13,078,512 of OY755210.1, forward strand.
ACTCCTTTTACCGAGCGAATAACAAAGGCGCGTTTATCTGACCCAGGGAAGCTCAAGATTCCTATCTATGAGGGAAAGGGCGACCCCACGGAGCATATCAGAGCATTCTCAATCGCAATGGGGCGAGCTAATTTCAGGCTCGATGAAATCGATGTTGGTTGCTGCCTCCTCTTCGTGGAGCATCTCCAAGGGGCGGCCCTCTATTGGTTCACGGGGATGAAAAGGAACTCTGTTGACAGCTTCGCCCAACTCTCCGAGGCCTTCCTAAAGCAGTATTCCGTCCTAATCAAACGCAGGTCATCAGAGGTGGACCTTTATACTATAACGCAAGCGGCCGGCGAGCCCTTGGGAGTTTTCATTGAACGCTTCAAAGCGATGTTTATTCAGGTAAAAGGGATTGACGACAGATCCGCCCTGAGTGCCCTGCGAAAAGCTTTGTGGTACAGCTCGGATTTCCGAAAAGAGATGACGATTAACGATCCCTCGTCAATTCAAGATGCGCTTCATCGCGCTAACGACTTCGCAAGAAGCGAAGATGAAACCAAAATCCTGAGCCAGAAGCATGGAAAGGCCAGGAATCCTAGTCCGCTGGAAGTCCCAGTCGCGACAAAGAGGAAGCCGGGAAATTTCGTACAACATGAAGGAGGTTTCAAGGGGGCCCATAACTACCAGGTGGACTCGCCCGGCTACGGTCGAGGAAGAGGGCGAGGCCGCGGAAGAGGCGCCCCTGGTCGCGCTAGCGGCAACACTTGGCCGAGGATATCGCAGTATGACGAGTCTGCTTATTGCGACTTGCATAAGATGGAGGGACACTCGACGTCTAACTGCAGAGTCCTCGGCATGCGACTCGCAGCAAAGTTGGCCGCCGGCGAGCTCAAAGGAAACATCAATGTTAACGATTTTCAGCTCGAGCAATTCGACGATGCAAGAGAAGGGGACGGCCCGTCGGGAGACAACAGGAATAATAAGCGAGACCGACGAAACGACGAGGCCCACCTCGACCGACGAAACGGTAATGATGGCCGGAGCGCCTCGAAACAGAAAATCTGCAACATGATCATGGGCGGCTCGCGCTACTGCTCTAACACCGTCTCGTCGATCAAAGCCTATCAGAGAAGAGCGGAGGTAGGGGCAAACAAACCCGAACCGTCGAAGTTCCCGAACGACGTCATCCAGTTCGAAGAGAATGAGGTCGATGACATTGACAAACCTCATGACGACCCGCTTGTCATCCGACTCTCTGTCGCAGGATGGGATACGGGTCGCGTTTTAATCGACACTGGGAGCACAGTCGACATCATTTTTGTAGACGCTCTGAAGCGCATGGAAATTGACCTCGCACAAGTCGAATCCTATCCTAAGCCATTAACCGGATTCAATGGCGAGACGACTATGACACTCGGTACGGTCAAGCTTCCTGTAAGCGCGGAAGGTGTGACTAAAATAGTTGAGTTCGCAGTCTCGAACAACCCGGCAATTTACAATGTGATAATGGGAACCCCTTGGCTAAACTCGATGCGCGCCGTCGCCTCAACGTATCATCTCTGTCTTAAGTTTCCAACAAAGGGCGGAGTCAGAACGATCAGAGGAAGTCAGTCGGCGTCAAGATCTTGTTTCATGACCGCGCACAAACTAAGAGCTCAGGCGACAGTGTCGATCCCAAGCGAGCCGCGGAAAAAGATTAAGACAGACAGAGAGCCCGTCAAGGAAATCTCAAACCTCTTATAGCAGCTACAGATCGCGGAATCCGCTGAAGATACAAGAGCGGGCCCGACCTGCGAGCCTGTCATATCTGTTTGTATAAACGACAAATTCCCAGAGAAATACGTAGAGATAGGCGCGACACTTGACAAAGCCGTAATGCTCGACCTCATCGAATTCCTCAAGAAAAACGTCGGTACATTCGCTGGTCCGCGGGAGACATGCCCGGGATCGATATCGACATCATCAGTCACGAGTTAAACGTGGACTCGACCTATAAACCGATAAAGCAAAAGCGAAGGCGACTAGGTCCTGAAAGGGCTCAAGCGGTAAATGACGAAGTAGACAAACTCTTGCAGGCCGGTTCGGTCTCTGAGGTCAGATATCCGGAGTGGCCCGCGAACCCAGTCGTCATGAAGAAGAAAAGTGGTAAGTGGCGAGTCTGTGTAGACTTCACGGATTTGAATAAGGCATGCCCTAAAGACAGTTTCCCTCTTCCTCGAATCGACCGCCTCGTGGACGCGACATCTGGAAACAAGTTGTTGTCATTTATGGACGCATTCTCTGGCTATAATCAGATCTTCATGCACCCCGGCGATCGCGACAAAACATCTTTTATCACAGACCGCAGAATCTATTGCTACAAAGTCATGCCCTTTGGACTTAAGGATGCTGGAGCTACTTATCAGCGATTGGTAAATAAAATATTTGCGGACTTACTCGGCAAAACGATGGAGGTTTACATTGACGACATGCTCGTCAAATCACTCGAGGAAAAGGACCACATCGGCCACCTCGCAGAGTGCTTTGCGTTATTAAACAAGTATAACATGAAGCTAAATCCGGCTAAGTGTCGTTTCGGTGTAACGTCCGGCGAGTTCCTCGGCTACATGGTTACTCGTCGCGGGATCGAGGTAAATCCAAAGCAAATCGACGCACTAATCCAGATGCCTTCGCCAAAAACGAGAAGAGAAGTCCAGCGACTAAACGGCAGAGTCGCGGCCTTGAACCGATTTATCTCGCGCTCTACTGATAAGTGTTTACCTTTTTATGAAACGCTCAAGGATAAGAAGGGGGCGGCTCGACAAGATTTCGAGTGGACTGAAAAATGTGAAGAAGCCTTCCAGAAGTTGAAGCAGTACCTCGCGACTCCACCTGTTCTGACAAAGCCAATAGCTGGCGAACCGCTCTATCTTTACATCGTGGTCTCGACCTCGGCAGTTAGTGGGGTTCTGATTCGCGAAGACGGCACCGAGCAAAAGCCTGTTTTCTATATTAGTAAGTCGCTAATCGATGCAGAAACAAGGTATCCTTTGACGGAGAAACTCGTACTCGCAGTTATTACGTCGGCTCGAAAGCTTTGACCGTATTTTCAATCACATTCGATCGTGGTACTAAGTACTTTTCCACTGCGCGCTGTTCTCCACAGTCCGACTCAGTCCGAGCGACTCGCCAAGTGGGCGATCGAGCTAAGCGAGTTTGATATCGAGTATCGCAGTAGGACGACGATCAAGGCACAGGTATTGGCCGACTTTTTAATCGAACTGCCGGAGGCGGAAGCCTCGCCCGAAATCGAAGATACACTTGCGGACTGTTCTGCATCCCAAATCTGGCAGCTGCACGTCGACGGCTCGTCATCTAAACACGGATCGGGAGTAGGCATTCGACTATCGTCAGACGGAAAATCTCTAGAGCAATCGTTCTGCCTTGGTTTCAAGGCATCGAACAACGAGGCCGAATACGAGGCCCTTCTCGCAGGCCTTCGATTGTCTAAAGCGTTGAAAATAACAAAGGTAGAAGCTTTTTGCGACTCTCAGCTCGTCGTAAATCAGTTCAACGGCGAATACGCGACAAAGGACGAGCGCATGGAAGCATACCGCGCTCTCGTCAAAACTTTAACAGCTGAATTCGATCTGTTCACCTTGATAAGAATTCCAAGGTCGGAAAACTTCCAAGCGGATGGCCTCGCATCACTCGGCTCGACCGCGAAGCTAGATAAAGATCTTCAAAGAATTGTCAAGGTCGAATTCATTGAAGAGCCGAGTATTGCAATCGCAAGAGCAGTCAACGTCCTAACAAGATCCCTGGCAGCGAAGCGAAAAGCAGCTCTCAGCAATGGCTCGCCCGCTCGCTCCGCCGCAGACCCGATGGACCTCGACCACACCAAAGATAACGTCGAACCGGATCCGATGGATCCCAATCAATCCGGTACAGTCGGCACAGACGAAACGACGGATGTGATGGCAACAGACAACGAGCTCGACCCGAATAACACAGCTTTTGACCGTGGCTTTCTCCCCGAACAACTTGAGGAATCCCCAGAGGATGCTTACCCATGTAGCGAGGAGCCTCCACCTGGGCATGAAGTCGTCGACATTCCCGTTGACGACGAGACCACAGTCTATGGATGCGACACCAAGTGGATGGCCAGCATTTGCGTTTATCTCGCAGACGGCGAGATCCCAATCGACAAATGGGTGGCTCGCAAATTAAAGTCACAGTCGTCTCGTTACGTTTTACTTGATGGAAATATCTTCAAATGGCGACTGTCCGGGCCACTACTCGCTTGTGTCGAGGGGCAGGAGGCTCGCGAGATAATGCACGAGGTTCATAGCGGATCCTGCGGTAACCATTCGAGAGGTCGCTCACTCGCCATCCGAATCAAGAGGCACGGATATTTTTGGCCATCGATGATAAAAGACTGCGAGCTGTTCGCAGCAAAGTGCGAGAAGTGTCAGCGACATGGTCCGTTCATCCATCAACCGACGGAGTTCTTAACCTCGATCACCTCGCCCTACCCGTTTATGCGATGGGGAATGGATATAGTCGGACCGCTTCATCCGTCTCGGCAGAAACGATACCTCTTAGTCCTAACGGATTATTTTTCCAAGTGGATCGAGGCGGAAGCATTCGGATCAATCAAGGATAAGCAGGTCGAAAACTTCGTCTGGAAGAATATCATATGTCGTCACTGCGTACCCTATGAGATAGTGACAGATAACGGTTCGCAATTCATATCTAAACGGTTCGAACTTTTCTGCGATAAGTGGAAAATCAGAATCAGCAAGTCAACGCCTCGCTGCCCGCAAGGCAACGGCCAGGCAGAATCGTCAAACAAAACACTTATCCATGGCCTAAAGACTCGACTCGACGCTAAGAAGGGTCGTTGGGCAGATGAACTTGAAGGCGTTTTATGGTCTTGTCGAACAACACCGCGACGCGCTACGGGCGAGACGCCTTTCGCCCTCGTCTACGGAACAGAATGTGTGATTCCTCCTGAAGTCTATTTTCCAGGAGTTCGCCGACGATTGCTTCCAGAACAGGAAGGTCTCAATCATCTCCTCATGCTCGACGAACTCGACCTTATCAACGAAAGGCGCGACCAAGCACTTATAAAAATGACCGAATATCAAATTGCAGCATCCAAGTATTACAACTCCAAGGTGCGAGTTCGGCGTTTTTACGAAGGAGACCTCGTCCTTCGCGCAGTATTTCAAAACACTGCCGAGCCCAATGCCGGCAAGCTCGGCGCTCACTGGGAAGGACCTTATCAGATCACAAAAGTAGTTCGCCCGGGCGTCTACGAAATCGCCAACATGAAAGGCGAGATGATCCCGCGTTCCTAGAATGCGCGACATCTGAAGAAATATCACTGCTAAAAATACTAAGTCATTAGACTTGAACTACGACGCGACTTGATCCCTTCATTGGGTACGTAGGCAGCTCGTTTTCGGACGAGTTCAGTTGCCCCCTTGTTCAAAAAAAAAAAAGGGGGGGGGGAGTGGGTCCGTATATTCGTACTCCCACTCGCAATATGTAACGACTTAAGGTTTTAACCAAGTCTTATTCGCTCAACTCGCGGACGACTCCGGTCTAAACGCGATAATCGATTTGCAATATGCTAAGGTTTTAACCAAGTCTTATTCGCTCAACTCGCAAACGACTTCGGTCTATACGCGACAAGTCGACTCGCAAAACGACTTTGGTCTAAACGCGACAAGTCGACTCGCTAAACGACTTCGGTCTAAACGCGACAAGTCGACTCGCTAAACGACTTCGGTCTATACGCGACAAGTCGACTCGCTAAACGACTTCGGTCTAAACGCGACAAGTAGACTCGCAAAACGACTTCGGTCTAAACGCGACAAGTCGACTCGCTAAACGACTTCGGTCTAAACGCGACAAGTCGACTCGCAAAACGACTTCGGTCTAAACGCGACAAGTCGACTCGCTAAACGACTTCGGTCTAAACGCGACAAGTCGACTCGCAAACGACTTCGGTCAAAACGCAACAAGTCGAATCGCAAAACGACTTCGGTCTAAACGCAGCAACTCGCAAAACGACTTAACTGTCTAAACGCGAGATCAATAGCAATTAGGCGTCATTATGGCCATAATGGCGACCTGATTAAAATTTCATCATCATTATGAAGTATACTCATACATCCTCAACGGATAAAGCGCGCTATATAAGTTTAGAGTTCATTACTGGGATAGACGTATTCAGTGCGAGTATTGTCCGTTAGCCGGGATGTCCATCTCGCGAGTCCATCTCGGGATAGACACATTTAGTAGAATGTGTCCGTTAGCCAGGATGTTTGATTCGCAAACCCAGTTTTAACCTTAACAAACTGGTCGAACTTAGCAAATATATATTTGCCTGGATAAGATATATTCAGTAGAATATAACCAGGATGTTCGTCTAAGCGTCTTAAAACCGCATCGCGTCTTAAAACCGCATCGCCTCTAAGCGTCTTAAAACCGCATCGCCTTTAAGCGTCTTAAAACCGCATCGCGTCTTAAAACCGCATCGCCTCTAAGCGTCTTAAAACCGCATCGCGTCTTAAAACCGCATCATTTCGATGGCCTTAGACAAGCTCTAACAGGCCTCGTCGACAAACTAATAATCGAAAATATAGTTAAGAAATTGCTTAAGGGCATTCATATAAAACTGCTCGACCAACTCGGCATAAAAAAGTTGTTACAAGTTGGATAAAGCCATCCAGACACAAAAACAAAAATCGAGTCATAAAATCCATAAGCAAAAACAAAAACTAATCCTACTGTTGCAAAGTCCGGACTAGGCGACAGTCTCGCCATCTTCGGCCCCTTTGTCATCAGAAGCCAGCTCGCCCTCTTCGACAACTTGTTCTTCGGCTGGAGTAATGATAGCAGCCGAACTCACAGCCTCGCCGTCCTTGGGTTCTGGTTCCGAAGGAGCCTGTTCGCGAAGAGGTTCAGTCGGTGCGACTGGGATCGGAGCAACGGTCTCATCGGCTTCGTCCGACTCGCTCTCGTCTAACTCCTCACTCGCGCTTCGCAAGCGCATACCGAGAGAGCCATCGTTCGACCCAGAAGCTGCATTTATACCAACAGACTTAGCAACAACTTCGATTCGCGGAGACGCAACTATATGCGCTACTCTAATGGGGACAACATAATTCTTACCCAAGGTCCTTCTCAATTCGAGTGCTATCGCGTCGAAGATCTCGTCGGCTTTTCCGAGCGACGCCTTGTTTTCAGCTAAAAGGGCACGCTCGGCCTTGGGATCGAAGGCCTCCTCTGCTTCAGCATTCTCCATGTCGTCAAGGAGCTGGAGATTAGCCTCCGCTTGTGCAAGATAGACCATTTTCCTAATCGGCTTCTTCATCATCTGTTGAAACAGCTCGTAAGCCCGGTTAAGCTGGCCTTGCACTTCGGCGGCCGCAGATCGCCTCGCAGAAGAAACAGCCTCTTCAAGATCCCGCTCGCGACTCGCCTTCAGAGCAGATAGCTCTTTCACCAGCTCGGCGTTGTTCTCCTCGACCTTCTCCTTCTCCTTACCGACTCTGTGAAGGTGCACGCCCAGGTCGTCTGAGCTCTTCTTGTACATATCTCGCTCAGCAGCAAGATTTCTCAGTTGGGCCGCGACTTTTTCCTTCTCGACCTCTTCTCTCTGCCTGGCCTCGCCTATAAAGAGCTCCTTAGACCTCCAGTCTTGATCATACGACATGATCAGCCTGTTGAAATGGGCGATGGCCTGCGAACGAGTTGACAGTATGAAAAATAAAGCTAAGTGAAAAAGAAAGAATAAAGTGTGGAATTACCTTGGCCTGGCGAGACGCGAACTCCTTGTAGAGCTCGCTCTTTACCAGCCTTTCCGGGATCGGCATACGATCACCCGGATATGTAACCTTAGCCATCATGGCGGCTGCGGCTAAGGGATCAGTATAAAGCCCATCGGAGCTTCCAAGAATAGTTTGCCCTGGGGACAGAGTCGGCAGCTCGCGACGAGACTTCTTCTTCTCGCCAACTTTACCTTTGCCCTTCTCAGAGGCAGAAGATCGTTTTCTCTTCCGATGCAATTGGGCCTCAGGCTCGGCGGGCTCGTCAGTAATGGTAGTTGGCTGTGAAGTAATAACAGCCAACGCACCACTCGCGGCTACAGCAGCCGCTTCGTCACCCTCAGCAGTAGGAGTAGGCTCTTTATCGACGCTCCGCTCGGACGTCTCGACGATGGAGGCAGTGGCCTTCGGGTCGGCCTTTCTCTTAGCCTTCTCGGCTTTTCTTTTGGCGAGATCGCGGAAAGTTAGCTTGGGAGGCATGATCTCTAGATCGTCGGACTCGCTCTGTTCGATTTCTTCTTCTTCGTCGTAGGAAATGAACTCGCGAGCTCGAACAACTCTTCGAATATTGAAGTGACGATTCCAAAGGCACTTCCGAGCCTTCAACTTATTGACCAAATCGTCGATGTTGGCAACAGGAGTGAATAGCAGTCTGCTAGCTGTAAAAAAAAATCAGCAGAAAAGTTAGTATAAAACAAGGGGGCAGTTCGCGCAGTAAACATTCGAGAAAATCTACCAAGTGTCCCCCACTTCGCCACCACTAAGTGTTCATCCTCGGCCGACGCGGCCGATATCGGCACGAAGAAAAAATACTTTCTCCAGCTATGATCTTTGTTTGGGAAGTCGTCCAGTATTTTATAAAGGGAACGACTCGCCAGATTGTAGTACTTCATGCCACCCGGGTTTGATTGCTTGCGCCATTCAAGAAGGTTGTGTAGATGGCGAACTCCGATGGGCTCGCGACATTCGGCTGCCCGCGTCGTAATTCCCACCAATTGGCGAATCCCTCTTGAGTTGATTTGCACGAGCGCGATTTTGTGAACCCGCGCGAATCGGAGAATCAGCGCAGGAATGGGGAACGTGAGGAAACACTCCTTAAACCAACACGCATAGGCGGTAAACGTGCCGGCAGGGGGATTGTCTTCTCGCTGCTCGATAAAAGGCGCGATCAGTTCGACCGAGTCGGGAATTCGACATTCTGAGCGATAGTCTTCCAGGAAGTCCTCATCGCACCAAGAGGAACCTGGAGGCGGGCGTTGCTTTCGCCTCGATTTCTTTTTCTTCTGGACAACCTCGGCAAGCCCGCACGCAGCCCAAGCTTCCAGTCTCTCTTTTTCTACTAAAGAGTTATACGACCAGTTACCTTCTTCGATCTTTACTTGAAGAGGCAGCTCGGCAGGACTAAGGGACTCGTCGCGGAGTTGTGGGATTTCCACAACCAGTCTTCGCCCATCAGTGGTCGAGGCCTCGCCAATTTGCGAAGGATGCGAAGTCCCAACTCCCTCTTCAAAGCCAGTTCGTCCAGCTCGCATGGATGAAGTAGACTCCCTTGTCTCGCGACTTTTTCTTAAGACGGGAGTAGGATAAGAGAATAGTTCGGCAAGAGGAGAATGGCCTCCAGCTCGATCTTCTCGACTAATGGGGCTCGCCTCCTCGCTGCCTGAAGGACTCGCTTCCTCTTGACCACAGAGCCTACTACAACTCGAACTCGCATCTACAATCGACTCGCTATCAGGAGAATACTCCCAGGCCAATTTTCCCTTCTCGGGGAGTTCGGCAGACTTCGCGGATGCAAAAGAACTAGTCGACGACATCTTTCTTTGGATCAAAACTTTAAGTTTTTTCAGTTTTTCTGAAGAACACTGCGGCGGCGATGAAGAACACGGCGGCGGCGAAGTGATGGGACGGCAAAATTCCTATCTATTACTCGAAAGAAAAAACAGAGAAGGGAGAGAGAGAGCGAACCTGTTTTTTCGGAGGAATGAGAATAATGAGAAGTATCAAGGGAGCGTTACCTCTTCTTTGGACATTTTCGACGGGTCGACTTTCGAGGTGGGCCTAATTTCTCAATGGGCCCAAAGGTTCTGGGCTCAGAAGATCAGTTTCGCGAGATTGATCCAAATCAATGGTTCCACAATTTTTATCTGACCCTAAATGCGACTCCGCGGGCTCATCCTCGATTTGTTTCGCGACTTCATAGTTTCAATATTCTCAGGATTTCGACCTTCAAAGAATCGCGCGACCTCGCGACTTCACTTACGAATAAACCTGCGACTTCAGCATCTCGCAACTCGCGACTCCATCTCAATGGATCAGCTCGCGACTTTTTCTCCACAGAAATCAACTCGCGACTCCATCTCAATGGATCAGTCGCGACTTTCTCTCCGTGAAAATCAACTCGCGACTCCATCTCAATGGATCAGCTCGCGACTTTTTCTCCACAGAAATCAACTCGCGACTTCATCAACTCGCGACTCCATCTCAATGGATCAGTCGCGACTTTCTCTCCGTGAAAATCAACTCGCGACTCCATCTCAATGGATCAGCTCGCGACTTTTTCTCCACAGAAATCAACTCGCGACTTCATCAACTCGCGACTTCGTCAACTCGCGACTCCATCTCAATGGATCAGCTCGCGACTTTTTCTCCACAGAAATCAACTCGCGACTTCATCAACTCGCGACTTCGTCAACTCGCGACTCCATCTCAATGGATCAGTCGCGACTTTCTCTCCGTGAAAATCAACTCGCGACTCCATCTCAATGGATCAGCTCGCGACTTTTTCTCCACAGAAATCAACTCGCGACTTCATCAACTCGCGACTTCGTCAACTCGCGACTCCATCTCAATGGATCAGTCGCGACTTTCTCTCCGTGAAAATCAACTCGCAACTCCACCTCAATGGATCAGCTCGCGACTTTCTCTCCACAGAAATCAACTCGCGACTTCATCAACTCACGACTTCATCAACTCGCGACTTCGTCAACTCGCGACTCCATCTCAATGGATCAGTCGCGACTTTCTCTCCGTGAAAATCAACTCGCAACTCCACCTCAATGGATCAGCTCGCGACTTTCTCTCCACAGAAATCAACTCGCGACTTCATCAACTCGCGACTTCATCAACTCGCAACTTCGTCAACTCGTGACTTCCTCTTCGGCGACAACGATGACTTGAGTAAATGTGCGACTCGCGCTCTTTTCCCCTTTTCTGTTTTTTCCCACTGGGTTTTCTAGACAAGGGTTTTACCGATGCTTGTTCGCACATCTGTACATCTTCATCTCGTCACCTCCCATCTTCGAGCAGATTCATTCAATCAAGTCAACTCGCGATTTTGAAGGCTTTCAGTCAGCTCGCAGATATCGGAACAAATCTACCTTGACACCTCGCACTCTCGCACGATTCGCGGATCACAAGTAAAACCAATTCGCAGATTCGCGAAACTAGAAATCTACTCGCCAATAACAGCAACCGACTCGCAGTATTGAGTATTTGGGTTCGACAGCATCGCCACTAACACGGTAAACGGCCTAAGCGGGAATCGATTTTTCAGACACCCTTACTTCAGCACTTTTTAACTAAACTGCTGAACTGGGGGGCTAACTGTAGGGGACAAATCTCTCCTAGAAGAATCGATAAACCAAACGGCTTAACACGTGTTAAAACAGTTCAGCGGTCGAACCCAGAAAACGCAGGCCCGTCAAAGGCCCATCACTGTTCACTCCAGCGTTGTTCGATCCTTCTAGACCGGCCCAGCTCAGAGCGACCGGAACTGTTCATGTCACCTCGACCGTCACTGTTCATACCGCCTCATTTAGCTATAAATAAACTTGTATCCCTCTCATTGTGGGGGATCCGAAATTTCTTGTAAAAACACTGTTTACAGCTCTGATCTTGATGAATAAGAACCCTAACTCATAATCTAATTCTATCTTCCTCTAAGTGTTTGAAAACCCTAAAGAAGCTCTATTTCAAACGAATCTTCACAAATTCGATTGTGTGATTAATCCAGCACGCACAGTGTCGAGCAACACCCTCCTGGTGTCGATCGACACACCTCTGTAATTGCACCAGAATCGAGTTCCTCCTCTCTTGACTCGATTCCGGTGATTACGAGTCGCAAACCTGCACGGAAAACACCAGAATACCACAATTGCAACCCACAGAAAACATCATCATCAACAAATCACAATTTCACACACAAATCAAAACCAAAACGCAACGATCATCGTCATAGCCTAGAAACTGCAGTCACAACTCACCTTAGCCTAAAAAGGAACGAAAAAGGGAACGAATGAGACGAGAAACTGCACGTCCAGACTTCTAGGACCCACAAATCACCACGACACAACAAGGAATGACTCTAGGACTCGAATGACACGGTTTCGGGAGAATTTCTTTGCAACAATTCTCTCAAAACACTAATCACTCTCTCAATTCTCTAAACTCTGAACGTTTCTCCACCGTAGCTCGGGCCACAATTAACACAAGTTTATAAAGGCAACCCTAGGGCTTAACTCCCTTAAACCGAACCAAAAACCGTAATTAAAAAGTTAATTACTCGGTTCAGGAAATGTAAGTGTCGAGCAACACCAAGACTGTGTCGATCGACACCCACAAAACCTTCGTGTCGATCGACACACTCCTTGTGTCGCTCGACACGACCACCAGAAATGCATTTCTGGTTTGCGGGCGTTACACTTACCGCTCCAGATTTTTAAAAAGTTGGGTTACCAATCGGACCCCATGTCTTCGTTCTCTCTCATCGTACGCCCATTGAGAAACTTCACAATTTTTAGAAGAAAAAGAAGAAAATTTTTGTTCGAGTTGATTCAAGTTCACCGAGTCAACTCAGTAAGTCAGATTTTGGAGATCATTTAAAAGCTTTCTACTAGATACAATTTTTGGAGATCCGGCAAATGAAGTCGTTTGTGGCAAAGAACGACGGAAAATTATGCTTTAGATTTGATCGAAGTACTTCATCTAGTGGATGCAAAAACTTTGACAGTAGTAGCAAAAGAGTTGGGAACTGTGGACGTAAAGGTGAAAATGGCAATAGCGGATACATAAAGAGTTGATAATTTGAAAATTGACATTCAATAATTGAGTTACTCCAATATACAATCAGGAAAAAGTGATACTAGGGTAAACAACCAACTATATCGTTATGTATCATGTTAAATTATTTAGTACATCTTATTATATATAAATTTTGGTTAATGTTTTATGGTACTCGGTACTTTATTAGTTATCCCTCAGTTTTTGAATTATCGCGATGTGTGCAAAATTATCTTCCATCTAATGGCATATCTCATCGTTGTTGTTATTGTTTTCCAGAGCTCCACTTTTTACTCTCCTATGCCGGAAATGGAGGCCATTACTCACAAAAATCAATGATAATTTAGGCAAAGATGTGAGATTTGACTGAGATCTAACAAAAAAAATTTTAGCGGGCACTCTTCTCTTTCCCTTGTTTGTTTTTTCCAAGTTTGTCACAGACCTTTCTGTGACCATTTCCGTTTTCTCCAACACATAATCACCTTCGTCAAGACGCCGTTTGTTTTTCTGATATAAGCTTGGAATCAACTTCTCTCATGTCACAAATGTTTTACACAAATCACAAATGCCACAATTCAGATGGGCTGAAATGGGCTTTAGTTTTATTTTATTTTTATATTAAATTTAGTATGATAAATAAGAAAGTACCTAAAAAACCTGACCTAAACCATTTATTTACGATCCAACCAGTATTATCCACCCAATCCACATCCCTACCCGACTCAATCAGATCAATTAATAAATTCTTAACTTAACATAAAATAAAAATATATAAAACTAAAATAAATAATAAATTCTTAACTTAACATATATATATGAGAACTCCCTTAATGAAAGAGAGGGTTCACTAATAGAATAGGGGTAAATTGAAATCTCTTGAAATCCCTAGATTTCATCAACGGCAGTAAGTGTTTGTTTGAAACAAACAAATTTACCTTATTCTGAAAAAATAGAATGCATGTTCTAAATTATGTGGAATTAAATCAAAATAAATATGTAATTTCCTTAACCGTTTGTTATATTTAAAGATTTTAAAGATTTTATTTCCTTAATTTTTGGAAAGTTAATATAATAATTTATTATGGAAAATGTAATCTAACTGAATATTTGATTTCCTTAACCGCAGATTGGTTTTAAATATTTCAAAGATTTGATTTCCTAAATTTTTGGAATTTCAAAATTAATTTTAGATCGATATTCTCAATTTTGCAGAAGATAGAACAAACTAAAAAATACATATTCTAAATTTTGTAGAACGTAAAGCAAATTAAAGATTACGTATTCCGAAATTTAATTCCAAAAGTTTTAGAATATTAGTGTTTCCATAAATTTCTTAGAACAGAGACCAATGTGCAGACGACGTATTCTAACATTTTCTCCTAAATGTTTTGGAATGTTCGTATATTCTAAATTTTTAGAACAAAGACCAAAGTTTAAAAGATGAATTGTAAAATTTTCAGAACATGTACAATCGGTAGATTATATTATTTAAACTTTTTAGAACATGTATAGAAAACAGAATGTATATTCTAAACAAAATAGATTAAATTTGGAAATCCAAAATTTAATCTATTGGTTACAAAACAAAAATTGCAAAATTTGATTAAAAAGTCTTATTATTTCATTTGATACATGTTTGAAAAATCTTTTTGGAAAAAACTAATTATTTATATAAAAAAAGTAATTGTGGATAAATTTGCAATGTCAAAAAAGGTGTAGATGGACAAATTTAAATTTATAAATTTTTTTAATCCAATTTTCCCAAATTTTGTTTTGGAAAAAAACTAATTATTTATATAAAAAGGGTAATTGTGAAAAAAAATTGCAATGTTAAAAAAGGTGTAGATGGACAAATTTAAATTTAGAAGTATTTAATCTTATTTTCCCTAATATAATTTTGGTGACAGGTACACAACAATTAATGTAATGAAAAAAAAAAACTTTAGACACAATAATTCTCAAAATTTTAAGAACCTGTCTACGTTGAACCGTGAGACTCTTAAGGGCATGTTCAATGATAACCTCCTAGTGTCTTATGTTCTTATACTATAAAATTATTAAAATAGTTGTAAAAGTAAGAAAGAGAGTGTTTTTGTGGGATATATTGAAATATAAAATTAATAAAATTTGAGTAAAAAGAGTAGATAGTGAGTGTGTTTAAATATAAAATTAATAAAATTTGAGTAAAAGGAAGAGAGTGTGTCTAAAATTGGATATTTTGGAGAGTGTTCTTAAAATGAAGAGAGAGTGTTTAAATATAAAATTAATAAAAGTTGAGTAAAAGAATGAAAGAAAATGTATAAAATTGAGTAAAAAGAAGAGAGGGTGTGTGTTTTAATAATTTTATATTATAAGAACACCACATAAGACACTAGGAGGTTACCATTGAACATGGCCTAAGAGTTCTTAAAGTATTTTTTACTATTAAATTTAGTATTACTTTAATGTTTGAGACTCACTAAATCTTTTCTAATATTCTTTATCCATTGGGGATACTCGCTTAAAGCATGCACATTGGTGAAACTAATAGAGTATCATAATAAATTTTTTATTATTAAATTTAATATTAATTTAGTGTTTGATACTCAATTAGTTTTTTTTAATATTTATGTCTGCAATGGTGATACTCAACTAGAATTCTTAAGAACTTTTTTTTAAAGCATTGGGGAAAAATCAAATCAAAATGCAAACTTATACAATATGATTTGTTTATGTAACATGATTTGTTCCGAAGACTCTTGACACAAGTACAATGTTTCAAGATGATCAGAGTAACATCCTTGAAAGTCTCTGTCTTAGCTAGAACGTTCCCAAGAGCATTCTCAACTAAAATGCAAGTGGTTTTTGGTTTACCGTAGTGTTGGTGGTTCTTGAAACCATGTCTTTCGAGTAAACAAAAACAAACTGCAAAACCTCCTTCTGTTACCTCAACACATCTTCTGGGTGCAAAGTCAAGGCCCCGTGAACCAAATCATTCTGTTAACAGTTTATGTAAGGCATATAAGTAAGACTGACAAGAAGAGAGATCTATGAAAAGGGAGGATGATGAAAGAAAAATGAACGAACAGATGGTGATGTTAGGAACCTGGATCATATGCCACACGCATCGCTAGGCGTCTCTTGAAAATACAGGAGCCATGATCTCGACGAATCTGGATTTATCAACGACACAAACTGGTCAATTCCAATTATGGGTATCATCAACTCATAACATGAAGAAATAGAAAAAGAGGTTTCTACATACGCAGCACATTGAGGGAGATGAGGATCTGAGCACCATCCATGTGTTTTGTTCTGTTATCTTGATAAAGATTCAAAGCCCGAAAATCTGTAAAGATCGTTATCCCAAAAACTAAACATGGCAAGAATATGTGGGATTTTTTTCCAATCATACTTGTGGACTTCAAGATCTCCTTTTCTTTTTGTCATATGCCATGTCAATCCCTTGTTTGGTTCCAACCCTAGTTGGGAAATCTCCAAGCCACGATTCTTCACCAGCTTATATGTACCTTGAGAAAGATAATCAAAATGATCAAAAACAGATCAAATGAATACTCTTCTGTCCCTTTCTTTTGGTTTTTACCGGCTGATGCATAGTTTACACCTTGAAACATGGCTTCAATAGTCCCAGATTGTCCAAGATAGCTAGGAACGAATGGGAGACCTAAACGATTAGATGTAAACAAAAACCCCAAATGATTCAATCTCTATTTCTTTATATAACAGTGAAAAGAAAACATCAATTCCATGAAAAAGGTCCCAAGGCAAATTCTCGGTTAACTTCAATTCAATCTCTATTTCTTCTATGCACAATAATTTGGGGGGAATTTCATAAGAATCAAGTAAGAAGATGCATAAGCTATGATTCTTGATAATATCAATCGAATTTGAGTAAAAAAACCCAGAAAATTTTGGGGGAAGAAGAGATCTTAACCTAGAAAATCGACGGTGATTCTCCCATTGCAAAACCTGCCAGTTGGTTGATCAGAGTAGGAACAAGAGGAAAAAGCGAATCCACCGCCGAAGAAGAACACGAGGAAGAGAGAAATGTATTTTGCAACGGGAAAAAACCCCAAAAATACCTCAACTAATTTACATTTGGCAGAAAAATACATAATCTCTTTAGGTTGCCAGAAAAATACTTCAACTAAATATAATTGTTCGTTTAATACACACACTTTCAAAATATGATCGTTTTACACTTTCAGATTAACGGAAGTTTGCGTCCGTTAACAGAATATAAAACGCCGTTAGACTAATTAAAGTAAAACTCCTAAAAATACCTTAACTAATTATTGTTGCCAAAATTATACACGAACTATTTTTGGTTGCCATAAAAATACATCAACTAAATAAAATTGTCTTTTTAATATGCGGATGAAGTACTTTGTTCATAAGCAAAAAAATTGATTTAGAAATTTTGATGAATCTCAAGAGTGTAGTTGATATCGTCCAATTTCCTTCTTTTTGTGTGTGTTTGATTAGGGTCACTCAATTTGTATGTATAACTTAAGTACTTTGAGTTTAATTTTGTAGTTAGGTTATGAACTCGATTGTTGATTTGTATTCATTATTTGAGTTTGATTTGTATACAATGATTCACAATTCATAAAACTCAATTGCATTATGGAAAAGATAATAATATGCCAAATAATTGGGCAACAGTGGATTCCAAAAATATGGAGTCAATCATGATAATGATGAGTTGGAGAAACAATATAGGGGTTAATAGTGTCAACTTACGTTAAATGACCATCGGATTTCGTGGCCTAATGGTTAGTTAAACAAAATACTTCATCCGCGTATTAAAAAGATAATTTTATTTAGTTGAGGTATTTTTCTGGCAACCAAAAAAGTTTGTGTATACTTTTGGCAAAAATAATTAGTTAGGGTATTTTTTAGAAATTTTGCTTAAATTAGTCTAACGGCGTTTTCTATTCCGTTAACGGACGCCAACTTCCGTTAATCTGAAAGTGTAAAACGATCATATTTGAAAGTGTATGTATTAAACGAACAATTATATTTAGTTGATGTATTTTTCTGGCAATCTAAAAAGTTCATGTATTTTTCTGCTAAATGTAAATTAGTTGGAGTATTTTTCTGGTTTTTTCCCATTTTGCAACAAATGATTTTTCGATTTTTTTTCCTTTGACTCCACCAAAACGAAAAAAAAAGCTCCAATAGAAACGTGCCATGTCATCTGTGATACGGTCTCAACAGACTGAGTGGGTTGAGACGTATCAGGCCCAAATAATTATTCTGATCCATTTTTTATTTATTTTTGACCTCTTAATACCCATAAAGTATCATTGGGGATACTCACTTAGGGTTCTAAAAAAATAATATATAGAAATTGTTGAAATTTTTTTGTAAAATGAAAAAATCAAATTGTTCACATTTTTCAATTGCGAATCACTTGGGCTTTTCACATACCTGTAATACCAATTCCATAACTATACATAAGGAATCTAAATCACATTCTTTCCTTGCACCTAACAAACTACTTTGTGACATCAATGTAACACTTGACTCTTGGTCTAGTTCTAAAACAAAAACAGAGTTTTAATCCTTTGATAATACGATGGAAGAAAGAAGAAAACCAGAGTTTTAATGTAAACAAAAACAGACAGACAAACAAACAAATAACAAATAACAAGTCTTATTATATAACAAATAACAAATAACAAATTTCTGAATACCAAATAACAAACAAACAAGTCTTATTATATGTAAACAAAACTTACATTACCCTCCTTGGATCATGAAATCCTTGATAATAAGATGGAACAAAGAACCCTTGTACCCGTATTTCTTCTCACCTAATAGAAACCATACATTTCCTTAACTCACCAAAGTTCCAAACTTTAACCACTCTAATTGAAGATAGAGAGATCAATACCAGTACACAAGGCACAGAAGTTTTCGACGGTTTTAGGCAAAACATCTCCAAACAAACCCATCACAATTCTTCCGGCTACTTCACCTCCAATCTCCACATCAAAGTAAACTTTGTTTGTCACTTTAGCTTGAGGCTCTTTTCTTCCTCCTTTCAAACACAAGTTCAAGAATCAACACAAATCCATAAAACAACAAGAAAAGTATAAGATTATGACAAAATTAGGTTCTTACAGAGAAGATATTTGCTTAAGAGGGAAACTTGTTGCATAGTGCAATTTTGAAGCCAATGAGGAACGAGGTCTGAAACAAACTCATTGAGGTACGGAAATTAACTGCGACTTAACACCAAAACCAACCTACACAAAACAAAAACAGAGTTTTAATTCCCAGATTCCATAATTCGATCACAAACACTAAAACCCAGTAAATCAAATTGAAAAAAAAGCATAGACTTTTACGAATTCAAGCAACCAAAATTGAGAAAATGTGGGATTTTTAAGTTGGGAAATGGAGTGAGAAGTGTGAACCATCTGCATTGAAGACGAACAAGTCATTGATGATGCTCTGGGTAAAGTAAAGAAGACGAATTTGGTTGTTTCTTTTCTAGGGTTTAAAAATCGATTTGGAGGAAAAGTCGTTTGATGAAGAATCGTGTTCTGATTCGATTCTATTAGAGTGTAGATATTGGTTTAGTAAAATAGCAATGTACATGTGATTTATATACAGTCATAATCTATCCGGTACAAACCGGTTTACTAAACCAATATCTACACTCTAATAGATTCGATTGTGTGATTGTGTGAAGAAGAATCGCCGGTGAAGACGAGATCGAAGAGAGGAGAAAGAAGAAATCGAAAATCTCCATTTTCGCGAGAGGGAAGAGAAACCGGAAAAATGAATTTTTTATTTTTTCGTTTTGCCGACTCAACGCAGAAAGGATCCAATAGAGAGCAGACACGTGGCTTTTAGAACCGTATCAGAAGTCTCCTTCTATTGAGACGGGCTCAGAGCAATAAAACCAATTTTGAGAAATATAATTAATTATTAAAAAATCAAATATAATTAAAAAATAAAAATAAAAGTAGAGAAACGTAGCCGAAATATCTTATCTGAGATACAGTTTTTTATATTTTTAAGAGCTTTAGTTGCCATTTGTTTCAACTTGATTGGTTTAATGTTTTTTTCAAGTTACTTAATATTTAAATTGATAATTAAATTTAATATAAACAATTAAAATAATACAGAACAGAGACTCAAAAGTCTCTTGGTGCTCTAATTTAATATAAACAATTAAAATAATACAAATCAGATACTCAAAAGGTCAAATCAGAATAATTCTTAATTAAAATAATATTACATAAAATGTTTAAGACTACCACGTCGACAATGTGTGCCTCCACGAAACAATCTCTATATAACCTCTTATTTCCGACTCATCTAAATCCATCGACAAACAATTATCTTTCACGGCGAGTAACAACAGAGAACCAGGATACAAAATGGCCAAACAGTCTCTGTTGTTGCCTCTCTTCATCGCCGTTGGCTTCTTTTTGGTGGCTGCATCCGCCGGAAACTTCTATGAGAGCTTTGATATCACGTGGGGAGATGGTCGTGCAAACATATACGACAATGGGCAGCTTCTCACTTGCACTCTTGACAAGTACTCTGGCTCAGGGTTTCAATCCAAGAAGGAGTACTTGTACGGTAAGATCGACATGAAGCTCAAGCTCGTACCTGGAAACTCCGCTGGCACTGTCACCGCCTACTTTGTACGGAATTTCCTTGTGAATTTGATTGATTAGAATCTGATATATTAGAGTTTTTTTTTTTTTAATCTCAAAACCAATTGGTAATAAATGAAGTGAAGTCCTGATATTATATTTGTTGACGCAGCTATCGTCAAAAGGCGCAACATGGGATGAGATTGACTTCGAGTTCTTGGGAAATCTCACAGGACAGCCTTACACTGTTCATACCAATGTGTTCACCGGAGGTAAAGGCGACCGCGAGATGCAGTTCCGTCTCTGGTTCGATCCCACAGCGGATTTCCACACCTACAGCGTCCACTGGAACCCTATTAACATCATGTGAGTATATTATCTTTAAGCAAATTCTACATTGATACTAAATTGAAATATAATCTAGCATATAAAATCATGTTTTAATCTATTCATTAGCAATTAGTTTGATTTAAATCCGATATTATTCTCCTTTCAACTTTAGACACAAATCTGTAAATGTTGGTTTCTTGTGTGTAAAGTCAAACATCCTCATTCATTTCATATGTTTCTGGTCATTAATGTTGGTTTCTTGTGTGTAAAGCTTCCTTGTGGACTATGTCCCTATTCGGGTGTTCAAGAACAACGAGAAAAGTGGAGTGGCGTACCCTAAGAACCAACCAATGAGGATATACTCAAGCCTTTGGGAAGCCGATGATTGGGCGACTCAAGGTGGTCGCGTGAAGATCGACTGGAACAACGCACCATTCAAGGCATCCTACAGGGACTTCAACGACCAAAGCTCATGCAGCAGGACATCAAACTCGACATGGGTCACTTGCGACGCAAACAGCAACTCGTGGATGTGGACGTCTCTCAATGACGCTCAGTATGGAAAGATGAAGTGGGTGCAGGACGAATACATGATCTACAACTATTGTACCGATTCTAAGAGGTTCCCTCAGGCTCCTAAAGAGTGTAGCCTTGGTTGATCATACTATAAGAATTTTCGAGCACTTTCCTCGATAACTTAATAATTTTTCTTTGTTTTATTTCATTCTTGATGTTGCTTTGAATAATTTTGTTTTTCTTCTTCTTTTGGTGTTTCTAAATATACCATAATACACGTATATGTAATCTTGCTGAGAAAACTCAATAATACTCTTACCTCACGATGCGCATGATTTTTCTTTTTTTTCTTTTTTTTGCGTGCTATGTACGCAACGACACCAGATTTTTTTCAGACTTGGTAATGGCAACCGTGTCTCCAACTTTTATTCAAAACCTTTTAATAACGGGAAAATCGCATTTTTAACCTTCTAGGTTGGATTTACTAGCACTTTAAACCTCGGTGGAATTTCACTAACACTATAAACCTTCAACCTAAAAACACTTACATTAAAAATCTCCAAATTAGGTTTTTAGTTTGCGCCGCCACATTTTTATTATTAAAATAATTCAGAAAATAATTTTTATTATTAAAATAATCCAGAAAATAATTTTTATTCAAAAAGTAATTCAGAAAATAATTTTTATTCAAAAATAATAATAAACATCACAATAATTTTTAAAAATTCTAAAAAATTGGATATAAAATTCTGAAACTTAAACAAATAATAATAAATTTTATAATGATTTTTTAAAATAATACATTCGCTTTTAAATTTAAAACTTAATTTTAAATTTCTAAATTTATAATCTTCAAAACTTTAAAAATACTTTAAAAATCATAAATTATGAAATAAAGCTATGATTTATAACTAAAAAATAAGTTTTCAATTCAAGCCCTCTCTCAATCTTTTCACCCAATATTTTTCGAATTGTGATGTTTATTATTAAAACAGTTTCAATCTTCCAACAGTTATAAATTTTTAAAATTCGAAAAATATTGGGAAAATATTTATGCAAAATCTGTTTACGCAAATTTGAAAAATATTGGAAAAATTCGAAAAATTTATTTCATAATTTATGATTTTTAAAGTTTTGAAGGTTATAAATTTGGAAATTTAAAATTTAAAATTAAGTTTTAAATTTAAAAGCGAATGAATTATTTTTAAAAAAAATATTATAAAATTTATTATTATTTGTTTAAGTTTCAGAATTTTTTTATCCAATTTTTTGAATTTTTAAAAATTATTGTGATTTTTATTATTATTTTTGAATAAAATTTATTTTCTGAATTATGTTTTCAATAAAAATTATTTTCTGGATTATTTTAATAATAAAAATTATTTTCTGAATTATTTTAATAATAAAAATTATTTTCTGAATTATTTTAATAATAAAAATGTGGCGGCGCAAACTAAAAACATAGTTTGGAGGTTTTTAATGTAAGTGTTTTTAGGTTGAAGGGTTATAGTGTTAGTGAAATTTCACCGAGGTTTAAAGTGCAAGTAAATCCAACCTTGAAGGTTAAAAATGTGATTTTCCCTTTTAATAACCTTTACTAACCAATCCTGGAACTATCCCACTCATAACGAATTATGATTTTTCAACACGCAATGGTTGTTCTCACAAGAATTCTTCTCACACACCGATAACCCAAAATACCTTTGGATTCAGTCCTTCAATAACCCTTAAAATTTGTAAAATATAGGATTCTCCTTGATTGACCTAGTACAAATTGAAGAAGATATGCTCTTGATCCTCGATTAAGTACTTCCATAACTAGAACATTCTCCAACTCCGTTGGACTATATATACCATTTCAGCTGCAGTACTCGAAACATGATTTTTCAACTTCAATACTCGAAATATATATTTTGGGTCTTTATGATGTACTCAAGTTTTAAACATGAAAATAAAACCACAAGTGCAGAACGAAAACAAATAGTACGTAGAGCTCGATCCATCGAAAACCAAAAATTTTCTCTCCAAATCTATTGGATATAATCATATAAATAAAGTTAAGAAGAAAAATAGAAGAGGGTTGTCAAGAAAATCATATTGCCTAAGTACTAAAAAGCAAGTAAAATAAAGTAAGTGGATATATGATACAACTTAAAACCGGCGTTACCTTGTTACCAATCAAAAACGAAATAAATGTAGGGTTAATTAGGTGAATAATATGTTGTGTTGCTCAAATTAGACTACTAACATGTGTTGTGAGTTATTTAGGTGAGTATCATCTTCTTATATAATTTTAACGAAAATACTCTTACTGATGTAATTAATGATTAGAGTATTTGCAACCACAAACAATAATAATAAACCTAATTAAGTAAATAGCAAGACTAGTTTCATTGCCATAAGGAAGAGAATATTTTACCTTCATTTGTGCCTTCATTATCCTTACGCGCTAGGCCTGGGCATATATACGAACCTGAAAACCGAACGCAAAATCAAACCGAAAAAATCGGGTTCGGGTTTAGCCTATTACACGAATCTGTTCTATAGTCCTCGGGTTTCGGTTTCGGTTTCGGTTTCGGGTTCGGGTAAACCCGCGTTACCCGCGGGTACCCGAATTACCCGCGGGTACCCGAATTACCCGATTTTTTTTTTTTATGAAATGCATGTTTATGTGAAAAAATGCATGTTTTTACAAAAAAAAGATTTCCCGAATCAAGTTTTTAAAACAAAAATGCATGTTTAAAACGAATGTTAAATTTTATTCACACAAAAAACTATTTTTTTAACAAAAACATGCATTTTCAAAAAAAAAAAGATTTCGGGTAATTCGGGTAACCGCGGGTTCGGGTCTATGCTTCCCTTTCGGTTTGTTTTAGAGATAATTTGTGGTTAATTTGGAATTGGATTTTGACTCGATCTTGATTTTGTTTCTAATTTGCTCCATTTTGATTTTATTTGTAAATTTGATTTTGATTTCCATAATTTATGGTCGATATTTTGTTTCTTTATTTGATTTTAAATTTTGTGTTTATGTAAAAAATGCATGCTTAAAAAAAATAGATTTCCCGAATCATGTTTTTTAAAACAAAAATGCATGTTTAAAATGAATGTTAAATTTTATTCACACAAAAAACCTTTTTTTTACATAAACATGCATTTTCAAAAAAAAAAAAAATCGGGTAACCGCGGGTTTACCCGAACCCGAACCCGAAAATTTACAGTTTTTTCGAGTATTTCGGGTATTTCGGTTTAAAAACCGAAAATACCCATAACCCGATAACCATAAACCGAACCAAAATATCCCGCGGATTTTTATGGATTTTGACCTCCAACACGAAAACCGAACCGAACCCGAGTGTACCCGAACCGAAACCAAACCGATAATTTTCAAAAATCCGAATGGGTTTCATATTCATCAAACCGAAAACCGAATACCGAATAACCCGACCCGAAACCCGAACGGAAAACCGAATGCCCAGGCCTATTACGCGCTATCCACCTTCTCCCACCTCTGATGCACGCATTAAAGCTGACACAATTCACCAAGTGTTTTTGTGTGTGAATGAATATTATATTTTAAAATTAATTTGTTTTCATTAAATTGGCTCATGTCTATCTTTTTCTCCATTTCTTTCTCATCTCTTCTTCATTATTATAGATCCTTCGTTTTTACACCGGTTTTGTCCTAGAAGATCTTGAACTCTTCAACTTTCTTCATGTTTTTCGTTTAATCAACTATGAATACACAATACCTTTTTATGTGTTCACTAAGATAATTAAGATTGTTCTTTGTCATGCCTTATTTTGAAATTATAAAAGTGTCATGCATGTTTCCTTAATTTTGTGTGTCGATTCATTTTTTCCCATCTAAATTTCAGTTTTGCCATGCTTGTTAAGGATGTTTGATCGATTCTTTTGGGTTTGCAAATCGAATTTTACATTTACTGCGTTATAATAAAAAAATGGATGCTATGCATAGTTTACTTTGCTAAGTAATATCTTACGGATCTATGTCTTCATTTTTGTTGGCTTGGTACATGTTTGTTCACCTCTATGTCGAATTTCTTCATTCTTTTTTTTTATGAATAGAGAATATATGTTGTTGTGATCGGGTTTCGTATGTGAAGATGAACAAGTGAAAGTTATGGGCTTATAGTGTGTTTTTTTTTGTTGCTCTATTTTTTCTTTATTTTTATTATTTTGGGAACTATACTCTGTTACACCGTATCGACTTTCATAACAAGATATGTGTTTTCATAATTTGTTAAAATGTTTAATGTATCATATAAATATAAAAAAAAAATATCTCTAATATTATACTTTAACAGAATAAATAAATATGTACATTATAGTAACTTCTATGCAAAAATATACTTGTATATATAGTTAAAATAGCAAGTTATTTGTTTGCATAACATGCTAAACATGAAAACATACCTCTAATTTTTTATTAAACTAAGTAACTAAATTATAAAACCTTTTTTTTATGTCAGTTTTATTTATTTATTTAGTGCGCTATACAAAAATATATCCCATTATTAAATAAATTAGTTATGCTTGAAATATTGTAAAATCCCGAAACCGAATTCTGAGAATTTGGACAGGGTGTCGATCAACACCAATGTTTCGGTCGATTTTGGTTTGATTTAAAATCGTCT
Organism: Draba incana; assembly: GCA_963576765.1. Taxonomy (NCBI): domain Eukaryota; kingdom Viridiplantae; phylum Streptophyta; class Magnoliopsida; order Brassicales; family Brassicaceae; genus Draba; species Draba incana. The sequence continues at coordinate 13,104,498 of OY755210.1, forward strand.
GGTTTATTTCGGTTTGGGAACGGAAACCCTAGGTTGCGTTTATAAACCTGGGAACGTGTTTTTCAGAGGGGAGGCAGAAAAACTTGAGAGAAATCGACTTTGAGAGGAAAAAGTGTGAATCGTAGAGGTTTTCTATCTGTTCTTCGCCGATTTCTCTAGAAGTTCCCGCGTGTTCCTTTAAGGTTTCGTTTGTGTGGCGTTGGGGCGATTTCCCGGTGAATTCGTGCGAGTTCATCATCGATTCGTTGCTGTTTTGTTCCGTTCTTCGTGTTAATTCCTTTTTCATTCACGTAATCGAGGTGAGTGCGTGATCGTGATATGGAATTGGGTTATTAGGAAATTTGATTGGTTGTTTGTGATGAATTGGATTGTTCCTGTGATATTTCTGTGTGAATTATGCATGTTGGATTCGTGATGATCTCGCGAGATGGAACGGAACTCGAGCCGTGAGAGGATTTGGCTCGGTTCAGGTTTCTGCGAGAGGTGTCGATCGACACCTAGTGGTAGTGTCGATCGACACCACTGTTTTATGATCACGAGGATCGGTTGCTTGCGTGAAGCGTCGATCGACACCAAGTGGTGGTGTCGATCGACACCCTCTGTTTTAAATATTGAATTTGTTTAATTGTTGTGAACTGTTGTTTGATCGCGTAGAATTGATAATCTAATTCCTATTATATATCTGGTAGACGGGATGACCGCTCCACTAAGTATTTATTAAATACTTACGCAACTTTGTTTTTCCTTTTGAGTTGCAGGTAGCAGAAATGCGTGATCGCGGAATTAAGACCGGCGAAGGGGATGATAGGATGTTTCATTTGCTTCTGTTTAGTCTAGTAGAATCTGGTGTTTAGGTTGCTAGATTTCTATTATTGTTCTGGAATCTGATTATGGAATTATTAGATTATTGTTTTAAATATTTCATGAGAATTTCCGCAACTGTTTAATTTAAAAAAAAAAAAAATTTGGGTGTTACAAATATAAAGTACATTTTTTAAAAGTGTTTGTAATAAAGTTTTTTTTTGTCATGAAATTTTTTAGTAAACTTTAGGATGTTATTAAAATAATTAAATTAAAATGTGTATTTTATATAAATTACTAATGGTATATATGTTAATTTTTTATTCTCTAATATTAGGGTTTATTACCCCATTCAAATCTACTAAATTGTACATTCGTTTGTGAGGATTTAGGTTTTTAAACTATGGTTTAGTATCCCTTAAGATCCATAAGTTTAGTTTTTAAACTATGGTTTATTTAACGTTTGTTGTGAGAGTTTATGCTCATATATTAGTGTTTACACTACAAAAAAAAAGGGTGATTAGTATCATTTATTTTACTAGTTTATATCATTTTTTGATTGATACAAGTAAAATTATATCATTTTTGTGAGTACTCTAATAGTGATGACTCTAATATTTTGCATCAGTAAAAAAGACCGACGCACACGTTTCCATCATTTATTATAAGTGATGTTAATATGTGTTGCTTAAGAGAAATGAAACTAAATCTTAAATCAATTTGTCTAAATGATGTTACATATTTGTTTTGGTTATCATAATTGATGTCGAATATTTGTATCATTTATTTAGTTGATTTTATAACTACATCATTTATAAATAATTGATGCTAAAATTTGTTTCAATTTTCGTAAATGATAATATTTGTAACTTCCATTTAATTAATTATTTCACATTAATTGTAAATGAAATTAAAAACTAGTTTCTTATTTTAATGAAATTATAAATATAATTAGAAAAAAATAATTTAGTAGTTAATAACACCCTTCTTCTTAATTTTGTTTTCATCTTTGGATCTAGGCATCCTCTTTTATTACTTTTGTTTCTTTGTTCATCTTTTTTTTATTGAATATTTTTTATAATAAAAAGGAATTTTATACAAGAATTTTTATTTTTGTTACAACGAAAGAAGAAATTGATTTAAAGGAAAACATGTTAAAAAAAAGAAGAAATCTTCTGCTCTTGATAATGTGTTGAGATGGAACTTGTAAATAGCTTCTTTCATTCATCTTATACCTTCCTTGAATCTTTTTTGGTAGTCCCACTTTCTCTCTTTCACAATTGATTATCCTGTAGAAATTGAAACTTGTTTTCATTGACTAATCATAACTATTTTCATTTCTATCTAATATAAGAATGATATTTAAATTACCATTGGCTTACCTTCTTCACTTTTAATTGTTAGTAGGAACGGATAGCTTCACAGAAATGGATATTCTAACTAAGGATCTAAAGTTTGGTAGATGTTTTTACAAACAAAAAAAAAATTCTTAAGTCAGTGGTCTAGTTCAACAGAGAGCAAGAAAGAATGAGAGAGACTAGAACTTTTTTACTTAGATAGAATAAAGGAAATGGTTTTTCATATATATTGAAAAAGAATCGTGTGTATCTTTCTAAGATTTAGTGACCCATGATAGATTTATTTCTCGAAAATTACATTAAAAAAATTGTCAAAATATGGCACAAAAGATTTGTTTGTTTCGTTCAACCAAAAAAAAAAGATTTGTTTGTTTCCATCTAATTACGAAACTAATGATAGCTATATTTGGGGATCTCAGATTGATTTAGTTCAAAAATTTTATTCCATAATTTAATTTAATAATAGGAAACATACTAAACTTTTCTGTCGAAAGGAAACAAACCTTTATTTACCATTAATGAGGGCTAAATTTAAGAGATTTAGATAATCTTTGTTGTTGAATTAATTCTTTTTTTCAAAAACATTATAGCAAAATTTTACGGTAACATTTTTTAAATATTTTTTCAATTTTGTTTTCGATTTTTTTTCCTTCTGTTGTATCTAATTTTTGGATTAAAATTTAAAACCAACCATGATGACACCTTTGCATTTCTTTGTAAGTTATTTTTAGTTTTCTGATAAGGAAAATACATTTATATTTAATATAATTATATATAAGGAGAATAATAATGGTTAAGTGATACTTATAATAAAATTGAATATCATTCGTAAGTTTAATTTATTAATTCAAACATGATTTTTTTTGCAGCCAACTTATAATTTTATTTTATTTTTGGTCTAAAAATTATAATTTATTAATAAGATTTATTTATTAAATAATTAATTTAAATCAATGTCATTTAGTTTTGTGATACTAGTTTTGTAGTGATTTAATATCAACTTTATTAATTGATGTGAATTAGAGTAAAATAAAATCAATCTATATTAAACTGACGTAAAAATAGAAAATAATTACATCAGTTTTAATAATTGAAAGTATTTAAAAAATGATTGTACGTAATTAGTAAAAAAGTATTATTAACATCAGTTTTAATTGATGTAATCTTCTGTATCATTTAATTTAAATGATTTTAACAAAAATTATTAAAACATCAATTCTCTAATTGATGTAAATTCATATTTTAGTATCAACTTTGTTAAAGTGATACAAAATAATATAAATTGTATCACTTTTGTTAAAGTGATGTCAAATTAGTTATTATCAACATCATCCCCTTACTATTAAAAGAGAAGTTCAATTAGTGAAAAAACTTAGTTGTTTTAATTTGATTGGATAAAAATTATGACATGGAATGATGACATGTCTTTAGGTAAAAGATGACATGGCTTAAATCACTAATTAATCTTTTGAAAAAAATTGTTAGATACTTTATATAAATTGACAACAAATTTCAGATTTTCTTTTTTGGTCACAACAATTCGGTTTTTTTTAAACAAACAATAAACCATTTTGAAAAAATACTAACATTTTACAAAACAAACAACATTATCATACATTTTACATTCACTCCATATTAATCTAAATAAAAAAAAGTTATATATACATAATATATAGAAACAAATTAATCAAATTATATAAAATTTTTATAGTCACCTAATATTATATTCACTTCCATACTAATTTTTCTACAAAAAATAAAAGTACATGGATATTTATGATTCTCAATTTTTATTGTCTTGATTGGTTATAGAAAATTAATATTCTTATAAGTAATACTCATAAAACATGAAATACAAAGAAAAAAAATAAACAAAGTCTAAAAGAAAAAAACTATTATTTATTAACAGAGTTTATATAAATAAATAAATAATGCTAATGAATAATAACAAAACATAGATAATTATGTATTATCATTGACGGAATTTACAAATTGTTTATGTATGTACATAACGTTGGTGAATCACCCGGCAAAAAGAAAAAAAAATTATTTGTTTGGTTTTATGTTTTTTCCTCTGAAGTTTTGCATTTGTGCATGTCTTCAATTTTTTGCCATATCTAAGTTCATTTTCATTGATTACAAAATTGTACATAATGTTATCTATAGTTTGCATTTTATTTCAACACAAATACAAAACTACAAAAGAAAAACACCTCTATTTTCAAGAGAACACTCAAATATTAGTAATATATTATACAATATATATTATTTTTTAAAACAAGTAATCATGCATATTTAATGTTTCAAAATTTGCTATTCTCCTTATTAAATACAAAAATAAACTTATATATCTATAAAATTCATACCCGCACACGGTGCGGGCCATCCACCTAGTTTATTATAATTGACACTAAATCATATATATTTGTTTCATTTAATAATAAGTAACTTTGAATAGTATCACTCAAGTTTGTGATACAATTTATGTGATACTAATCACCCTTTTTTTTGTAGTGTTAATACTCTTAAGTTTTTTTTGCTAAATGGTAAATATTTCATAAATATGAATAATGTTTAGAACTACAAAATAAATTATAGATCTAGAGAATGATTTCATGGCAAAAAAGATAAAAACATGAAAGCATGCAACTCAAAACATTTTCAGTCCGTTACTCGACGTTAATCCAAAGACTAACGGAGATAGACGATGCTAATTGTCCAATCAAAATCTGTTGGGGGTGTGAAGATGCATAGGAGAGAAACTCCAACTCTAAGCATTAGAAGCCGTTCAACGGAGGCCAACACAAAGGATTGTCAATGGTAGAAGCTTCAACGACCTCGGTCACTAACTCCTCTCGCGTCAAGTGAGATTAATCTTGAAGTAAACCATGAGCTAAAACTAAGGCGGAACCTCACGCACTAAAACAACAATCAGTGTATACTCACCCTGCTAAGTTCACATTTATCACCCATTCGAAGTCAGCAGTACAGAGCAATTAAAACAATGAAGAACCACACCGATCACCTATAGTGATACTAGCTCCTCTAATGCACCGAATGAAGCAAACGACACAACACCACAACATCAGAATATGACCCAATCAAACACCTAGGCCCGAAACCAACCATCAACACTAGAAGTACCATGTTGAACACCAAAGGCAGAGCCTTGCGGCCTCCACCGGAAGCACAACCATGACAATAGCTACAACATCGCAAGAAACCAGAGGCAAGCAAGTTAAAGACTAAGATGATACCTCACACTCGAAGACACCACCATAGACACCTGCCTGGAGCACTAACCACTGTCTTCCATCAAAACCCAGCAAAAGAAGCAGTCCAATCGACGAGCCCACCCGAACTCAGCAAAACTTGATTAACCAACCAAAAGCTATGACCCGAACCAGAGCCTATAGCGAGAACCTAATCGAATTGGGGATCCAAAGAACTAAAGCTCTTGGAAATCTCAAAGGATCGACAGCTATAGGCAGACATAAGAGGACATGGCAGAGACAGGTGACCACTCTCCGCAGGAGCCAGGACCATCCCCAAAACGAAAGAGGTTGTCGGAGAAGAGACCACACCAGAGAACAACTTATGCGTGATGGGAAATTGAAGGCGGAACCTTCAAAATTGCGAGACCATAGTGACGATTGCTTTGACTACGACCATAGACGCCGCTCCGGAGTCAATTTAAAGCATGAACGCCACTAGAGACGCGAGGGAGAAGGGGATCTACGAAAGTAGGTCAACACCAGTTGAAACACCGTGGGGCGAGTGGAGGCGAGCAGCTACTCTCCGGCGTTGGATCTTCGCCAACGATGAGCATAGGAGCCTCGACGGAGAACCCCTCGCACTCAGGCGCGGCCGCCACAGACGGTGACTCTTCAACCCTCTCACCATAAAGGAACATGACAGATCTAGAGAAGAAGGGAGGGAACGCCGCATGGAACGCAAACAAGAAGAAAGGAACTCAAAAGCCCTCTCACGGCACCGGTAAACCGGACGCCGGAGAGGCAGACGAACGATGACGGTGGAAAAAAAGTTCGGATCTAGTTTAGGAGAAATATCGCAGCGTGTCAACTCACGCACTCGAAATTCTCTCGATACCATCCGCAAACGATCCTCGACGTTAATCCAAAGGCTAACGGAGATAGACGAAGTGATGACGATGCTAATTGTCCAATCAAAATAAAATTATTTTGTTTTGTTTGATTATATTACATGGCAATTTGTGATTGGTTAATCAATGACGGACAATTCTTGGGTTCACCTCACTCATTTCATCCTATGTCGACAAGGGAACATTCGATACAAACTTTAATCACAATACTGAATTTTCGTAGTCGAATCTCAAAACTATTCCGTTGCATGCTTAGACCAAATAATTGTTTAGACATTCCTTTAGCTATAGTTAACTTTTCAAAAATAACTCTATTAATTTACACGCAGAACGAAATCATGTCCAAACCATAATTTCTACTTATTTCATGACGTATTTTAATTTACATATAACAATGTTCTAAAACGCGCTAAGCGCTTGCTAGGCGGCGAAGGAGGATCTAGCGCCTAACCGTATATGCGGGGAGTATAGGTGGGGTCTAGGCGGATAATTATTTTTTGGAATATATACGTATAAAAATAAATGAATATATAATGAATAAAACATAAACATATCTTATATCTAGAAATGAGAAAGTAAAATACACTCCATACTATTATTATTATTATTTTTGGTACGAATGTTAAATCCATACTATTAAATTTAATAAATTCTTATGTAAAAATACATGTAGTTTTAAATATATATGATCAAAATATAAATTCAAAAAACAGTCTTATAAAATATATATAAATAGATAAATAAACAATCTCTAAACTTATTTTCCATTTAATTTAATTAATATGTTTAATCTTTAGAGGTTATAAATAAATATTGCTTATGATAAACAGTTAGAGTTTATAATTAAAAAATAATGATTTAACTCTTTTTTTTTTATATGGCCGCGTAATGTCCGCCTAGACTGCGTAAACGTCCGCCTAGACCACGTAAACACCCGCCTAGACCACATAAACACCTGAATTTTTAAGAATCCGAATAAATCACCGAATAACATAAAATTGGTATGCCTGACATCCGCATAATGCCCAGGCGTCTGCCTGGCCTGCATTTTAGAATACTGATAGATAATGAGAATATGTCCAAACTATATGTTGGAACTCGTTTTTGACGAAATGGTTGCAGACCATTTTCCGATGCGTTATCCGGTGAACACTATATCATAGTGTATATACTTGTCAAAATCGAAGTTAGATTGAATGAGAAATAAAGGTCTAAAGTGGATGACATGAAAAGATATGAAGCTTTAAATTTGGCTAAGTTTAAATACTAGCAAATGTCTCACATTGGAAGTTAAGATTAAATTTCTTAAGTATATAAAGTGGAGAACTCATAAAAGGTTTAAAAATCTTGTGTACACTTTCGTGTATTGGAGAGAAAAGATATTCGGGCCAGACTCTGGTTTTGGGCTTCGAAATTAAGCAAATGGACCTAGATTATTTCTTAATAAAATATTGACTAAGTCAATGCAAATCTCTTCTAATTAATGGGTTATTAACGTGATTTAATTTTAGCATTAAGTTAAAAATTAGTTTTGATTATTTTTTGTAACATCAAAATTAATCATGTTAATTATGAGAATGAATTCTCAAATTTCCAACTTAATTACGTACGTTTGTACGTTGGGATTGGTGTTTATAAAACCAACCATTTTCCTTCTCATTTGAAAGATAAGTTGATAATAACTTGATCATGAACATGATGTTCAACAACACAAAAATCTTTCACATGTTTATTTTTCTTTTGTGTCTGAGAGTACCAGGGCCGGCCCTGAGGTGACTCAGGTGAAGCATGTTGAGTTAGGCATCAAAATATTTATTAATTTTAGGGGCATTAGTTTCCAAAAGTTGTCTTATAGTCTAGTGGCAGAATATGAGTATTATACACTCCAAGTGACGAGTTCGAGTCTTAGAGCATGGGATATATGTAGATTTTTTTTTTTATGTGTTTATAATGGGGCATCAAAATTTGTTTTGGCTTTAGGCAGTCCATCACCTAGGGCCGGGCCTGGAGAGTACACATAGATTATGAGTTCGTCAGCTTCTATTTTCGAGTGTTGCGAAATAGTCGATCGTGTGGTTGTATCAAGAGATTCTTAATTGTATCGAAAACCGTCACACTACGAGCAGTTAAAGAATTAAGGAAAGAGTGTCTCGCCTCCACACAAACCGTTCATCGTAAATCATAATTTTTGTATCGATTTATGAAATTTTGTATCTTGTTTTATCATTAATTTAAACAAATATTCAGTTTTGCCATATCGTAGAAATTGTGCTTCTACACTATATAGAGAAATTAAGCCTAGGTTTAGATTATTGATGAGGATGGTATTGATTTGTCATTTTCCATCTTAATTATTTTCTGGCTCAAGTCAAATCACCTTATTTAGAGCCACCCGTAATGTTTTATCAACGTACAATCATCTCAATGTTCATTTCTAATACTTGTGACAGATTCAGAAACATAAACAATTTCTCTTCTTCAAGTAATGTTTGCATTCAAATTTGAGATTCGAAAACAGCATTCACTTAGTCGACCCCGGAGACAGTCCCGTCTCAAAATATTACTGGTCCTGGGCAAAAAAAAAATTTTGGATCTTTTTCTATATAAATTTTTTTTTTTTGTCTTTTTGGCCTTTTTTCTATATAAAATTTATTTTATATATTTTTTTTTAGACCTTTTTCTTTTAAATTTTTTTTAATTGAAGAAGGCCTGGGGCGTGGGCCCCTCCGGCCACCCCCTAGGGCCGGGCCTGCCTGAAGATTAGGAGTGGGCATTCAAGTACCCGTTCGGGTTCGGATCGGGTATTTTGGATTTTCGAATATTCGGATTGAGAGATATAATATCCATTCGGGTATTAGAAAACTTCGGGTCGGGTACGGTTCGGTTCGGTTCGGATCGGTTCGGATTATCCGTAATACTAAAAAATTGTCAAAATATTCAAAAACTACCCGACAAATTTATAATTACCTCATTTTTCCTTTTTATTTGGTTCAATTTAATTATTTGTTATTCGAATTATCCAAAAACACCTTAAACAAAATAACAATTTTTTGTTGTAATAGTTCAAGTAATAACATAAATTTATCATTTTTATCGAAATGTATATACAATATCCGAATTTATAAAACAATGAAAAAACTATAAATAATTACATAAACTACATGAATATACCCGATCTTAAGTCTAAATATATTTTGGTTTATTTATATTTAGTATATTTCAGATACCCGTTCGGTTATCGCTTCGGTTTGGATTTGGTTTCGGGTTTTCGGTTTTAAGAATGGAGGACATGTTAGGATATTTTAGACAATCGATTCGGGTTTGGTTCGGATAATTTTGATCGGGTTCAGTTCGGTATTTCGGTTTTGGGATTTTTTGCCCACCTCTACAGAAGATCAAAGACTAAGACGGAGACAGCACGATTGACGATTCATGTTCCCCTATTTGACCCATGAATAGCATTATTCATCGTTAAAAAGTTATTTTTATCTAATTGTTTGCATTTTTTAAAGCTGATTTTATCTAATTGTTTGCAGAGCATCAATCGACTAAATGAATGTTGTTTTGAACACTCAAATTTGAATGCAAATCTTAGTTAAAGAGTATACACTGTTTATATTTTCTGAAACTTTCACAAGTATTATAATTTTTCCAAAAAAATATATGGTTTTTTTCCCTCAACTTAAAATATATGGTTCTGGCCTAGAAATATTCTAAGCCAAAAAAAATTCCTAGTTTAGAGTTCACGATTAAGAAAATCATTAAATAGTTTCGATTATTTTATAATAACAATTTTAGGTTACTACTCCCTCCCTTTCATATTAAGTGTCATTTTGATAAAATATATCTGAAATGTATCCGGATGTCTTTTGAGTTAAATACATCCAAATATTAATCATATACATTTTTCAAAACGACACTTAATATGAAACGGAGGGAGTATAAACTCCAGAAAAATATGAGATGTAAAATTCTGAATCTAACCACGTTCACAATCATTATTCAGAGAGAGCTAGGAAACTAATATTTCAGACACGAAGATGCTAGCTAAATATTACTTCTAGTCCTAGAGATAAAGACAGAAAATTAATTAGCAAGTCCTTATGGATCAAATTCATTAGGCGACTGTTTCATCAAACATTCAATGCGAATCAAGATGTTCAACTGTATTTTATCTTAATCTTACTCATACAACTCTACAAGTGATCTACAGAATGCCGCGTGCATATATATACACATATAAATAATATATATCAACCTGCCTAATCCTCCGCTCCAAACTGTTCTATATATATTACAATTACAATTACAATTACAATTACAATTACAATTCTCTTTAGAGTCTTTTCTTTATTCTCACAAAGATGGTAAGATTGAGAAAAACAGAGGTGATGCTGAGGCTCTGCATCGTCGTTCTTCTTCTTCTGACTTCTTTTTTGGTCGGTTTGGATTCTCAGACTGAAGAGGTTGCTTATATACCTAAGAAAGTCACTTTCAGATACTTGGTTGCTCTCGAGTAAGTCCATTTTTCTTTACTTTATCAGTTATATAGATTTGTCTGTACCTAACAATCTCATTAATTATCAAAAAAAAAAAAAAAAGTAAAAATCTCATCTCTCCATACAATAACAAATTCATGAGATTATTGTACAAAACTTGCAAATCATGAAACCCTTTGTCTTTCTTTTTCTTCTGTAGCACTGACAGTCCATCTGTATAACTGTATTTAAATTGCAATTGTAATAGATTTGAGTTTTTCTTGAAGAAAATTAATTCACAGCTTTTGGAAGGATCTTGTTTTTTTATTAGGAACAATTCCTGTTTCGGTTTTTTTTTTATGAAAAAATAAATTGTCTTTCGGTTAAAAATGCATGAAAGTGTCTTTTTAATTTGTATACTATGTAGACTGCTATTTTGTTGTTTCATTTTGTCAGAAAGGGGACTGCTATTTTTATTTCTACATTTTTTTTAAAAGAAATCTTCAAAACATACTCTAGTAGTTTTATAATGTGTTTGTGTGTTGTTTATGGTATAATATAAAAGTTAAGGGGTATGCATAATTGTATGACAGGGTTGGGTTGTATATAGATGTTGTGGTTGCTGTGTATAATATGGTTCAACTAGGATTTGGTTGGTACAGTGTTGAACAAAAGACCTCCAATTCAAAATGGCTCTCTTACGTCTTGGATCAGGTATACATACATTAATTAACTCTCGTGATTTGATATAAATATGTGTGTGTGTGTATGAAATGATTTAATGCGAAATCAAATAGATTGCGGCATACGTTGTGTTTGCCGGGACATCAGCGGCCGCGCAACACTCATTGCTGGTGGTGACGGGGTCCAGAGAGCTTCAATGGATGAAGTGGTGCCACAAGTTCACAAGGTTTTGCTTTCAGATCGGTAGTGCCATCGCCTTGAACTACATCGCGGTGGCTCTTTTGCTCATCCTCTCCTCCCTCTCCTCCTTCAACCTCTTCCGCCTCTACTCCCCAAAACATTATTTTCACTTTAAGTCCTCCTCATCCTCCTCCTAATTATTCATTAATATGTTAATCATTTTCGTAACTGTTATGTGCATTTTATAATGCTTTAGTTGTTTATGGGGCCTATTAGGGTCCTTTGATGATTGATATATAATTAACTACGACCTAAAATATGAGCTCACTGGACTTGAGGCCAGGGCTGACCTACCATTATTAAAAAAAGGTGAATTTATTAGTAGCAAACAAAATATTCGTACATGAAGAATGTGAAAAGTCGTAACTAACACTTAAAAGTATGATGGGTTGGGAAGAAGAAGAAGAAGAAGAAGAAGAAGAAGAAGAAGAAGAAGAAGAAGAAGAAGAAGAAGAAGAAGAAGAAGAAGAAGAAGAAAAGTATGACCGGATTTTATGAGAAAAATGATTATTATCAAATCTTCGAAACCAATATAAAGTAGGAAGTTGTCCGATAAGAGAGTGAAAGAAATTTGCCTTGAATTGTTTTGCTAATTATCCGAATTTCAAACAGCAATTATATAAGTTTCTTTCTTAGGAGGGGTTATTCAATTGTGTATTTTATTGTATTTTAAAATCAGAGTAATATTTGTGTTATTCAATTGTGTATTCTATAGAAATACATTATTACACACAAACAGCTAACTCGACATCTTTTTTTTTTTTTTTTTTTAAACTTGGCATCGTTGCTAACTCGATGAGCGTCGAATTTCATATCGATATCAACAACTCATTGTAAACCGAGATCCAAAGCATATTCAACGAACTTTTACAACGTCAAAAGACCTAGAGTTTCCGTCTTTAAATATATAGCAGCAAATTATAGCCAAAACTGCAACGTTTTGATGAAAAGCAACGTTGCCGCAGTTAACGTTCAAAATAAATAGCTAGTTCGTATTAGTTGCAAAATGATGGTAATACTTAGGACATGATTCGCAACGAATTGAGAATTGTTATAACTATAGTTTTCTTTCGTTGGTAAATCGAGGCTTGTTACTCAGGAAGGTTATTGCTCATACGGTGATCTTCCATACTTGGAAACAGGGGAACAATGTACTGCATCAGAACCAGTACATACCTCCTCTGTTTATTTTCAGGAACATCGACCAAAACATCAAGAATATAATCAATTCGCGACATCAAGGACTTGCCCAAGTCTGGTTATAGATTGTAATCTTGTTTTTTCTTTCTTTTTGCCAAGATTACATTATTGTAGGTACTGCTGTTGTAATACATTAACAATTCATTCCTAATGATATTTAAAGTTTAGCAAAAAAAAAAAAAAATCGAGGCTTGTGTCGAATTAGCGACTGACTAGATTTTGATCCACGCCATGCGTGAGAATATAAATTTCAATTTATTGTATAGTAAAAATATATTGTTTTGAATCATATATACCAAAAAAATTAAATAAATAATCATGTCCACTACAAAAATTATTCGATTGATTTTCAAATTTTGAGTGTCTTCATAATAAGTCTTACGTTTTAGGTCAAAAACAAAAGGAAAATAAATAAATTAAAGATTCTTCTACCGGAAAAAAGTTTTTGTTTTTTTTTTTTGTAGATGGTGGTTGTTAGATATGTGTTTTTGTGTTTGTTAGCTTATATATAGAGAAGTGGTGATGATAGTCTTATTTTAGGTTTGAAAAATAAGGAAAGTTATATATATATATAAATTTTTATTTCGGAATTTTATTTAAAACTAATGCAAAAATTTAGGAAATTTTAGGAACGTTTCGTAATGTTGATAAATTTAGAAATGTGTTATTATTTTAATTTTTTAATAGAATGATAATTAGCCATTAAAACACTCTTAGCATGACTAATATGATTTTTTTTTAAGTTAAAATGTCTTTTAGCATGACACATATGATTTTTTAAGTTAGAATGTCTCGTAAAGGTCTCAATGAGTGACACCTAGGAATTTTAACGGTCTCCTAATCAGAAGAAGAGATACTCGTAAATGTGTTATATAGCCCATAACCGAACTCAGGGCCCAATCAATTTGAAAAGCCCGATTAGGTAAAAGTGACGTTATATATACGTCAGGCAGGTCAACGATATCCTGCGTCGTCGTCTAGGTATGTTCTCAACTACTCCGACTAGATTGGTAGTCCCATTCCGATCTTGTAATAAAATCCCGATCTTCCTTTCTCCGCACAAAGCTTCACTCAATCCTCGATTTATGACGTCACCTTCCGCCGGCCTGTCCCTCAGAGGATCCATCACTCACGTCATATTCGACATGGACGGTCTCCTTCTCGGTAACTTCCATCTCTTCGCTTCTTGGTCCATCAAATTCATATTTGGTTTATAATAAGAAATTGTAATTTTTTGCAGACACTGAAAAGTTTTACACGGAAGTCCAAGAAAAGATACTTGCTAGATACAATAAAACATTTGATTGGTCTTTAAAGGCAAAGATGATGGGAAGAAAAGCCATAGAAGCCGCTACGATTTTCGTCGAAGAATGTGGAATCAGTGACTCTCTTTCACCTCAAGATTTCATTCTTGAAAGAGAGTCAATGTTACAAGACCTCTTCCCCACTAGTGACCTAATGCCAGGTAAAAATCCATATTACTAATCTAATTCTTTTACTCTTTTTACTGTCATGATGATCTAAATAGTACTCTTTCTCTATAATGCAGGAGCTAGCCGACTTCTCAGACATCTCCATGGGAATGGGATTCCAATTTGTGTCGCCACGGGGTATCACTTTTCATACGAGATCGCTGAGAGTGACAACATTTGTGTGTGTTTTAAGCATTTTGTCTCTTTTTATGCAGCACTCATACACGGCATTATGATCTAAAAACACAAAGACACCGTGAGCTTTTCTCGTTGATGCATCACATAGTGCGGGGAGATGATCCAGAGGTGAAGGAAGGGAAGCCTGCCCCAGACGGCTTTCTTGCTGCAGCTAGGAGATTTGAGGTACATTTATGGTCGGTCATTAAAAACTACTCCCTCCGTTTCATATTAAGTGTCGTTTTGATAAAATGTATCTGAAATGTATCCGGATGTGTTTTGAGTTAAATACATCCAAATATTAATCAGATACATTTTTCAAAACGACACTTAATATGAAACGAGGGAGTATACATCAAAGTAAAAACATAGTAAACTCATGATGTTTCCGTCTTCTTTGTGGATTTGATAGGATGGTCCTGTGGATCCACGGAAGGCGCTTGTGTTTGAAGATGCGCCTTCTGGAGTCATGGCAGCTAAAAATGCCGGAATGTAAGTGGTTTTCTGGTTTTCTACCAATGGTAAAGTAATTTAGTGGTAGAGCTTGAATTGTAGTAAGCTAAACGGTTGTGTTTGAATGGTGTGTGAGCAGGAATGTGATAATGGTACCGGATCCAAGATTAGATAAGTCCTATCATGATGTCGCGGATCAAGTTCTGTCCTCGCTGCAAGATTTCAAACCAGAGGAGTGGGGCTTGCCTTCCTTTGAGGATTCACACAACTAAGACCACATTGCTTCAAGGTAAACAATTAGTTGATTTTGTTTGCTTTGATTTTTTTTATGATTGACAATAAAGAGAAGGTTTCTTATTGGGATATTTTTCCTTTATATGATATGATTTCACTCGTTACCAAATTCGTATATCGTAAATATTCTTACCTTCTAACGGTGTATCAGATGAATTATAGATCAATTTTATTCATATACATCGCCCTAGATTAGGGACAAAAAAATTGGACTGTCCACATCTCAGTATAATTGTTCGTGAAGCATCACGGCTAGTAAATCTATGTCGCCTTGTATTAAAGTGTGGTTAATTTTCCAGGAAACAAAATGTCCCGGCCATGAAGATATTTGGACCCATCAAGCAATTGATAAGAGCAAAGCTAGAGAAATCCAAGCTTCATTGATCATAAAAAAAGATTACATCGATTGTTCAAGATCTAGAGAGAGACATCGATGTCTCTCCATAACAAACACATATCTTTGTTCCCATTATCTAAAATACTCAGACTCTCTGTTCCTATTTATTTCTATTGGCAATACAATTTGTAGACAAGGAAACTCAATTAACCAAGTCTTGCTCCTCATGTGAGCTTTCACTTGCACTTCTCTTCTTCAAGCTTCTTTTGCCTTCTAGTGTATGCTCTTCCATGTGTCTCATTTTTATCTTCTTTATAAGCCCCTAAACACATTTTAAATCACAAGAATTATTTAAGAACATAGAAACCCCATAAAGATAGCATTATTTTAGCTTAGTGTTTTGCACTAAATAAGTTTGTTCTTATTTATGTCGATATCCCCCATACATACAATGTGGTAGTTTTTAGTTTGAGGTTTGAACTTATTCATATCAAACCCGTCCAATTCTGAAAAGAATACTTGATATTACAAGATTCAGTGTACTTATCTATTCACTGGTGAATTTGTAAAAATCTCCCACCGACTTTCATCTCCATAATTTATTAATTAGCTATGCAAACGTTAGGCCAGCTTTAAGACTCAAAAATCAATACGATAAGATTTTTAATAACTACAACAACAACAACAAAAACAAAGCAAGAATCTTGGGACCACTCTCCTAAAGCACTAAGCACAACACAAAACAACCACGATGAGATAATAAATGACACGAAGATGGATTGAACGACCAACGCCTCATCCGGATCCATATTTAATGCTCACCCAACTCTTTTTTTCTTCTCTATCATTTCTTTAGTTAGATACTGCTTTATGTTTCTACATAAATGAAGCAAAAAAAATTGAGTTATCACTTTGATTTTTGAGATTTTCAGTTTCCTTTCATAAATGGAACTCCTTGGCGGCATTTTTGTTTTATTTATATAATCGTTGTTTAAGGGAAAAAATATCATCAATAAACTTCAGAAACATCGTTTCTCTTCGACAACTTTTCAAATGGTAAGTGGGTCATTCTCTCTCACGCACTTAGTTTTGCTTGGGGGGTCAAATTTCTCTTCATATTATGACTTATAATCTTTAAACACTTTTAATAGTTTCCAACTGTTAGGGATTGTACTATGATCTAATTATGATTTATATTACCCTTTCTATCCCAAAATTTTGAATCTAATGAAGATAAATGGCATATGTTTTTTTTGGCAAAAATAAATGGCATATTTGGTACGTATTCTTAAACATGATTATTGATCTGTATATCTTATCCTTAATTATGTTAAGTTTTAATCAAATTACCTAAGACACATCTTAAATGGATGCGATTTTCTTGGACTATAAACGGGGTTATATGTGAGTGTGCAGGGAAGAACCATATTAGATTGTACGATTTAAATGGTAGTTAATTTTAATGTTTTTTGGTGTGAAGGCAGAAGAAGAAGAAATGAGAAGGCACCTTGTGCTGGCTAAACCCAACTCATTGGAAGATGAGAAAGATTCGAGTGTCATCCGTCGAATCCTCAGCCTTTTGAAAACCATACGTCCAGGATCCGATCTCGATCTCGCCAATTTTCAGGTGAAATAACTTTTTTGTTGTTTCTGTGTTATTAATAACGGTGTCTTTATAAGTTGGATGCTTCTACGGAATACGCAAAACGCATAAAAGCGAACTATTATTATCTCTAAGAAATTTTATTTTCCTTCAATACGACAATACGCACCTTTATTTAGATTTGACTCTTCAAATTGAAGAGCACTACATAAAAAGAAAAATATATTAATTCGGTAATTTAATTACATATATACAGTTAACAGTTGGTATCATCATCAATCTCAAACAGTTGTGGCACATGCATGTTTTCCGTACGAATTAAATACGTCATTTTCCAATAAAATATACGAAATTTTTTCTTCTTTTTAAATTTATTGATTTTTTTTTTTTTTGGTTTGGAACGTTAAGCTGCCCACGCAGCTGAACCTACCTAGGTCGCAACTCCAATCCTACGGCGAGATGGTCTACAGTTTCAGCGGTCATGATTTGTTGGGGGAATGCAACCGCCGCGATCTACCCATCCAACGTCTTATTTCGGTTGTGACATGGAACATCTCCACTCTCCGTCCGGTGATCTTTGGCATGTCTCCCTACAACCCCGTTCTCGGCGAGACTCACCACGTCTCCAACGGTCACATCAACGTTCTCACTGAACAAGTATATATTTATAAAATTATAATCATGATATTCATTTACAATTATATAGACAGAAGAAATAAAAAGTTTATAAACATATTTCATGCTTTTGAACATGGTACGTATTTATATGTTTGTTTTTCAGGTATCGCATCATCCTCCAGTGTCCGCACTTCATGCTACTCACGACAAGGAAAATATTGACGTGTCTTGGTGTCAATATTATTTTCCTAAATTTCGTGGTATGTTTATTTTTTTAATTGCTTACATGTAACAGTCGAATTATTTTTGCTACATCCGAATGATCTAAAAATCGACTGTTCTTGAATATTAGTCCGTCCAGAAAACGTAATCAATTAGAATACAATGTGTCTGATTTACTCTTGGACTGAACCATCTCGTCTTATCTAATTTAATGGTGAATGAATTAAGGTGGTTATGTGGAGGTTGACGTAAAGGGTAAAAGAATACTAAAGCTTTTGAATCGAAACGAGACTTACGAAATGGACCAACCGAGACTAATCATGAGATTCTTACCGGCGCCTGTAACTCACTGGGCCGGAAAAATCAAGATTAAGGGCCTAGAGACCGATCTCGAGGCTGAACTACACTTGCTCTCCGATTCCTTCTTTGAAAAATTCAAAGGGAACAACAGTAGATCAATTAAAGGAAAGATCTCCGAATCGTCCTCTAAGAATCATCTCTATGACATCTATGGCCATTGGGACAGGTAAAAACATGAATTACAGCCAGTAAAAACATCATAAGCTCAAATTTCATTAACACTATATTGTATCAGAACAATAATGGCGAAAAACCTCAAGACTGGTGAGGTGGAAGTTATTTACAATGCTAAGGAGAACATCTCAGGGCTCAAACCTCCAATTGTCAAGAATCTTGAGGAGGTAATGGAGACCGAGTCGGCAATGGTGTGGAGTGAGGTAACTGAAGGGATACTGAAGAAAGACTGGGAAAGTGCAGGAAAAGCTAAGAGAATTGTGGAGGAGAAACAGAGAGGCTATCTGAAACAAAGAGAGGCTTCTGGTGAGTCTTGGGTTCCCAAACATTTCTCGGTGGTCAAAGACGGCAAAGACTGGGACTGCTCACCCCGGCATCCCACTGTTCCTCCGGCTCCACTAGTCATAAACCGCGTTCAAGAAACCAACACTATGTGTTGATGATAGCTTAAGTTTTTACAATTCCATTTACAATAAACCGCTGGCTATAGACTGAACCACGGGCGAAAATAGCAATATGAAACTCTTTTTTTTTTTTTGTCAAAAATAATATGAAACTCTTTTAACCAAAATTTTCTGCTCTGATTGCTAGTACAAATAGAACTACTAAAGCTAGTCGTACCACTATTACTAGAAATACTAGTACGAATAGAACTTTTTCCATACCTTTGTATCTCCAACCGTGCGGTAGATGGCCGCCAGACTTAAATCACTGGTCCCAGTCTTCTTGAACTGCCTTTTGCACATTCTGGGACACTCCTCACCGTATGATGTATCTGCTGGTTTTCGATACACAGCATCCAGAGCTGGGATACATTCGAATGCCAAAATCTGCACATTTGTTCAACCAATTATACCAATTGTACCATAATATCAATTATAACAATTGCAAAAAATAATTCGATTTTACCTCCAGACCGTTGATAAACCCATGAAATGTGTAGCTCACACCGTCTGGAATCCTTCCTCCAAAATTCTCCCCTACGGAGTGTATCTGATCGATGCAGTCTTCAAATGTGTAACGTCCCCATGGGAACGTTCTACATGCATCGAGATCATCCACAATTCTCAGAAGGAATGGATCAATGGGTCCATTATGCTTTGCACTCTCTTTTAATACCATGGCTAGGAAGTAGAGGACCAACATTCTGAGGCGATTCTCACCATGAAGACTTGTCATCCCTCTAAGCGCATCAAGGACATCTGCTACATTAATGGATTTGCGGGCTTTTGCCTTGCCAAAGTGGTTCTCCAGGAACCTCATCTTTCCCAGCCTCTCCTTATTCGCCGGGTACAGGTGGCAGAACAACCCAGTCAGTAATGCATGCTCCCTGATGGAGTATCGAATGGGTACTCCATTAACCACGAACCATGCCTGGTTCTTCTTCTCACTTTTTGCTGTCCTCAGAAGCAACATGTTGACAGACTTCAGCTTTCGAGATTGCTGGGCAGGCATGTGCAGGATGTGCTTGAACTGCGGGTGCTCTTCAAACCACCTCTTCTCGTGGTCTTCCAAACCCAAAGTTTTAAACTCCTTTTGGAATCGGTGTACATGGCATTTCGCACCGAGCTTTAACGAATGAGAGTAGTCCTCGGGTGGAAAGACAAAGCTTTCAGGTTTCATTGCGTCAACAACCTGAAAACAAATCAAACAAACAATTTTAGAACTTCTTCAATACGACCAGTTGTACTACTATTACTTCTCTTACTAAAACTACTGGGACAACTAGGGTTCTAGCTGTACTGATTAAGTAGTACTACTAGTAATATTGGAACAACTAGCACAAATAGGATGTAGTTGTTCTGGGACTTCAGTTGTGCTAGTTGTCCCGTTTTATTAGTAATACTAGTAATATTGGAACAACTAGTATTACTGATAAAACCGATACAACTAGAACAACTACGACTCCTACTATCTCCTATTATCTCCTAAACAACCTCAAATTCAACAAATCATTAGTTCCTACTCTCCAAATTCAAGTCATTATGCCAAATTCAAGTCATTAGTACAAATGAAACTATCTTACTAACTAGTACAACTAGTATAAATAGCAAATACAGTACAACTAGTATATATAGCAAATATTCACAAAAATCCTATTACCCTTTGCGACGTTGAACCTTCCAGAGCCGAGGCCGGAGCCGGAGGCTGAAGAGATGGCACAGCCGCCGGATCTAGAAACCCTAGTCAAAGATTTGAAGACTGAGAATGAGACTGCTTGTGCTGAGGACTTCGCGCCGCCGCATGAGTCGGAGGAGACTGAACCGCCGCAGACGTTGACATAGCTGGTGTGCTTATCTTCTTTCGGACATTACGACCCTCGCTTTGCTGTTTGGCCGCTTTACGTTTACCGGCCTTCGACCCACCTCCTTTAGAAGTCGTCGCCGCCGCAGCCGGAGCTTGCTTCGACGGAGGAGGACCCCGAGGTTTCTTCTCGGCCTTTTTTGGGGATTTTCCACTTCTGGTATTAGGCCGCATTGTAGAGGATATAGAAGAATGGGGAGGAAGAGAAGAGAGAAATTCGAAGAGGAAGAGAAGAAGAAATCGAAATTGGAGAAGAAATTGAAGAACAAAGAAAAGAGATATCGTCGGAGGAGAAGAAGTGTGTTGAAGAAGCAGTTGAATTGGGGGTTAATTAGAAGTGAACCGTCAAAGACGGTTTGGGAAAGAAACCATCTCGGTTTGGGAAACCGTTTCGGTCTGGGTTTTTCAAATGGTTTTCGTTGGGTAGGTTTAGTTGTAAATAATATGAACTATAGAGGACAGAAATAGGTTTTCATTAGATTTTTATTATTAAAAAAACAAAAAAAATCTAATTTTCTCAACACCATCCCAGATTTTTCTCCTCCTTCTCAACACCATCTGAGAATTTGATCCGGAAAAGACAGTGAATAGAGTTTTCTTTCTTTTTTTTCCTCTTGGGCACACTAAAAAACTCCGTAGATCTAGATCTCGCTTCGTTTTGCTGATCTGGGACCGGTCGGCGGCTCTTTTAGCGCTGGTACGCGCCCCCCCCCCCCCCGACGTCTCTTTGCTTTTGCGGTCTCCTCCCTCCTCGGCCATTGATGGATGATGAAAGATCCTTGCCACTGGTTTAGATGCGTTTCTCGTGCGCAACGGTTGGATTCCGGTGTGGTTGGCCTTTGATATGCTTCGTCTTGCAGATCTTGGGGTTGGTGCTTCGTGGACGCTCTGTCTCGCCCCAAAAGTACCATCGAAGACCTCACCGTAGTGTCAAATCACCTTGGCCTCACGATGGTTTGCTTGGCGCTTGTCTCCGCCGTTCGTTGCCGTGAGATGCGTGACCAGACCTTGATTTACCAACTTCAGCACTATTGGGTTGTGTCAGTGAGTCATGGTCTGTTGGTATGTGCTATGAGAGGAACAATGATGGGTTTTGCTTTGTGCTTTCCTATTCCGGTTTGCTCAGGTACTTTGTGTACCGTCGGTGGCTTGGTTCCTATATCTCTCATCTCGAAAATTTTACTGGTTAAAAGGTTATGGAGAATAATTTGGCTTCATCTTTGGTCTCGTAAGCGATTTTGTTTAGCTTGAATATTTGGATCTGTCTGTGGGTATCATGCGGCCAATGGTTTGCGAAGGATGGGTGCGTGCGTTAGCTCGTCACTACATGTTAACCACCACTACCTGTTTGTGTGTTTTCTTTTGAGAAGTGCAAAACTAGCTTCGGGTTATTGGTGTCGGCGTGAATGCCTTTGTTGTTCAACGAAGCCTCTTTATGTCGGGTTTGCTGTGGTTCACCCACGGGCGGAGTCTATCTGAAGCAAGTTTTTAGCTCTATGGGACTGCAAATATTAGTGTGGAGGGTCGATTGAGTTATGTGGTTCTTGTTGAGGTGGGAACAATCATATACATGGTGTTTTTTTCGGGAGAGCTCTTCGCCCGGGCTGATTTTCAGTTGATCGGGCTCAATCGAATTGTTGCATTGGTGCCGTTTAATGGCTTCTTATCCTCTGCAAAGCTTGAGCTGGTTCAACGTAATCTTTGATCCGGTAACACTCGAGTTCCAAGACACAAGATCTATCTCCTTCACTTAGTCTTTCAATCACGATGGTTGGTTTCCGGTTTGGGTTTGGTGTATGCTTTGATTCCGGGTGGATGGGATCGATGGTTGGCGATGGGCTTTTATGTATCTCGTGCTGGTATCCTGTCCTAGTCCCCTATTTTTCACCTGCTCATTACCTCGGTTTGGTGGTGGAGGATGTGGTTTGGATCGGCCTTGATGGTTTCCATTGATCCTTGATGGCGAAGGTTACTGATTCAGGTTCCTTGTTAAGGTTTCCGGTGATGACGGGTTATGAGTGTTTGAGTTCAACTATTGAGTGAGTTGAGAGTTGGGAAGACTCCTTTGAGTATATGTAACAAAGGCCCCATATAGACTATTTTCTTGAATCAATAGTCTTGTTGTCGTTGTTTACTTGTATCGCTAATTTTGTAGTTGGCTTTCTAGACCACCATTATCTATTAATAATACCCAGTTGTCAAAAAAAAAGAAGAGATACTTCTTCCGTTACGAAATAAGTGTGATTCAAACAAGTTTCACACAAATTAAGAAAACTATCAAAATCTATACTTTACTCTTTATTAATACATTATATAATTTTCTCTTTCCAATTAATACATTAACTCATTAGAGTTAAAATTAGATTTTTATTAAAACTTTTGCATTAGAGACACTTTTTGTGTAACAAGAAATTTAGGGTAGAAATAGAATGATACTTAGAGGTAGGTGTATTACAGGGAAAAAAGAAAAACGAAACGAATGAGGTTTTGGGTTGGGAAGGCCCAACTGAAGCCCAAAAATGAGTCGCCCGGATGGATATACATATATAACCGCGTGTGGACAATTGGACAAAACTAAACCTAAATCGCTCGCTTCCGCCGTAATTTCGAACCATGAGGAGCGGAACCAAAGAGGATGTTGGTGACTCTACGAAAAAGGTGCGTTTGATCAAAATCATCAAGGGGACTCGGGAGATGATAACTGGTCCTGCTTGGTTAGCCTCTCAGGAACGAGTGGAAAAAGCCGGTGTACGTAATTCTTTCATCTTGGTCCTTTTTATTGTTAAAAAATTGCGTTATTTGCTAATGTGTGATCAAAATTAGGTTTTCGATATCAAGGGTGATGAATATGGACTATGGCGATATGTGTGTAAACCTTGGCGTCCTTGTCCTGACATAGTCAGCGCTTATGCTAGGCTGCCTGTTACTATATAACTTTGCAAGCAATTCATCCAACTAGCTGTTCCCCTCGAACTCGAGTTTTTCAGATTTGTGTAGGAGAAAATTCTTGTGGCAGTTTTAATGTGTACTGCACTGTTGCTAGACTTCGAGGTAGGTGTATTACAGGGGATACAAATGAGTACAGTGGACCACAGAGTAAATTCAACGACGAGCTAGCTAGGAGCTTGCCCGAGTGGCCGCCACATAATCCTTTCCAAAAGTCCTTGGTACACTGGCGGAGTTTTGTTTTACTATCATGATGAACAAGTATATATATATATATAGTGATATATGTTTGTTTTGCTTTTGGTGGTTGTCTAGGTGAAGGAGCAAGACAAAGACCAAGACTGGATTCGTCTGTATTTGGAGCTTGCTGTTGCCACAACTTTTAGGAGCAACACTAAAATCAATCCTTCCAAGTTGGAGATTTTGAAAGTGGCTATTGAAACTATGAAAGATGCGAATGAGGGACCTGATGCTGATAGCGTAATCGTCCTCTACATAAGGTACAAGGACTTGTGTGAGGCTCGTGTTGGTATGGATGTTGATCGCGTTGCTATAGTCAGAAGAAGGTTCAATAAGGTTACAGGTTGGTTCAGTCTTGAGGGCGGTGAGACTCTGAGCGCTGAAATTGTTTTGCCAAAAAGGGTTAAGAGTCAGAGTCACAGGAGATATTTGTTTAGGCAGCGTTTAGGCGTCCACAAACCATGGCGTTTATCCTATCCTAGGATGTGCAAGGCATACAAAAACCTGGGTAAGAATCAGAGTCCGAGGGTACTTTTGTTTAAGCAGCGTTTAGGCATCCACCAACCTTGGCGTTTATCGGTGTGCAAGGCATTGAAAAACCGTGGATCAGATGATTAGTAATATGGTCGACTAATGGTTTTTAGTTGTGGTATGCTTTGAATAATTTAACATTACATCTGCGTGTGGATTCAGAGTTCTGCTCTGATTGCGTATAACCAGCTTTCCATTTCATCAAGAAACATCAAAATTCCAACTAATTTTAGTTGCTTCAGAAAAAAATACAGTATCTAAAAGATCCATCTCCAAGAGTTGCATGTCTTGGTTGAAGAATCTTCTCTTAGACATCTGTGCTTGTGTAGTTTGGGAAGAGATTGACCAATGTATCGAGACCATCGGGATGGAACTTCCTTGCAAACAGATAACAAGGCCGCGTAATTCCATTCCATGTACAAGGCGAATGCAGCTCATCTCCATGCTTCAAAACCACAAGTAAAAGTATTAAGAAAGAGAGAAATAGAGGCCAAGAGGAAGAGAGAGTTACAAGGACATACATCGCCCACACTCGTGACGTGTACACTCATGTTCTCGGACTGCACAAGCGAGAAAAGAGAAAAAAGCATAATAAGATGCTGAATTGTGAAAAACTTTTGGAGACTCGCGTTTAATTCGAAACATACTGTGACATTTTTCAAGAGCTCCAAAGAAATCTCATGTGCTCCGTAGGTCTTTGGATGCCATCTTCGCTCAGACCAATCAACATACGTTACTGACCAGTTCGAGATCCCCATTGGATCAAGCATCTGAAAGAAAAGCCAGCAAAAATAATCAAGAAGGCTTGAATGATTGCAAGAGATGGGGTCTCAAGAAGAATTATCCTCACACTAAAGAATGTTGGCAAGTAATGTTCATCTGCAATACAATTTTTGTCCGCCTCTATCCCTGGCTGAAATTTATAGAAACTTCAATGTCAGAATTAAAAAAGAGATCTGAAAACTTTTATCGAGTTATACTACGATATGCAAATGTTAATCTGCAATGGAAAACCAAAACATTTCAACTTACTCCACAATACTGGCGGAATTTTGAGTAGTAGAGACCATCGGCCATGACTATAATTGCATGTTGTCGCTTCATTGTGAACCACTGGCAAGAAGAAAAGACAGAAAATTACACCACAAGCACTCACATTTTCAACTGCAACTGCAGCATTCTGATTAAGACAAGCTTTTAGAGATCTGAAGCCTGTTTTTACCTGAGCACCCTTTCTAAAATCTTCCCTGGCAATTTCAGGTAACATGTGTTCCATGTGTCTACCCGTCCCGTGTGGACCAGGATCTACAAAACTTGAGAAACAGAGAGAGAGAGAGGGGGAATGAAGCTAATGAAGAAATCAAACATTTTATTTTTGTTTAAGAGTAGTTTACCTCTCAATGAAGCTGACGTTGGAATAGAGCAAATATCTATACGTGTAGTCAAAACTATGCAACGGTATACAACTGCGCAGAATAAAAATGAGTAACTATAGTAAGGAACGAACAAGACTTAACAAGGACATATAAGCAACATTAACCTCTCTGAAAGAAGAACAAAATGTTGGTTGTCAGGATCATCAAGAGCGTTAACGAGTAACCGCTTTTCGGCATCAACCATTGAAATCCTACCCCAAGTGACCTCATCACTATAGATTTCTCGATCAGAAAAGTGACGGCTGATGTGAACAGGTCGTTCCTTTGACGGGTGTATGTAAATCGTGAACTTCCCTTCATGACCCTTCACAACACGCGATATATTAGTGGAAAAATGTAACTAAATTTGGTACATTTTTCGTCGTCGAGTTGTTTGTATTACCTTGAAAAATTCATCCCAAAGCTTCTCAAATGGTAAAGTACCAGGAGTCAAGAACAAGAAAGCGATTTTGGAGTTTTCGGTTAGGGAAGGAGGAGTTCTTAGTATGTCTCGAACCACGGCTCGAGCTGCTATCTCCTCGTCAGTGAATTTCCTGACATGAACAGGTAGCCACGCGGAGAGAGCATCCTCCGAGGACCTTTTGCCGTGTCGTGGGAACATGTGAGTACAGATTAAAAGCATGCTGGTCACTGAAACACTCAAAACAACCCATAAGGGCTTCTTCAGAGATGTGTGATGACGTGGCCCTTGCAAAGTCTTCTGCGTCTCACCCATTGAAACCAATTCCAAACACCTCCCTTTTAATTGAAAGGCATACAAAGATTGAATCTTGCTTTTACCTTCACATACTTGTTTTCAAACTGCCATTGACTGAAAAATAAAAACTAATCTTAAGAACAAAAATCTTTCGGACAGAGGCAATAAGCAAAATGCATGTTGTTCCAGTGATACGGGAAGTCGAATACATTCCTTACAAGTCTTTAAATTTCTTCTCTGACCAAACTAAAATCAAAAGCTAGAAATTCCAGATTCGGCCTCAACAAAACTACACTGTAGCGAGTCGTATCAGTTAAAAGAGTACAAAAAAAGTAGTTACCTGAATTAAAATTGGAGCTGAATCAAAACAGTAGAATGCTGAAAGATAGAATCTTTGTATAAACCCAGATCGCAAAAAGTCGTTTTGATAAGATCTAGGTCAAGGAAATAAAACCCAGAAGAGTGATTCAACGAATTTGAGGTCAAAGAGAGAGAGAGAGACAACAAGGGTGAAAGTTGGTTTTTTTCTTTTTGTTAAAAGAAATCTTTAATTCAAAAAGCACACATACATTGAAGTAAAATGTTATTAGTGGAAGAGACGATTCAGAGGCTTTTCCTTTTTTTTATACTTCCTGATCAATTCCTCATATGGATCGTTTTTCTTTCTCTCTTTCCAGTTTGAAATAAAGAATTAGAGAAGACTTTTTGGTGAAAGTCTTGTCCATTAATCGAATTCGAAATTTAATACGGGCTTTCCATTTTCTCCAATAATTTCTCTGAATTTCTTGTCAATATAATTGTTTGCCTAACAAATAAAATAAAAAAGATTCCCAAAGGATCTTATAGTAGATCATGTAGATTTCTATTTTATTTTGGATTTGAGTTGGCTTCACGACTCTGGCTGGAACCTTTTTTTTTTTTATGGGTAATGGAAAAAGAAATTTGGGGTCCAAGTGGATGTCCAAAATAACGAACTGTCATCCCACTTGACTCTTCAAGACAGTCGCCGTTTGTTCCTCCCACGACGGTGGAATTGTTTTTTTTTTTTCTGGTACAACGAAAACAAATAAATTACCAAAAAGAAAGCTTTGTTTAGGTGCTATGAAAGAAAGATGAAGGTGTATATATATATATATAATAGTTTATGAGACCATAATATCAAGCCCATGAAACTTGACAGGAGGATTTAAGAGTTAATTGGCTTTGAATTGATGAGAGTCCATAAAACTTAATATGTTATTAGAGTCCAAACACACATTGTCCCATCCTAACCAAAATCGATCCGATCTATCGAACAAGCCGGTTCATCTAACCCGAAATTAATCCTACAATAGGATATTATCGATATTAATGGTTAGACATACTATTATTTCGAGGAGACATATGAAGAATGTCACACATCGAAAATGCGAAATGATCTTAACGATATATAAAGAACATGAACCGGTCCATTTATTGTAATTTATTCTCTTCAAAAGTGGATAAGAGATTATGGTACTTGGATTATTAGCCCAAAGGCCAGGTCGTAGGATGAGATTGTTCTTCTCACTTCAATGGTCGTATTCGTCAACGTCAATGGAACATCAGTCGGGTTCGGATTTGTACTTGTGTTTGACATAGTCAAAGTTTCAGAGATTGAAAAAAAATATATATATATATATATATATATATAGGCTTTTATGCCATAAAGAGAGAGAAAGTCTGGATAATGTTTATATGTATTGATAATGATCTCAAGAGCGTTCATATATAGCTAGCAACTAAACAAGAATCTAGAAAAAATGTACAACTAGTTACAACAGATTTTGCCTCATTTTGCATACATTTACCACATTTAATCTAATTTTCGCATTTTAAAGTTTTAGAGGATGCATGTGTCTTTTTGGTCCATTTTAGTCTGCATCTAGGTACATGAAGCATACTTTAAACCAAACACATCAAAAGGAGCACGAAGCTAGCAAGGAAGACAAATATCACATCATGACTAGATTACTAATTTCAAACTTCTTTTTGTATTTCTGTTAATTGACTCATTTTTGTATATGGTTTCAGCAAAAATATATGTGAAATCTCTCCAAAAATACATTCTTGCATTTTCTTCTAAAACTAAATAATAATGGATTTGATGTCGTTTTTACAAATTGTTGATTAAATACCATGAGGTTATAAGTGATTTTGAATGGTTTCTTATATAAAATTTATACCACTAAACGATGATTAAAGAAGATATTTTAAAGTCACTATTTAAATAACTTGAGAGAGTTTTTCAAAAAAAAAAATCTCCTAAAGTCTCTAATCCAATAGATCTTCTAAAAGTTTTGATGCAATAAATAAAACTAGTGATAACATCAACAAAATTTTTAACCAATGCTTTTTAAAATCGGATCGACGCCGAATAAGAAAAGCTTTTGGAGACCAATGTGGTTGGACTGAATTCAACCGGGATTGATTATATTATAATTATTAGTATATAAATGTTTTGTTTGTGATATGTCCCTAACTATAGCAATGTTAGATTTAGGGTTCTTAAGGGTTCATAAACAAAGATCCAACCTTTACAATAGTTGAATCATAAGAAAAGCTCAAATGAGCAAAGAAAGATTCGGACAGATTCAAGAAGAGATTAGAAGAGATTAGGAGTGATTAATGAAAGATATTAAGAGTGTTTATAAGAGATAAGTGGGTTCAATCCAAATGGATATCACTCTAAACACAATTAACTCCTAATGTCTACATTTTGAATATATGAACTTAGACTTTATTTATTTAAGAATGAGTTTATAAATTACAAAGGGGAATACAACATATATATAGGAAAGGTAAAGGGAAATCAGTTCCCACATTCAAAATATGACCGTTTGGAGCAAATACAAAAATGGGTCGGTCAAGGATCGGACGGTACGGTCGGACACGTACTGATCCGTGCGGTAGAGGACGCGTCTTCGTGCATCCGTCCCGATCCGCGTCCTTGTGCATCGGAACACCCAAAACGGCACCGTTCTGTTAACATCTTTCGACCCGCGTGTTTATCCGTTTGCCCGACCCGGATCCGATTCTGACATGCGTCCTTACTCGTACCGCGGATCGGACACGTCTCGGTTCTTCACGTCCCGCGGATCAATAGAGCCTCGATGCCGTATACAGACCCGCGTACTGATCCGCGATGACTCGTTCTGATCCGCATACTCGTCCTGGCATCGATGCTCCCCGTACTGCGGATCGGGATTCCATCGTCCCGCGTCTCGAGACCTCTCGACCCGCGTACCAAAACTTCACCAAGTTACCCGAATATAATTTCTTCACGGTAACTCTTTTATTCCTCCTTAGTAACTTAAGGAAAGATAATCCTTAAGTACTCTCCTTGATTAACATTCTTTCCATTCCCATCAATGTTCCAATCAATGTTACCAACACCAAACATCTTCTCAATGTTACCAACATTAATCTTTCAATGATTGCTCACAAGAGTGGACCATAAGTGCTCAACCTTATCACCATAGAGTATAAGGGTCCGGTGATAAGTTTCACACACACGGTGAGCTTTGATAAAGGGGAAACATTTCTTTCTTTTACCAAAGAGAATTCATAACACAAAAGAATTCAAACCGAGAGTAATCGAGCACATAAGGATCCGGGTTAGTGTTTGGTTTGTGTTTAGGCTTTGGTTCCAAACTATTTTGAGAATAGAGAAATAGAGAATATAGAGAATATAAAGATTGAGAGTATAGGGAGATTTAAAAGAAAATAGAAAGATTTTGAGTATAAGAAAGGGGTAGATTTAAGAAATATTCTCTATTCTCATGAATGTATTTCTCTTAGGCTAGATCATGGATTCATTTAATATCGATCCACCAAGAGAGTATGGATAGGAAATTACCCAAATTAAAGTTTTCATGGTTTGAATCACATTTGACCAAATGTTCTCCTCTCCAATGGTCTCCATTTGAGAATCTCCACTTTCATTCTACTCCTTCTCTCTAGCAAACCAACCGATCCTTCCTTCATCTAACTGCACCAACATAGGCTTCTTGAGAGTAAACAACATCCTTGAGCTTCATGGGAGGGAAAGATCCAATCTTCAATGTTTTTCTTCCTTTGAGTCCCATTTGCTTCACACTAGTGACCGAGTAACAACACAACAACACACTCAGATTTTCTTTTATTTGGCTCCAAAGGTTGGGACTTTCTTCTCCCTTTCACCTTCTTGTTTGAACCATTTTCAAAACAGCTCCAAAGGTTGGAAATTTACTCCTTGACCCATCAAGGAACCACCTTCTTGTTTGAGCTTCATTTCTTCAAAGGAATAACTTTTAGCTCCATGGATAAGAACGTCTTCAAATCCGTGAGCTTCTTCCTTTGGTCTTCTTCTTTCTTCAACTAGAAAGCTTCGGGCTTTCTTCTTCAATCTTCATGGGAAAGCTTCATCAAGCTTCCTCCTTCTTCAATCTTTAATCTCGGATCTAGCTTTCTCCGAGCAATAGATCCAAGTCTTCAATAACAAAACCATTCATACAAACCAAGATTTACCAAAGAAGAGATATTTTTGAACCATCTCTTCCCATAAGCACAACGGAAATTGTTTTAACATGTTTGTTAGATTAAGCGCATAAGGAGAATGGAAACCTCCTTATAACGATTCAATCTAACATTTTTAACAAACACCAAGAGCAAACCGCTCTGATACCATGTTAGATTTAGGGTTCTTAAGGGTTCATAAACAAAGATCCAACCTTTACAATGGTTGAATCATAAGAAAAGCTCAAATGAGCAAAGAAAGATTCGGACAGATTCAAGAAGAGATTAGAAGAGATTAAGAGTGATTAATGAAAGATATTAAGAGTGTTTATAAGAGATAAGTTGGTTCAATCCAAATGGATATCACCTTAACACAATTAACTCCTAATGTCTACATTTTGAATATATGAACTTAGACTTTATTTATTTAAGAATGAGTTAATAAATTACAAAGGGGAATACAACATATATATAGGAAAGGTAAAGGGAAATCAGATCCCACATTCAAAATATGACCGTTTGGAGCAAATACAAAAATGGGTCGGTCAAGGATCGGACGGTACGGTCGGACACGTACTGATCCGTGCGGTAGAGGACGCGTCTTCGTGCATCCGTCCCGATCCGCGTCCTTGTGCATCGGAACACCCAAAACGGCACCGTTCTGTTAACATCCTTCGACCCGCGTGTTTATCCGTTTGCCCGACCCGGATCCGATTCTGACCCGCGTCCTTACTCGTACCGCGGATCGGACACGTCTCGGTTCTTCACGTCCCGCGGATCGACAGAGCCTCGATGCCGTATACAGACCCGCGTACTGATCCGCGATGACTCGTTTTGATCCGCATACTCGTCCTGGCATCGATGCTCCCCGCACTGCGGATCGGGATTCCATCGTCCCGCGTCTCGAGACCTCTCGACCCGTGTACCAAAACTTCACCAAGTTACCCGAATATAATTTCTTCACGGTAACTCTTTTATTCCTCCTTAGTAACTTAAGGAAAGATAATCCTTAAGTACTCTCCTTGATTAACAAGCAAAACACTTTAGTACTTGCAAACGTCTAGAAAAATAAAATACTTCAGTAGCAATAACAAAATAAGACTAAATCACTAATATAGATAGAGTGGCAGTAGCACATTTCATATTTTCATTATTAAACAAAAAAAAACTTTAATAGCTTAAATTTAGAATCACTAAGCCAATAACAAGATAACGCAAAATCACAGAGAGAGTAGCAATGAGCCAATGACAAGTTTAATCTCCATTATCTAGACCCTTATCACCTCTATTAGTTTAAGGTTATCTAATTTAAGAACTAACATTAATATGGGAAATTGGGTTGAATAACACAAAAAAAAATAAAAATAATTCAAAACCTAACAAAAACTAACTTATGTGGCCAATTCATAACCATTAGATTTAGGGTTTTTAGTTAGGTTTTGAAGTATAATTTTTTTTTTTGGCTATATGGCAAATTAACCTAATTAATATCATCATACCATACCATGAATGAGTTCTTCGTCACCCTTGAGATATTCCTCTAGAAGTTTGTCTTCTAGCTAGGAGAAATAAAGCTTTCCTTTTTCTTCTTCGACGATCCAAAACTCAATCTTATCGATAGATTCGTAGTCAACATGATCATATGATCTCTTTTTCCCCGATCTATACAGGAAAAAAAAAAAACAAATCGCTATCATAGATAATAAACACGCATCCATCATTAATTTCACACATAACTAACCTGTTTTGTAAATGCAAGTAATATTGAATATAAACAAGATCATTGAGCCTTTGATGCTTACCTATTTTTCTTTTTGGTGTGAATACGTTTGAACACAGTCGATTTTTTTCACATTCAGATGAAGATGTTGTTTGACTCATAGTTCGGGTTGCAAGATTTTGCAAATCAAGATTATTACTACCAAATCGTTTTCAATTCTTCTACAAATATAATAAACGATGATAATTAAAAATCATACAAATTGAGGGAAAATATATTATAGTTACAATATTTACCTAGTAGTTTTGCTACAAGTACCATCTCTCTGGAAAAGACCATGTTCCCGGTCTTTGCAGCAACAAATGGTAGATACCATTTTTGTTTGACTTAAACCAGCATTTTGTTTTTCAATCAGACTAAGCATCCCCTTGTAGTCTGAAGCTTAGCTCAAAAGTTCTCTTTATCATACAAGAAAGCTGGATTCAAAAAAATAAACCCCATCAAAAAAGTTACAACACAATATCTTATAAATATTTTAACTTAAGTTAAAACCAACAACATTAGTCATATTTTTGTACATAACCTAAATTATGTATGTATAAAATTATATAATTATCAATTTATAATATAATTAAGATCATATATTTATATCATTGTTTCAAAAAATTATCATATATTTATATCATTGTTTCAAAAAATTGTTATTTTATCAAATTTTAGTAATATTTTTTATAGTATTTATTGTTTTATCATCTTTATTAATAAATTATCGAGCATTAACTTATAAAAACTTATTATAGATGATGTGAACCAAAATACATGTATAGAGCAACAATAGAAAAATATTTTTAATAAAACTAATAATATTGTTTTTATTTAGTGATAATGCTCAAAAAAGTCAAACTCCATAAACTTGGCAGAAAAAAAGAATGGACCGTAATGGTGGAAATGTGATTTTTTTAGTTGCCATTACAAGTAAAAATATATCTATACATTTAAAGATCCCACTGACTTGGCTAAAGATGGTCACTTTAAATACTCACCTTTCTCTCTCTGACGACTTAAGAGCACACCAGAATCTAGGGTTTGTAAACAGTCAGTCAATCTTTTGCTTCCTCCTCCAAAATCGCCCTTCTCGTAAGTTTCATCTCTCTCTCTCTCGTACTCTTCTCTTCGCTAAGGAAGCTCATTTCTATGGTTTTTCTTAATGGATAAGAAGAAAGCTTGATTTTTTCCTACTTACACTCTGTTTCTTCTCACTGCCTCTCGTTTGGGTTTTTTATGGAATCCTGTTTTTTTGATAACTGGAAAGAGAAGAGAACAAGAGATTCTGATTAGAAGCTATGTGTCATTTACTCTGTGTATGAGAATAACGAAAAAGCTTATTTGCTTATCATGTATAGATCAATTTGTGTGTTGGAACTGCACTTTTATCCATAATTTTGATTTGGTTGGTGATAAGTTTGTTTGGGGAGAGCTTGTATAGTCTGATTTGTGATAATATTAGTATCAATTGTGAAAGAGCTTTTTGTTCTTCAGGAACTTGTGTTAAATCTCCTTTTTTGGTGTAGAAGAAGAAGAAGAAGACTAAAGAAAGCTATATGAATGGCAACTGAGAATCCTATTAGGGTGTCTGGAAGCAGTGAAAGATGGTCTAATTCTAGGCTGGTTTCTGTTCCTAATCGAAGTGGAAGCGCGCCGCCTAGCATGGAGGGATCTTTTCTAGCTGTAGATAATATATTGTCACGACAGGGCGGCTCTGGTTTTCAAAACCTTAACCGGATACCTTCTCCACCAATTTATTACCCTACTGGTTATCAGTTGATTGACAACCGTGTAGGTAGATTTAGAAGTAACCGGGGATTGAATAAAGTTAATTCGCCCATTCATCTGTCCCAAGCTCCACTTTCTACTCATAAGGAAGTGTCTGAGGATGAAAGCTCTCAACAGCAGTCTGTGAATAATGTTTCAGATCGCACAACAGCTGCAGATGTCAGGCAGGTTCGGCTTCGCTTTCTTTCCCTTCTCATTTGTATTGTGGGTGTTGGTAGTGAGAAATGTCATTCTTTTTCTAGAATTTCATGTAAATTTCAAGGTTTTCGATACTTCAAGTCCTATAATAAGTGATCTCTTTTTGTCTCAGGGTGATAGTTCTTCTGGTCCGACCCCTCAACATAGTCGGTCTAATTCTTCAAATGGTGAAATGAATGTAGCGGATGAGCTTGGTAACTTTTCAGATAATGTCATGGTTAAAGATAATGCTGCTCCAATGATGAAAGCTTCCATTGGCATTGAGAAAAGTCCCGATGAATCAACTATCGTCTCTAAAATGAAGAATACTAACATATCTGGATCTGAAATGGTTAACTACCCACGAGAATCAAGGTATGCAAGGCCAGAAAGCCAGCTGCATCAACAACAAAACAATGTAATTTGGGTTCATGGTGGCAGCAAAATTGGTTCTCATGGTGTAAACGATGCAGTTACTGGGACTGGACAGTATCATTATGGTTATGGACAACCTTACAAGCTCTTGGGTGCTGGTCAGCCTGTGCTTCAGTCTTCAGGTTTTACGCCACCTCCGCCTTACCCTTCTACGCAAACGACTTATTTGACTTCACCAGCTCATGTCTATAACATGCAGTCTCCTGCTGTTTACTCTCCTCAGTATGGTTATGGACCATACACTAACATGATCCCTCAGTTTATACCTGGATACCCAAGTGTGGGAAATGTAGTTCACGGAGGTGAAATGCAGTATGCCGAGAAGTTCTATGTTCCACCGGGACAACCTTCTTTTCCACATCCTGTGTATATGCAGTACTGTCAACAGTCATTCGGGCAAATAGACCACCACAAGAATGGTCCTGAATCTCAGAAAGATGATCCAAAGTTTTTGCGACCAGTAAGGGGGCCGGGTAATGCTAATATGGGTAGAATGATGGGTGTTAGCTATTATGGAAACCAGCCAAATATGGGCATTATGGTGCAGTATCTGCCTACGCTTTCACATCTCAGTGCTCCTCTTTCACCGGGCTCTGTTCCCTATGTAGAGACATATCCTGGATGGCAGCCACAGGGGAGCTTGGAAGGTGCCAATGCCCCGAGAATGTGCAATTTTCTTGAAGAGCTGAAATCTGGGAAAGGCAGGAGGTTTGATTTATCCGACATCACAGGACACATTGTTGAATTCAGGTAAGTTTTTATCTGTCTTTTCTTGGGTTTCTTCCTAAGCATATGATAACACAGTTATGTAAAATCGTGTTTCCTTCAGTGCGGATCAACACGGGAGCCGTTTCATTCAGCAAAAGCTTGAGAATTGTAATCCAGAAGAAAAAGCAGCTGTCTTTAGGGAAATCCTTCCTCATGCTTGCACATTAATGACAGATGTGTTTGGCAATTATGTCATTCAGAAGGTCTGTTCCCACTTGACCCTATGTCTTTAATGCATTGCTTTTTATTGATTATTTGCAATTTCTGTGTCAGTTTTTCGAATATGGAAACTCAACACAGAGAAAGGAGCTCGCAGATCAACTCATGGGACAGATAGTGCCACTTAGTCTGCAGATGTATGGTTGTCGGGTGATACAAAAGGTACAAAATTCGGTAGATTTTGTCCGAATTTGGACTGTTAAACGACAGACTCGTTAGTGAAATTTTGTTGTGGTGTCAGGCTATTGATGTCATTGAACCTGATCAGAGAGTTCGTTTAGCACGTGAACTTGACGGGCAGGTCATGAGATGTGTTCGAGACCAAAATGGAAATCATGTGATTCAGAAATGCATCGAGAATATCCCAACAGACAGAATTGGGTTCATGTTATCTGCTTTCCGTGGTCAAGTTTCCTCACTCTCCATGCATCCTTATGGCTGCCGAGTTATACAGGTATTACATAAAGACCTTATTTTCTTCTTGTTTACCTGGTTTCTCTCATTGTACTCAAGAGCAATACGTTTTTTACTTGCGTATAGAGGCTCTTGGAGCGTTGCTCAACTGAGTATCAGTGTCAGTTCATTACTGAGGAGATACTGGAATCAGCATGCGTCCTCTCCAAGGACCAATATGGCAATTATGTTACACAGGTCTGGAATACCATTTTCAACTAACAAATCATTTACATCTGAATTCAAACTAAACCGAACACCACTTAACACCAATGGTGCTATCTGGCAGCATGTATTGGAGAAAGGGAAATCTGAAGAACGAGAGAGAATCGTGAGGAAACTATCAGGGCACATTGTGCAGCTAAGCCTACATAAATTTGCATCAAATGTTATAGAGAAGTGTCTGGAGTATGGTGGTAGAATTGAGCGGGACCTTATCATCAAAGAGATTGCAGGGGTCAACGAGAGCTACGATAGTCTATTGGTGAGCTTATGATTGTATACATTTTCTTCTTCCGTGAATGACTGTATACTAACTGTGACTCTCCTTCAACAGACAATGATGAAAGATCAGTATGGAAACTATGTAGTGCAGAAGATATATGAGACATGTACGGTTGATCAGCGTGCGACATTGTTCAGCCGTGTCAGAATGCACGCGTCTGCGTTGAAGAAATACACATATGGGAAACATATTGTTAGTCGTTTGGAACAGCCCTTTGGTGAAGGTACTAAATTTCCTCTTAATGTTCTATACTTGATTATATGGACTGAAACAGAGCGAAGCACAATAAAATAGACTTTGTATCGGCGAATCTCTCAAGAATGACATTGTTTTATTTTAATGATGTGCAGAAAGGCAAGCATTGAGATGATGAGTGGCTATCTGGATTCAGGTCAAGTCGATACAATTCGCTTTTCATGAAAGCTGGAGATTCATTAGAAAGGTTTAGTGGAAGCAAATGATTGTCATGTTGGAACTCTGTGATAGACATTGTGATAATTGTGTGGCTTGTTGGTAAATATTCGTAAATGTACCAGTAGATGTATCATTAGCTTGCTCGTCTTTGTAACTGGATTGTAGATTTTCACCAAGACAATTCAAAACTTTCTGGGCAGTATTATTGAAGCCAAATTTTACATGCTAGCCGAGAAATAGCTGTGTAATTATGAAAATTGACTAGCAATTCGATCCTATGATTTCATATAAAGTGATTTACTCTCGTTCAAGATCTGCTCCCACTACATGGAATCCTATGTCTGGAGCATTCTGGATAACAAAGGGAGGCTTCAAAATGTGCTCAAGTGAAGAAAGAGATGTTGTATGAACTCCTTGGATGCATACGTATGTTGGAAATGGGCTTGTGATATCTTGTAATCGTACAACCACTTTGCCTAAACACGAAATGTATTTTTGAGTTTGAATAAACCCAAAAACAAGATATAAATAAGGGTTATTACTTATTAGCATCTATAATATGTTTTGTACTAATAATTAAATATCTAATATCTTAATAAATAGAGAAATTTTAAGATATGCCACACTTAGCATGCCACTTTTTACAAATGCCATCATCAAGAAAATTTTGCAAGGCATGCCACTATTTATAAGGTTCATTTCCGAAAATACACTCAGATCTAATTGACCTATTTTCAATAATATCTCTGCTCTTTCTCCGGCGACGAACCAAATCACTGTCTCGCACTCGTCATTGTCACCTTCGATCTCGCCGCCTTCTTCACCGTCGATCTCGCCGTCTTCCTCACCGTTGACCTCGTCATCATCCTCGCCGTCGCAGTCGCCATCGATCTCGCAGTCACCACCAAATGTAAGAAACTGTGGTTTTTTTGGGGATTATGGAGTGATGTATGATTATTGATCTGAATCGATTCGATTGGTATGTATTTGCAACTTGCAAGGCTAGAGGAGCCGATCTCAGGATCCATTTCAAGGTAAATTAATGTTTTGGATCTCGAAAATGAATCAGATTAGGATTCGAATCGATCTGGTTCGAATCGATTTGATGAGTTTACATTTTCGATTTTGTTTATCGATTTGATGAGCTAAGCCTGGAATCATGTTTAGAGAACTCGATTTTGTTTATCGATTTGATGAGTTTACATTTTCGATTTTGTTTGTAGAAATATGTGCTTTGATTTGATCTTTCTGATTCAATCTGGTTTTGGTCTCTAACGATATGCTCTTTTTCATCCCGTTGTGCTCTTATGTGGTAAACTTTTTGTTTCACTATGATTCAGCTTGGGTGTAAGGGTTTTTTAAAGTGAATAATGAGGGGTTTTAAGTGGATTATGAGGGTTTTAAAGTGGATTATGAGGTTTTTACAGTGGATTATGAGGTTTTTAAAGTGAATTATGAGGTTTTAAAAGTGGATTATGATTTTTTGTAAAGCGGATTATGGTTATGATGGATTTCCTTATTTTATGTCTGATCATGGTGTAATGCTGGAACTATATTCTCTGTGCGGAGTGTGGAGTTTGACAGATAATAAGCATTGGGATTTTAAGTTTGATGTCGACAGGGGAGCTTGTGTTACCTTTGTTAAGGAAGACATTAGTTTGATTGATTTGGTCAAGGATTTGTGTGAAGACTATGGAATTAATGGATATGGAGTGAAGATTAGTTATGCAATACCGGATAGACCAGAGTTTCCCCCAATCTTTCTTAGGAATGATAGGCAATTGCAAGCCTTCATGCAAAAGTTTGTAAACAGTGGTGGACTTCTTCAGCTATATGTGTCAGTCGATGAGGTACATGTTTCCATTTTGTGTGATTTTTTGTGTATAGGTTGTTATGTAAGGTGTTTCTATCTTTCATAAAGTGATGAAATCTTTTCTCTGACAGGTACAAACAAGCTCAATTGCAATGACAGAGAATAGCAACACTGCTCGTGATGATCCAGCTCGCCTTCTTCTGTAGAATCAACAAAGTCAGTCAAAAGGAATGATTGAGGATGACGAAAACAACGAACATGAACTATCTACAAGCTCTGCTTCTGAGGTATTGCTAAGCAACAATCTTTACAAGTGTATAACTATCATACCTAACATTATGATCTGTTTTTAAAAAGCTTTGTAATCTTTTTAGTTACAAACAAGCTCAACCGCAATGACAAATAATAGCAACATTGCTCGTGATGATCCACCTCGGCTTTTTACAATCGAGGTTTTGACAAGCACATATTCTTCTTTAAAAACCTTATAATCAAGTTTTAAAAAATTATATTCCATACTATAAAGGTTATAATCTGATTTACAAAGTCTTATAATCCGAATATATATTTTTGCAGAGACAAAGTAAGTCAAAACGGAGGATAGAGGAAGACGAAAACACCGAACATCAGCGATCTGTAAAAGCTGCTCCAAAATCTCGTTCTATGCCGAATGAGGTTTGTCTTATCAATAATTAGTTTTGTGTATAGGTTGTTATGTAAGGAGTTTCTATCTTTTCATAAAGTGATGAAATCTTTTCTCTAACAGGGACAAACAAGCTCAATTGCAATGGCAGAGAATAGCAACACTGCTCGTGATGATCCATCTCACATTCTTCTACAGAATCAACAAAGTCAGTCAAAAGGAAGGACTGAGGATGACGAAAACAACGAATATGAACGATCTACAAGCTCTGCTTCTGAGGTATTGCTAAGCAACAATTTTCATAAGTGTATAACTATCATATCTAACATTATGATCTTTTTTAAAAAACCTTATAATCAAATTTAAAAAATTTATATTCCATACTAAAAGGTTATAATCTGATTTTTAAAACGTTACAATCCGAATATATATTTTTGGAGAGACAAAGTAAGTCAAAACGGAGGATAGAAGAAGACGAAAACACCGAACATAAGAGATCTGTAAAAGCTGCTCCAAAATCTCGTTCTATGCCGAATGAGGTTTGTCTGATCAATAATGCCGAAAACATTATAACCAGTTTTTAAAGAGCCTTATAATCTGATATAAAATGATGACCAACTTACATATATTTTTGTGTTTTTTGTGTAACGTGTGTTTGGATCTGAAACTTCATCCATCTCTGCTAATCGTAGTGCTTGGGATAGGGGACACGTTTCAACTTCTTACAGAGGTCAGGTTTCGTCTACTGATACGAATGGGGATGAATTGTTTATAGGGAAGATATTCAGAAACAAGCTAGAAATGGTAAAATTATTTAAGGCTGTTGCAATGAAGGATGGATTCGAATATAAGGTTTACAAATCAAATGGTATTAGGGTGATTGCTCATTGCATTGATCGTAAATGTAGTTGGAGAGTTCGAGCAATCAGGGTTCATGCTACGGAAGGTTTTCACATTACAAAATATGTTAGCAAACACAGTTGTGATACTTCGTTGAATAATCTAAATCATCGCCAAGCTACTGCCAAGACATTAGCGACAATTGTTAGTAGGCATTTCGAAGGAGGACATATTGGATTGAGACCTAGGCAGCTTGTTGACTATGTTAGAAATAATCAAGGAATTGAAATTTCTTATCAAAAGGCGTGGCGAACTCAAGAAGAAGCAACAAATATTGCTAGGGGGATAGTGGTTGATGGGTATGAAATGTTACCCATGTGGTTGCATATGA
Source organism: Draba incana (assembly GCA_963576765.1). Classification (NCBI taxonomy): domain Eukaryota; kingdom Viridiplantae; phylum Streptophyta; class Magnoliopsida; order Brassicales; family Brassicaceae; genus Draba; species Draba incana. Next base: position 13,145,972 of record OY755210.1, read on the forward strand.
TGCAGGAGAAGAACCCCGGTACAGTGATTGCGGTTGAGGTTAATAGCTACGAGAAGTTGAAGTATGCATTCTTGGCTTTAGGACAATCAATTACAAGGTTTAAATTGATGAGGAAAGTAGTTATTATGGATGGTACGTTTTTGAAAGCAAATTTTAAAGGAACTTTGCTTGCTGCATCGGCGCAAGATGGGAACTTTCAGTGTTACCCTATTGCTTTCGGTATAGTAGATTCTGAGAACGACAAATCTTGGGACTGGTTTTTGAAGAAGTTGAAGACGATTATACCCGATGAACCAGATTTGGTTTTTGTGTCCGATCATGCGATGTGTATTGCGAATGGTTTAATGATCAATTATCCAGCTGCTCATCATGGGATCTGCGTATATCATTTCCAGAAAAATATTGAGACGACATTCAGGAATTCTCCACTTATAGCTGTTGCGATACAAGCAGCTAATGCTTACACAATATAAGAATTTGAAGAACTGTTCATGTTATTTAAATAGGATTATAAGGTTCTTTATATAGGATTTTAATGTTTATTAAAGATGATTATAATGTTCTGTAATATGATTATAAAGCCTTTGAACTGGATTATATGGTTTTTATATTGGATTATATGGTTTTCAGGGAACTTGAGCTTGCAGATCCAGAGATGGCAAATTACCTGATAAAAGCAGATTTTAAAAAATGGGCACGTGTTTACGCCCCTGTTAATCGGTACAACATTATGACATCGAACTTAGCTGAGTCTTTGAACTCCTTGCTCAAAGAGGCCCGGGAGTATCCTATTGTGTATCTTCTTGAGACAATTAGGTCTGTTCTTACAAGATGGTTTTGTGAGAGACGTGAAGAGGCTGGTCATCATAGGCATCCTGTTACAAAGAATGTGGGTGATAAGATGAAATGATTATTTAACTTGAACTCACGCTGGTTCAAAGCTTATCGAGTGGATGAATTTGAGTTTGAAGTCAAAGGTGATAAATAGAAACACGTTGTCCATTTGGGAAGAAGAGAGTGCTCATGTCGTATGTTTGATATCGAAAAATTCCCTTGCGCTCATGCAATCATTGCTGCAAAAAAGGCCAAAGTTTCCGAAAACAGCTATGTTCACGACGTTTATTCTACTGAAAGGTACAAGTGTTGTTATGAAACTTCATGGAGAACATTTTTTTTATGTTTTGCAATTGTATTCGATATAAAGATGGTTAAAAATTTTTTTTATAGGTGGAAGCAATCATATTCAGAGAGTATTCATCCTGTGGGCGATAAAGCATTTTGAAACATTCCTGATTATGTTGCTCAATTTGTATGTTTGCCACCTTCAACACGCGCCCCTAGTGGTAGAAGAAGGATGAAAATGATAAAAAACAATTGGGAGTTTGGCAGGTATAAAACCAAACAAAACAAATGCAGTAGGTGCCATCAGAAGGAACACAACAAAAAAAATTGTGTGAACCCAATCAATTGATTCCAAATCCGTTTCAGAGGCTTTTTCAGCATTCCAAACATTATTTTTAAAGGAGATTATTTTTCGAAGATTATGAGGACTGAAACTGAGATTTTGTGTTTTTAAACAAGCTTATGAGGGTCGTTAAAAAATATTATGAGGATTCAAACTGAGATTTTATGTTTTAAACAAGATTATGAGGTTTGTTAAAGAAGATTATGAGGATTGTTAAAGAAAAACGAGTTCGCAATTTTTTTTAAAAAACACATGTTTAAGTTTATGTGGACCATTTGTCTTAATCATTATAGATATGGGGGCCGGAGTTGGGGTTTTAAATGACTATTGTGAAGATTATGCGAGTTTATTAAAATTGTGAAGATTATGAAGATTATGAGAGTTGTTAAAGAAGATTATAAAGGTTATTACAATTATGAAGATTATGAGAGTTGTTAAAGAAGATTATGAAGATTATGAGAATTATTAAAATTATGAAGATTATGAGAGTTGTTAAAGAAGATTATGGGTTTATTAAAATTGTGAAGATTATGAAGATTATGAGGATTGTTAAAGAAGATTATGAGAGTTATTAAAATTGTGAAGATTATGAGGGTTGTTAAAATTATCAAGATTATGAGAGTTGTTAAAATTATGAAGATTATGAGAATTATGATGGTTATTAAAGAATATTATGAGATTTCAGAGTGCTCTTGGTCCGATTCATCGAGATGTTCTTGTGTCGATTCATCAGGCTGCTCTAGGGTCGATTTATTGGGCTGCTCTTGGGGTGATTCAGCCGGTGCCTCCTGCTCATTATCTTCAGAAAGAAACACATAGTTTGGACAGTTATGATCAACGTTGCATCCGTCTGTTTCTTTGTTTTCTTGTTTGTCTTGTTTCTCTTCTTCCGCATCAGATTCTACTTCTTCAACAACCTAATTGTAAAAAAAAATGTAAAGAATTTCAAAGATGTATAAGAAGGTGGATTAGAATTAACTATTTTAGTGGAGGCAATTTTTATACAGGAATGGTTGTGTCTTCATTTGTATCATCCTTCACACCATCAGCATCCTTCGCACCCTCAGCATCCTTTGCATCATCCTCTTGTCGATTCTGCATAAGAAAATGGTCCCAAAAACTTTATAATATACTTTAAACAAATCTTATAATCAACTACAACCAACCTCATAATCTAGTTTAAAAACATTATAATCAACTTTAAACAATCTCATAATCTACAGTCTTTAAATAAATCTTATAATCAACTTTAAAAATATTATTGAGGAGAGTTTTTTATATATAGATACCTCATTCTGTTTTTGAAATTCTTCTTCATCAAAAATAATTTCTGCAGAATCACTCGAGTCGTCAGAGTTAGCGGGTTGGGTTCGTGGTTCAATACCCTGCAAAATACAAAAATAAACTTTTGAACATTAGTCGTTCAAATTGTATGCAGTTCAAAAATGGAGTTGTTAAGTATACCGTTCTTTTCGCTTCTGTTTCTCTGTGTGACTGATCTTTGGCCTGCGAAAGAAACTATACAATGTGAATAACATAAAAGACTTTTAGAACAAGAATATTTTTACATTTTTTATTTGTGTTTTACCTGCTGCTCATTAATCATTTGCCTTATATATGGTTCGATAATGTCGAAGCGATCATTCAACGCATTAGACATATTGATTATCATGTCAAGTTTGTCGTCAACAGACATCCATCTGCGCCGTGAATTCCTAGTTTCGGTGCCTTCAAAACTCCTTCTCCTTTTCCTTCCAACATTTTCGAACGAGGAACCTCCTACTTCCTTCGTTGCCCTCGCAACGTTGCTTCCACTTCCTGGTTCCCTTGGAATATTACTTTCACTTCCTACCACTGCTTTCCCCTTATGGATAGTGCCAATGTCTATCCATCCTTGATTCCAGTCAACTTGCTTTAGCTTGCAATGTACTTCCGTTATTAGTTTGACAAGTTCAAACAAATTCTTGTCTTCATCATTAGAGTAAGGATTGAACAAGTCTTTGTGCTCATGACGGTCACCAATGATAGTCTGAACATGGAGCTGAGAAAAAAAAATGTTTTTGCAACAGTCAACTTACAAACCTTATAATCAGATTTGAAGCAATATAATTTTCTTTAGGCGTCATAATCTTCTTTACATGAGCTCATAATCGTCTTTAAAAATCGTCTAAGGAAAAGTTGTTTTACCTGGGGGGTGTTTGCAATGTTTATCAATTGTGCAAGCCTTGGTGCTTTTGTTTCATTCCATTGCAAAATCAACGGTTCAGAATGAAGATTTTCTTTTCTTCCAAACTCTTGACAGAATTCTTTGACTGGAGTTAAAACCCACACCTGAAACGCCATCATAAACCCTTCCAAAGAGAACTGATTTATGTTCTTCAAGCTAATGCTGTTCAAACTTTTCAACACTGTCTCGTATGCCAATTTTGTCCAATTGTAGCTGCATAGCTTTTCGAATGAGCCTGCTATTACCATTTTTTCTTTCGACAGGATTTGATTGGGATTAATTGCTAGAACAATCCCCTGCACTGTAATGTAAGTACCTGAATGAAATACAAACTTTAAAACAGTACACTACAGATTTTTAAATATGATTATGAGGTTCTAAAAATGATTAAAAACAAACTATAAAACAGTATGATCGAGATTTTTAAATATGATTATGAGGTTCTAGAACAAACCTAGTCGAAGCTTTTGATCTTCACTCAGATCATTGTCCTCCAAATAAGAAAGCAAACCATGCAAAGAGATTGGTTTTATGTCAGTAGCATGAACTCCCTAATCGAGAACCTCATTGGTTGTAATCCAACAACAAACCACAATTCGTCTTCTCTGTTTGTTTCAAGCTTTTGATTCATCATAAAAGTCAGTATTGCTTTCGAGAATGGGACTTTGTCTTGAAGCATAAACTCAACCATTGGCCAGAAAACGGTTTGTTGTAGGAGATCGAAGCATTTGTCGCCCATTGCTAACTTTATCCTGTTTATAGTTTTTTCTTAAAACAATAAAGATTCAGTGCTCTCTCATCATTTTGGATCAACGTTTTTTTAGGCAATATCAACTTCATTGAAGCAATTTTTTTGGAAATCTGCAAAAGAAATCAAAAACACATTTGTCATAATCGACTTTAAAAAACCTTATAATCAATTCTTAAGATAAATTGACACCACAGAAACCTAAACATTCACAACAATTTCACGAATATTTCATAACAATTTCACACAACAAAAACCCAGATACTGTACGGAAACCCTAATTTCAGTTCTTCAGAAACAACATTTCAATTAACTTCTGCAAAAATTACTCAATCCATGTTGAAAATGTGGAAATTAGATAACTTTAGCCAGAAAATAAGAATGCTAGAAGCCAATTTGCATCTACTCTAGAGAAAAAAACAATTTTTCCTCCAAAAATTACTTGAATCCAGATGTTAATAGCAAACCCAGTATAATCTAATGTCGAAAATGAGAAGAGACGGTAATTTTTTCGCAGAAAAAGAAAAACTAAGTAAGCGATATGTATAAACCCTAGACAAATCTGCAATTTTATTCGTTTGAAAAATGAAATTTTGAAATTGAATCATTCTAAACACAAATACGTACATTGTTAAGAAAATAGTGCCGAGCCTGCGATTTTACCTTTTCGATTTGCAGATTGATTCTTGTACCAGTGTTCTTCAAGCGTCTCTTCGCAGTCTCCGAGAAGAAGAAGATGAATGGTTTTTTTTTTTTGTCGTTTTGTAGCTTTTTAAGGCTTCTTATTGTTGCATTTGTGGGCTATTTTCGTCTGGGCTTTTTCTTTTTGGTTTTATTCACGTCATAACCGTTATAAATGATAGTGGGTATTATTCAAAACCGTTAAATGATAGTGGGCTTTAACCGTTTATTCATATAATCTTTATTTAAAAGTTATTGAAGAAGATTATGAAAATAAAAAGAAGATTTTGTATGATTTAAAAAGATTATGAGGTTTATTTCAGAATATTATGAGAATTTTCAAAAATGATTTAGCCAATTTTAAAAAATATTTGTACTTAAGTTTATGGACCATTTGGGTTAATAATTATACTTTACGGTATAGATTTTTTTTTTGTTGACTGGGTTAGCAAATTTTTGAATTTGTGACAATCTAAAAGAAGAATATTATATTTTGAACACGATTATGAGGATTATTGAAGATGATTATGAGGATTATTAAAGACGATTATGAGGTTCTAAAAGAATATTATGAGATTTATTCAAGAAGATAATGAGGGTTATTAAAGAAGATTGTGAGGATTTTCAAATTTGCAAAATGAGATTTCAAAACACCAGAATCTAAAATAGAATTTCAGATATCAGAAACAAAGTTTGAATAAAATCTAAATGGTAAGTCAGCTATGTCCTATGATAATTAAAATAAACAAAGTTACAACTTGTGTCCAAGTTCAATTCAGTCTTCTCATATTTGTTTCTTCCAATTCACCCATTTAGCCTGAAAAAATGGCAATGAAAAAAATAATTATGACAGATGAAATAGAAATATTTTTTATTTTGCTTTATCAAAAAAAAAAATATAACCACTTACATTGATAACTTTGGTAAGTTTCAATGCCTTGTAACAGATTTTTGGATCAGTGTCACCCACTTTGTCCGGGTGATTAATGAGCAATGCCTTTCCCTTCAACTTCTTCACATCATTTTCTGTAACTTTCCAGTCATGTTTACCCCATTTATCTAATGCAGAAAGCCAAAGAATCTGAAACATTGAAAAAAACATTTTGAAATATGTATAACTGATAAAGATACTTTGACTTATTAAAAAAGAGCTTCCACAACATACCTTGTGTAAATTCATCATCATATTACGGAAGTTGAAAAATAGGTTTAATATCCTCTGCCAACCATTTATTCACCTCGACATCAATATCATCTTTTTCCTTAGCAGTTAATTCCTATCTCGGCGGCGGCTCCTGGTGCTCTTGGTTCATTTCATCATCGGACACAACCACATAGTTTGGCTCATCGTTTTGTCCGTCTGTTTCTTCCTCTTCTTCTTTCTCTTCTTCAGCATCGGATTCTACTTCTTCAACAATCTAATTGTAAAAAAAATGTAAAGAATTTTAAAAATGTACGATAAGGTAGATTAGAATTAACTATTTTAGTGAAGACAATTTTCATACAGGAATGGTTGTGTCTTCATTTGCAAAGTTTTCTTCGTTGTTTTGAGTTGTTGTATCATCCTCTGCATCCATTGCATCCTCTGCATCCATTGCACCCTCAACACCCTCAGAATCCTCTGCACCCTCGTCTTGATTCTGCAGAAGAAAATGCTCCAAAAAAACTTTATAATCCATTGTAACTAAACCTTATAATCCACTTTAAAAACCTCATAATCAACTTTAAAACCCTTATAATCATCCCTATGATCCACTAGAAAAACATCATAATCCACTTTAAACAGCCTCATAATCGACTTTAAAAATCTTATAATCATCCCTATAATCGAACAAAAAAAACATTAACGAAGGCAAAAATTTAGTGTTTGTGTATGTATATACCTTATTCTGTTTCTCAAATTCTTCTTAATCATAAATTGTTTCTGCAGAATCACTCGAATCGTCAGAGTTAGTGTCTTGGGTTTGAGGTTCACTAGCCTGCAAAAAAAATAAAAAAATTTGTGAAGATTAGTAGTTCAAATTGTATGTAATCCAAAAACGAAATAAGATTAGTGTACCGTATTTTTATTTTTGTTTGCTTCTGGTTCTTTGCGTGAAAGATCTTCAGCCTGCGAAAACAACTATACAATTTGATTAAAAATAGGAAGGACATTTTACAGTAAAATATGTTTACATTTTTTAATTTTTGTTTTACCTGCTCCTCTGTTTCACTTTCATTTATCATCTTCTTCACGTATGGTTCAATCACGTCCAAGCAAGTATTCAACTGTTGACAGATATTGATTATCATATCAAGTTTGTCATCAACAGAAATCCATCTTCGCCTCGTACTCCCAGCGTCGGTGCCTCCAAAACTGCTTTTCCTTTTCTTTGCAACATTACTTCCATCTCCTGCTTCCCTCGCAACGTTGCTTCCATGTCCTGCCACTGCTTTTCTCTTAAGGACAGTACGACCGTCTATCCATCCTCGATTCCAGTCATCCTTTGTTACTCTGTAATGTTCTTCCACAACAAGTTTGACAAGATCGAACAAATTATTGTCTTCTTCACTACAGTAAGGATTGAACAACTCTCTGTACTCTTGACGGTCACCAATGACAGTCTAAACTTTGAGCTGAGAAAAAAGTTTGATATTAAACTGAAACCTTACCATGAACTCCAAAAAACTTATAATCAACTTAAAAAACCGTAACATATACTTTAAAAAGCCATATAATCATGATTAAAAGCATACCATTTCCTTTAAAAACCTTATAATCAAGTTTAAAACCATACAATACGTTATAATTTATCATATGATTTAAAAATCCTTATAATTTCGTTTAAAAAACGTATAATGTAAATTAGTATAAAATTGTACCTGGGGGTCATTTGCAATGTTCACTAATTGTTGAAGTCTTTGGTATCTTGTCTCTTTCCACTGCAGAATCAGTGGTCGACGATGAAGATCTTCTCTTCTACCAAACTCTCTTCCAAGAAATTCGATCGAAGTTAAAACCTAGAGCTGAAATGCAAACACAAACCCTGGAAGAGTATGCTGTTGAAGGCTAGTCTTAAGTGCCATATCTTTCAAACTACCCAACAGAGATTGGTAGGCCAAAGTTCCCCAGTTGAAGCTGTAAAACATGTCGAAAGACCCTTCTTTTTGCATTTCAATGTTTGTCAGCTTTGAATTGAAATTAATTACTAGCACTGTGCCCTGCACTATGATGAAAGTACCTGCATGAAAAAACAGTATTATAGTTATCTTTAAACAGGATTATAAGGTTCTAAAACAGAGTTATAATGAGGATTTAAAACAAACCTAGCCGAAGTTTCTGATCATCAGTCAACACATCTTTGTTATTTTCCAAATACTTCAGCAAACCTTACAAATTCATTTGCTTCTTCTTCATCCAAGTATCGATAAGCATGTCGTCCATCCTGTTTGCTCTTCTGTCTTCACTGGGCAGACCTGTTATCATCAAGAACTCTCTAAGCGAGAACCGCATTGGTTGTTGTGCAACAACGAACCACAGCTCATCTTCATTGCTTGTTACCAATCTTCGCCCCATTATAAAAGTGACAATGTTTCTAGAGAAGGAAGCTTTATCTTGCAATAGAAACTGAATGATCGGCCAGAATGGTGTCTTTCGTAGAATGTTAAAGCAATTATCTCCCATTGCTGCCTTTACCCTATTTATAGAATGTTTTTTAAAACAATGGAGATTTATTGCTACGTCGATATCTTCTTTGTTCTCCACCTTTTGAGGCAAACTCAATTTATCTGCAGACATTGTGTAAATCTGCAAAAGAAACCAAAACAACTAGTCAATACAGAGATCCAGAATACTGTTAAGTAATTCTTATAATGTTATTTAAAAAACCTCGTAACCTTCTCTAAATTTTGATAAATCTTCTTAAAAAACCTCATAATATTCTTTAAACTTGATGAAAAACATTGTGAATGTATGTGCAGAGTTCCAAAATACTAGAATTGACGAAATCTAGAACAAAATATACTCTTATTGAAATAGAAAAACCATAGAATCGAGAAAATATAAAGCTATTTACGAATTTTGAAATCAAAATTCAACGAATTGAAGAAATCTAGAAAAAATATAGCCTGCTTGAAATCAAAAATCACAGATCAACGAATCTAAAGCAATTTATAAATTTTGAAATCAAAAATCATAGAATCGAATTAATTTCACCCAAACATTGACAACAATTTCAAACGAATTTCATACAAGTAAAACCCAGATACTGTACGGAAACCCTAATTTAAGTTACTCAGGAAATTACTACTACTTCCCAAATTACAACTAATCCGTAACGAAAATAGGTAAAGTTGGTAACAAGTTGATTTTACCTTTCGATTTTGCAGATTTGATTCTCTGTATCAGTGTTCTTCGAGAGTCGCAGAGAAGAAGATGATGAAATAGAAGAAGACAAACGGTTTTTTTGTCATTTTTGTTGCTTTTTAAAGGTTATTATATTGAAAATGATAGTGGACCTTATTCATAATCGTTAAATTAAAGTGGGCATTATTCATAACCGTTAAATTATAGTGGGCCTTATTCATAACCGTCTATGTTCGGTTTAAAAGATATTGTGGGGCTTTTTGGTTTATTTTTGAATCAATTGGACCTTATAATCTTATTTAAAAGTAATACCTACCTATTATCTCTTATTTAAAAATATTCATAATATTCTTTTAATAACCATTTGCTGGAATATGGGAAAAAACCTGTGAAATTCAATTGGTTTATACACAGACTAAAATGTAAGTTTAAATCTCATAATTTGATTTAAAAAAATCTTTAAATCAAATTATAAAGTTAATTCTCTATATACTTCTGTTTTTGAATCTTTTTTTAAATCGGATTATGAAGATTTGTAAAATCTGATTATAGGTAATCAACAGTTATTAAAACATTTCATTCATATAGAAGGTCCCATTAGAAACCCATTAGAAACCCATTAGAAGCCCAAATAATGAATATATACGGTTATTAAAAATAAAAAAGCCCATTTTCTTTCAGTAACCGTCTTAAATGCTATAAACTCTTCATTTTGTCTCTTTTTGTCTAACACGTCCTTTCACATCAGTTGCTTTTTCATCAGAGAAACAGAGGAATACAAAGAGCCAAAATCCGTTTCATCTTCTTCATTGTTGAAAATCTTGTAAGTATTACACTATCGATACAATTTACATCTATTTCTCTTTGTTTTGAGTTTTGTTGTGTAGAAAAATCTGTTTTTTGGAAATGTTTTGGAAAAACCCTAATTTTTTCCACATCTTTCTATGTGACTGTCAGATCTATCTGAAACCCCAATTTTTATTCTGACTAACGATTTTTGGGGAAATGTGGTGGGAATGGCTTTTTATTAGTAGCGAAATGGCTTTTTTTTTTTGAAAATTAGTGTGAATTATTTTGAAATTTTTTTGTTCTGTGTTGAAATTTTTGGTACTGTTTTAGTGTATCACTACTTTTTATTTTGTTTTTAGTGGATAATAGTTGTGGAAATGGATTTGTACGATAACCAAATGTGAGAAAAAGGTTTGTTTGTTAGTGTTTGCGTGTCTGTGTGTTTACAAATCAAATCAGGAAATTTCTCTTTCCTAGTTGTATGTGTTTTTTTGCTTTGTGAGAATTTTTTTTTTTTTTGCTTTTAAAACATCCACATTTGTAACTGTAAACACACATATTAAAACCTCATAATCTTGTTAAAAATGTCATAATCTTGTTTTAAAAACCTTATATTTTTGTTTTGAAAACCTTATATTGTTGTTTAAAAACCTCATAATCCTGTTAAAAATCTCATAATCTTGTTTAAAAACCTCATTATGTTATTTAAAAAAACCTTATATTGTTGTTTAAAAAACCTCATAATGTTGTTTAAAAATCCTCATAATCCTGTTAAAAATCTCATAATCTTGTTTAAAAACCTCATTATGTTATTTAAAAAAACCTTGTATTGTTGTTTAAAAAACCTCATAATGTTGTGTTTTATGAATTATTTGTTTCTTTTGACAGGTTTTCTATGATGGTTGGTGAACAACCTAATGATTTGTTCTTGGCATACAAGAACAATTCCACAATGCACATGCAAATTAGGATTGAACGCAATCATGAATCTGCCGCATCGGCTGCACCATCCCCGATATTCTCTACTGTCTTCGAATCTGTTATTGGTGTTGGCTTCCGTCGCTACATCTGTTGGATTATGACTGACTACTGCACTCTGATGAACATAGCTCCGAGCCAATTGGTTCTCCGGTCCTGGGGTCTCATTCACGCTCTGCAAGTCTTGGGAGATTTGACTGGCTTTCAGATTTCAGGAAAGATGATCACTAATGCTTTTCGTCTTGTCCCTGTTGAAGGAAATCTTCGAAGATTTAATCTTGAGCTTCGTGATGGTGGAAGCTCTCCTGTTGATCCTCCACAATGGTTGCATACTAACGCTGATGAAGATAATTACTTCTTCATCATTCACCAAGGGCTTGGAGTGACACGCCACCAGTGGTCCCCAATAGGTATGTTCCCATTATAAAATTTTAACAATAAAACTGTAAAAAAGTTTTAAATGAATGTCATTTAACAGTTTTGCTTTTATGTAGGATTTGTCCCACATGATGTTGTACCGGCACGGCAAATGTATATTCAGGTTTGACTTGGATGAGCAGTTCAGGGATACTGCTTTCTTGCTTCACCGTCGTATTGTGAATCAAACATCGCTGAACTCTTCACCTGAACACCCATTCTTTCCATTAGGTATTTACATCATCACCATTAATTATATTCAGGTTTTCAATTTCTTCCTAGTTTTAGAAATCTGTTGTGTCTTAAAAAACAGAGGGCATGGACAATTTGTTGCCGGCACGGCAAATGTATGATTTCTTTCAGGAAGTTCATGAGGTTTCTCCTGAACGAGAAGATGGCGCAAAAGCAAATATCTCACAGGTCAGCATGTGTATTAGTCTAATTCTGAATTTATAGTTTCCACAAACATTGTTTTTAAATGATTTTTTGTTTAAATCAGGATCTTGTGCTGGCTGCCAATTCATCGGATCTTCTTGCAGAAGAGGCGTTTTTAGCACGAGAAATAGCTGCTTCCACTGATCAAGTGGATCAACTGCGGGCTCGCTGGGTCCAGGTACAAGTTGCTCTTGGAAGAAGACCTCCTGCTGAAACCCGTCCTAGAGAGGAAGGTCAGAGTTCAGGAAGTCAGGCAAGTGCGAGTGTGATTCTGACTGCAACTGAAACCCGTCCCATAAGTCAGCCTAGAGTCTTGCGGTCAAGGAATCCTACGAGAAGGGGAACTCGTCAAAGAGATGAAGCTGGTAGCTCTAGGAACGTGAGAGCTCGTCGGTCTCCTTAATAATTTCTTTAATGGAATGTTTGTTTCTTTCAAGACGTTTTATTAGTTTTATGTTTTTGTTGAAATTCTTGTTGCTTTGTTGGATTGTTAAAAACCTATTTTTATTTGTAAGACTTCAATTGTTTTCTAAGGTTTTCTAAGCTTTGATCAGATTATAAGGTTTTTTAAAACACATAATGATAATTGGAAGAAAACGTTTTAAATCCGATTAGGTGGTTAAATTAAAATTATAAGGTTTTACAACACATAATTATGAACTTTTTAAAGAACATTATAAGCTTTGTATATAAAATTAGGCAAATTATAATTTAATTATGAGCTAATTTAAAGAACATTATGAGCTCTTTTAAACAAGATTATGAAATTTTTTAAGTTTTCTCAAATCACATTATATGGTTTTAAAAAATCTTATAAAGCATTTCTAGATGTTGTTAAACTCTTCAAAGAACATTATAAGCTTTGAAGATAAAATCAGGCAAACTATAATTTAATTATGAGCTAATTTAAAGAACATTATGAGCTCTTTCGAAGAAGATTATGGTTATAAGCTCTTTTAAAGAAGATTATGAACTTTTTTAGTTTTCTTAAATCACATTATATGGTTTTTTAAAAGAAAATTGTGCATGTTATAAACTGCTTGTTATTTGCGATAAAAACTGTTATAAACAGTTCATCATAGTTTGTTCAGCCTAATATAATCTAAAAAGTCATAAAAATTGTTATAAAAACATTTCTAGATGTTGATAAACTCTTCAAAGATATCTGCTCCTAGCTTGTTTCTCAGATCTTCAATGTTATCTTCTTGCAACTTGTTCCAACATAGATCCCCTAAAGCATAACACTCCATTATCTTGACCATGTATATTCCTGTATCCTGTATATTTGTGACTGGTAGGAGAAACAACAATCAAATATGGCACTTTTGGAATTCAAAGACATAATAAAACCCTATCAAAATTTATAACTTACTGCTAGCATTTTTGTGTTAAATGATATTTCGAATTCTGAGGTATTCATCTTTTCTCGTCTATTGAACTGAATGAAGAATGGGAGCATTTTTGAAAAAGCTGAAAGTTTCCTTATTAATGATTTCTCGCAAAGATGGGTACGAGTAAAATCAGTGACAATGATTTTTTGCTGCACGACGTTGATAGTGAGCATCACCCAACACTTTGCTTTCGCCAAAAAAGGCAAGTAAATGAAGAGAATTTGAGGACCCAAAACACCTTTTTCTATTGCGTCAGTGTGGAACTGAAACTCGTCGTCATGAAGAAAGTCAAAAAAATTCTCACCTATATCATGGAAGAAAGAAGGTCGAATGTTTACACAATCTTGACGGAACTGGTCTGGAAACATTTCACGACGCTTCTTGAGCATTAACAGCGCTACATCGACATGCTATGAGAAAAAAAGATAACTTTTTAAAGACAGACATACCGTTTACCAAACCTTATAATTTAATTTAAAACCTCATAATCTTGTTTAAAAACCCCAAATTTTAAAAGATTTTCAACACAACGATCAATGTAGTAGTACCTGTATGGAAAAGGCTTTTCCTGGCGACTGCATCTCACTAAGCCACTTTCCATTCACAGGTGTATCCTCAATTTCCCTACATTTTACAATTTGTTTACAATTATTGTCAAGCAACGTGTTGATGAAAGGAAATATTTTGATGAGAAAAATCTTACATGGTTTTCCCCAACTTTGTCCACTCAGACAGCTTGTCAAGGCTGGCCGCATTTACTGGCAAAAAGAGATAAACCTTCGGGTGCTTTTATTTCTCTGCTGTGAATGGTGATGAGTTTTTGGATGTGGGAATTTGTCCTCGTGTACTCCTCCTTGTTACAACTTCAGGATGAATCTTACGCCTCTTTCTCTGTTTCTGCATTATAAGGTAGTGAAAACAAATTATAAGATTTTGGAACAGATTTTAAGTTTGTAAATCAAATTAAAGTAATTTTAAATCAGATTATAAGGTTGAGGCTTACCTGTTGTTTACCTCTATACGCTGATCGTGTCCTGGTGTAAACTTTTTGTGTCTTTTCTGGTGTAGCCTTGTCGTTGTTTTTCTCATTGACATCTTCTTTTACCTTTTTGGATGGGCTCTCTTGAGAAAAAGGTTAAAATTTGGAGTATTGAAACTTGGAGTAGGTGATTTATCCTGCAACATAGTGTATATTTATTCAGTGTATTGAATGTTGTCTGAACATTATTTACGCATATGATTTTGCACCTTCTTTTGAGAACTTTGCTCTGTATCATCTTCATTGTTTGTATCGTTTTCATCATCACCAGCTTAACTTGTTTCTTGTGTGTTTGTCGGACGAACGGAATCTTCTAATGTGCTGTTCACATTATCTTCAGCATTGTTTGTAAAATCTTCAATGATGTTGTCATTTTGTTCCTGTATTAAAGAATCGTTTAATATCAAATTATAAATTCGGATTATACTTTACGATAGAATATCTTACATCTTCTTCTTCATTATCCATCTGTTCTTCAACAACATGCAAAAGCCAAACTCATTACAAAAATATATACTTCGGGTTGGTTTTTCACTAATCAGTTGTTTCTTTTACCTCCTCTTCTTGCTTCTCTTCTTCTCGATTGTCATCTATCTTATTCTATTAAGAAATGAAAAAATACAACATGAGAAACAATTATTGAACTTTTTTTTTTAATAATCTTTGTGTTTGTATTATTCACAAACCTTTGTTTCGGTGTTGTTTCTGATATATGTGATTCCCAAGATGGTCTCTACAACACTTACACTGCGTACCAAACCTTCGAGTATACTGATTATGTAATCGAGTTTCTCGTGTTCATAACAGTTCTCCTTTGGATTTGCTTGAGACTTATGAACATTTGCTAGACCTTCACAAATATCTGCAAGGGATACATATTCACGTATCCAGTCTTCTTTGGTCATTATATAACCTTGCATAACAAAGCCTATAACGTCCAAAAAATCCGAGTCTTCTGGATAGGCGTTTGACACATTAACCTCTTTCACGTCTTTTGTCCCAACAATTGTTTGAATCTCAATCTGGAACAGAGAAAGTCAGATTTTTAAACACATCATAACCTTTTTAAAGAAGATTATAAGATATTTAAGTACATTATAATCTTTTAAAAATACAAGTCATAAAAAGCTTTGTACATCATAAGCTTTTTAAAGTACATCATAAGCTTTTTAAAGAAGATTATAAGCTTTTAAAAGTACATTATAAGCTTTTTAAAGAAGATTATACGCTTTTTAAAATACATTATTATAAGATATAAGAGTACATTCTAAGCTTTTTAAACTATAGTATAAGCTTTTTAAAAAAACATTATAATTTTTAAAACAGATTATAAGAAGATTACTGTGAACTTACCCCTTCTTTTTTTGCAAGAGTATCAATCTCTGCCAATCTGGGTTGTTTGGTTTTTTGCCATTTTAAACAGGAAGGAAATAGTTTCTCTGAGCCTTGAATCTTCTGTGCAAATCTGTCACCAAAGACTGGAACGACAATTAACACCCATAAGTGAATTGTTTCGACAAATCCTTTCACATTGTACCGCTCCTTGTTCACCCATGAATGTGATCCAGTTTTTGTAATGCTGTCATAGAGAATATTGTAAGCGAGTTCTCCCCAAGGCTGACAGCAATATACATCGAAATCTGCAGCGAAACACAGTCTTTTGTAAGGAATCTTTTCTTTTGGTCCGACAGCAATCAGAATGCCTTCAACGAACACTACTGCACCAAGGCAGAGTTTTTCTTCGTCTGGCATATCTTGTGTTTCCAACTTATTCAGAAGATCACCATGGACAAACTTGTTTTCTTCCATCCAGAGGTAAAGCTTTTTCTCTATATTTTTGCCTTTCTTCTATTTCTCTGTCACAATTTCTTCATAGTGAATACCTGTGTAAGGTTTAAAGGAGATTATAAGCCAATTGTATTCTTTTGGAAAACTGATTATATGGTTTTAAGTTGATTATATTAAGGTTTTCAGTTTGATTATACCAGTGGTGAGAGCAAATTCTCTCTTGGAGAATCGAGATGGATGGTAATTAATCCTCAACCACATCTCTTTTCCTTTGGTGACCAGCCTCCTCTGCATCAGATAATGAAATATTTGTCCGGAAAATTTGAGTTCACGCTTAGCAAGTGTTACAATAGGATTGAGAAAACTATTCTCAATCCTACTGAATAACTCCTGCCCTAGAATTTTTTTCACAGTGTGAACCAACTGCAGGTTTGAGTGTCGTTGAATAACCACTGGATCGTCTGGCTCGGACCCAGGCTTGTGTATCTGGTCTGGTATCACCAATATGTCAGGGATATCTTGACTTATCGTTTATAACTGTTAACAAGACAGAAAACACTGTTAATCAAAACTTATAATGCTATTTAAAATCCTCATAATCTTCTTTAAACTTGTTAAAACAACTAGTGAATACAACAGAGATCCACAACACTAGTAAATAAACCTCATAATCTTCTTTAAACTTGTTAAAACAACTAGTGAATACAACAGAGATCCACAACACTAGTACCTAAACCTCATAATCTTCTTTAAACTTGTTAAAACAACTAGTAAATACAACAGAATCCACAACACTAGTAAATAAACCTCATAATCTTCTTTAAACTTGTTAAAACAACTAGTGAATCCAACAGAGATCCACAACACTAGTACATAAACCTCATAATCTTCTTTAAACTTGTTAAAACAACTAGTAAGTACAACAGAGATCCACACCACTAGTACATAAACCTTATAATCTTCTTTAAACTTGTTAAAACAACTAAGGACTGATGAAGGTATGAACAGAGTTCAAAAATACTAGAAAGGACCAAATCTAGAACAAAATAAACCCTGACTGAAATTGAAAACAATAGAATCGACGAGATCAAAGTGTATTTACCCATTTTCAAAAAATCGAAGGAATCTATAACAAAATATAACCTAATGTTGGAATCAAAACACTAGATCGACGAAATCTAAAGCAATTTATAAACTTTGATATCAAAAATTACAAAATCTAAGTAATCTAGAAGAAAAAATAACGTGATTGAAATCGAAAACTATAGATCCGACGAAATCTAAAGGAATTTACAAAATTGAAATCAAAAATCTCATAATCGGCCAAATCTATAAACGTTTTTACTCAGAATTCTTCTAATCAAACACGAAATCTGTACCTTTTTCGGGTTGAATCGCCGATCTAGATCGCCTGGGTTCGCCGAGAGAGAGAAGAGAGGAGAGAAGAGAGGAGAGAGAGAAAATCGCGTGATTTTTGAGAGGGGTAATTTTGTCCTTTGGGTATTTAAATGATGGCATTGCTTGCAATAGTGATTGCCAGGGTGGCATTCTTGAAACGATGTAACTTAAAGGTGGCATTCCTAAGATTGTCCCTAATAAATATCAGATTAAAAACCCGCATAATCTGACCCGCATATATGCGGGTTTGTAATTTAATATTTTATAAACTCGTAATTTAAAACAACATTAAATTACCCGTTAATGTAAATAAAAATAAAAATAAAAAGAGTTAATTAGGTAAAAATAAAAAGAGTTAATCCAATTTTTGGAAATTAGGTGAGTAGCAAATTGTTGTTCTTTCCGGACAAACGTGTCCCTAATTAAGTTATAATGGAAAGTAGTAAAACAAATATACAGTAAATCTAAAATCTCTAAAATTTGGTTGTCAATCAAAGTATTCTATTATTCTATTTTTTGAAAAAATGCTTTTAAGTCTCGGTCAATTCTGAAAAAAAGAAATTAGCTATGCAAAATAAAAATAAAAATAAAAAACTGGGTAGAAAAACACGTACGAGAAGAAGATGACAAAAAAAAATATGTAGTAAAAGTTTAAAATGTAATAACATAGTTGACTATTTTCGAATCTACACATTCTATTGATCTCAGAAGATAGTTAATTACCTCGCACTATTTCATAACTATCTAAAACATAAAACATATTTCAAAACCTATCTATTTTTTGGTCAACACTTCTTCATTTAGCTTATAACTATTCTTCTACAATTATATCCTTATGGAATTACTCAGTTTTCTTACATCAAAATAAAGAAATTAAAACCATAATCATTTGTTAAAAACTAAAACCTAATTGTATTCTTCGAGACCTATGAGAATTCTCCAGTGGAGAGTCAAGGTGCTGCGTCGGAAGAAGATTCCATTGTTAAGAGTCTTGTGGGATTGTGCTAGTACGGAGGAGGAGACTTGAGAGGCAAAGATGAAGTTAAAGTTCGGGAAGTCGTTCGACAAGCAGATCGCGGTGTGAGCTTTACTTATTATCATTGTGGTTCTAGTTTCAGATGTTTTAGCATGTTGTTACTGTTGATTCATGTATTTTTTGTTTTTCGTTGTAACGATTATACATTTTTGAATTTATAAGATGGAATTTTTCTTATATTTCGATGATTAATAAGATGAGCAGTTTTTATTTGTGTTGATATTCCGGGTCAGGGAGTATCGTTTTTTCGACCAAATGAGGTAGTTCTAGTCATTTGGTGCTTAAAGGCGTTTAAGAATTGATTGCTCTAGGGGCATGATAAGTATCGAGAGGTGTCGAGTTCCCTCGAGGGGATGACGAGTTCCCCATATACCGATAGCTCGAAGGATGTGTTCCTGCGAGTGCGAGGGGTGTGGAAATGAGTTAAGAGTAATTAATGTCTGATAACGTAAGTAAGCATGTGACTGGATGTGAGCCTCAGAGATCGAGAGTGTTGATCTCGGGTAGTGTGGACCGATTTTGGGTCAGGATGTTGGTCTTTGGTAGACGGTTTGTCGGGATTCGAAAACGAATCCAGAATAGTGGGGGAGAGTTATAACATCCCAAAACCAAAATATCGGGTTAATATATATAAAAAAGTGGTGTGGTTTCAGGTTAATATATATAAACCAAAATATCGGGTTAATAGTGGGGGAGAGTTAACAACCTAAACACCGAATTCGGGTTAATATATATATATATATATATATAAAGAGCTTAGTTGTTTCAAGATTGTTTTTAATGCGTTGTTTGAATGTTTGGAATTGAATTGAGGAATATGATGGATATTTCAGTGTTATAGTTGTTGTTTGTGTATGTTTTTGGTGTTTTTGATGCAGGTGGTTGATTATTGAGACCCGAATTCGAGCAATGAGAATATAGCCTCGATTATGTAGTTTCTACGACCTAGTGTCGATTGACACCTTCAAACATAATTGTTGTGCTTGTGTCGATCGACACTAGCGTTTGATGTTGAGCATTTTATCTGTTTCGATTGTTGTTTGGTTGTTATGACTTGCTTGTGAGTTATTTGGTATCTTGGCATTTCATTGATCATGTATGTATAGTCTGTAGATGGAATGACCGTCTCACTGAGTATTTATGATAATACTTACGCATCTCATTTTTCCATGTGATGCAGATACGCCAGTAGGCGGTTGTTACGTGAGCCTGCTTGTTACGCCAGTAGGCGGTATGACCAACTCGCTATGTATTTATGAAATACTTACGCAACTCGTTTTCCCATTTGCTGCAGGTAAAGAGAAAATGTGATTGCAGAATCAAGGCAGTAGGAAGAGAATGATAGGGTCTTGTTATCTAGTAATACCTTGTGTTTAGGTTGCTAGAGCTATTGTTTTGGAATTTTGGAATTGAATTTGGATGTTTGGTTATTTAAATTAGTTGTTTAATTGATTTTGATTAGTTTATTTGAGTTATTGATTTTCCGCTGTGTATTGGTAATTGCTGAATTAGCCGTTGAGGGTTAATGTTTATGGGAACATTAATCCGGGTTAATTAATTTTTTTAAAAAGTGTTGGTTGTTTCAGCAAGGTTTAGGACCAAGGGGAAAATTCGGAGACATCTGATCTGAGGAAACCTTTGCACGCCTCCATTACCATACAGAAATCATAGACGATGTAACAACCGCCTCAATTCTTTTTTATAAATAACTACCACCATATTATCTACCCCAAAATAAACTTAACCAAGAACATGATTTTTCACATTACTACCGGGTGTTTCGGACAATGTTAGCCTTACCAAAAACTTGTGGCTATTTCATCTTCATCAAATTGGCTTGAACAAGCTGAACCTAACAAATAATTTGTTGGTGTACCAGATAGGAACGACCTTCAACCATGAGAGAGTGATGCAACTAAACTATTTATGGACATGGTTGATGGGACTAAGTTAAAGGGTGGAAATTAAGTTGAGGTTGTTCTGCTTCCACTTCTTCACCGTTTTACTCTTTACCAATAATATGATCACCGTCAACATTGACATTGGGATTATGAGCTCCATTTTCATACAACCATCGACCTTGTTCAACTTTCCTACAGTTTGACATTGCATCTTGTATTTTACATTGAAAATGGAACCGATACATGTTGAAACATGTCAACACAAATTGTTTTTCTTAAATATCACAAATTTTGATTTTTCTTACTTACTATGTTTTGATATCTATTTTTTTGTGTTAAAATGTTTTTACATATTGTATTGGTTTCACTTTCAGTGCGAAATGCAAGATGCAATATTCAAACTGTAGAAAAGCTGAAGAAGGTCGATTGTTGTATGCAAATGACCCTCCTAATCTATATATCATTCTTGACGACGACCTAATTGGTAAAGAGTATGATGGTGGAGAAAAAAACGAGAACAAGAATATGACCACAACTTAGTTTAGGACCCTTTAACTTCGTTCTACCAACCATATCCATAAGTAGTTTATCTGCATTTTTCTCTTTGGTATCATGAAGGAGTTCTTTGTTAAGTTCAGCTAGTCCGAGATAATTTTGTGAAAGGGAATAGCCACAAGTGCTTGGTTAAGTTCATATTATCCGAGACAATGGTGGTAGTGGAACATACACATATTTTTGGTTAAGTTCATTTGGCTATAGATAATTTGTTGGTAAAGGGATACCCACAAACTCTTGGTTACCTTACAAGTACAGTGGCTTCAGGAGCTTTGATGTATTGAGGCGTGACATTTTTTTGTAAGAAATGAAGTTATGTAATCAGATAGAATAAAACTTAGCTTTTGCTGAAAATGAACGTGATCTACACTTTATGGGAGTTATAGTGGTGGCGAAAGCAACAATACCAAAGACAGAAGAGGCAAAGGCAGAAGGAGACACAATAACGGAGGAAGTGGTAATGAAAGAGAGGTTTCTGGAGTATCATGATCCAAACTACTAGAATAACAAGACATCTTTTCCAACACGCATAACATATACCGTGAAAGTATGGTTAGACTCTTACCGAATTTGAAACCCAATTATGTGAGAGGTTAAAAGCCCACATAACATGAAATGTGAGGGTTTTGTAGTGGTAGTATAAAAGGCAAAAGGCGTTGATACCATTGTAAAAAAGTGAGCGTTTAAGTGAGCGTTTAAGTAACTAATTAAATAGTAAAAAAGAAAATTTCTAATAGTCCGAATTAATTAGAATAACAAGAAAATTTCTAATATAGTCTAAGCTATAGTGCAAACTAATTATAAAAACAAATTAAGAGAATCAAAGTAATAAAAAAACAAAAAGTAGAGCGAATAAAAATTGAAAAACAGTAACTTAGAGACAATACATAATTTTCATGATATGCCACTTCTGGCATTCCACTTTACAGTTATGTCATCGTTTGAAAATCTTTGCAAGAATGCCATCTTTTTTTTACTTAACTTTTATATTTTTTGGGTTTGAGTTAACTATTCTATATTTATGGTAGAGTTTAGGGTTTGGATTTTGAGAAAGAGAAAAACATTAATGGTTTTGTCTTTTTCTATAATACGTGGCATGTTTGCAATAAATTTTCAAAGATGGTATATTTGAAAAAAAAATATACTCAAAGAGGGCATTTTTGTAATTCCCGCGAGACAATATAAGTTGTAGAAAAACAAAATAACATTGAGAGAGTTAAAGAAAAAGACGAATGATAAAACAAAAGAGGATATAGAAACTGAAAAACAAAAAATAATTAGAAGGGTATGAAAATCTAAATAAAAAAAGTTTATGATTTGCATAGGCATTTCAAAGATCATATAAGTCTATAAACATATTATTCAAAATAATTATCGGATAACAAAAAAATGAAAATTTTGACTTAAGACAATATTGGTACTTTCAATATTAAAAAAATTATATAAAATGAAAATTAGATAAGTTAAAAAGATAAGAATAATATAACTACTATTGCAATAATTTATAGGTATTATGAAATTATTTACATGAATTTTATTATGTCCTAATTTAACTCTACATTATGTGAAGAATATATATACATTATGGGCAAGAATATATTAATTTGGTTTTTTTTTTATTAAGAATAAGAATTGAATTATATTTATATATTTTAGGATCTGTATGGGTAAATTAGAACATGAAAATGCAGATAAAATTTGATATTTAATGATTTAAGATGCATATTTTTATTGTATATTGATATATTTTAGTAATTTAACGGTTTATTAATTAAAAATTAAAAATATATTTGAATAATGTTTAATATGGTTACCCGCGTTGATACGCGGGTCCTAACTTAGTTAATATATAATATTATGATATTGGTTTTCACTATAAATACTTAAGACGATAACGCCTTCTTCATATTTTATGGAGAATTTTATGTGTAAATAACAATTTAGGTATTTACAAGATAAATGTATAGATATTATGATAAAATGTTCTACAGATTATGATAAAATATTTCTTAGATATTTTGTAGATTTTGGAGCATATAAATAGTTCATCCCTCTTCTATCTGTCATCTTTTGAATATAGATAATGAATAAGAAGTCTTCAAAATTATTTAATAGTTTTTCAAATGTTGTTTCATATATATATTTACACTTATATACGAAGTCTTAGAGTTTATTTTTGTTCTTGAGTATTCTCATTTTTGGCTAGTGTGATTGACGTTTTTTCCGCAAATATGATGTTAAAAAAAAACATAGCAAGGCCAATAGGTACCTCAAAGTATTCGTAACCCTTTGGATGAACAAGCGGCCTTTTGGACCCTCTTTTATTTTCAAGAGTGTTCGAAGAAGACCCATTTAAACTTTCCAAAACTAACTCTTTGAATGGCCACTTACCTAGAAAATAAAAGCATCGAATCAATGAAAGATCGTTTCACTTAGTCGATTCAATAAGTATCATGTTTAATTCAAATATTCATAAGAGATTTGCCCAATCATGAAAGTGTCTAGATAGATATGCCATGGTATCATTGAGGTTATGAGTTAAAAATCTGGAACTCCCACGGTTTATCAAAACATCATCACCAAAAATTTGATAGGGACGACTTAAATAAATAAGATCTAACTAATGGTTTTTAGTTTCAAACAAGAAGTGGAACTTACCTTTGTAAGGGGCATGCGTGTTGTAAGGACTTATAATCTCCAAATACATCACTTTGACTGTCATTAAAAAAAGATATATATAATTAATATATTGATCATTGAATCGTCAAAAATAATACCCAAGAAAAAAAAATAGAGAATACTCCAAAAACCTAAAACGTAAATATCTATTTGTGAAAACCATAAAATGCGTAGAAATAAGACATTTTAATAATAATCATAATTAACAAACAAGATATAACTACTGGATGACAGTTAGACTAATCCAAATATCTCAATGCATCAACCATTTATACAAAAAACGATATTAACAAATTGAAAGAAAAATTGCAAACCAAAGATTTTGATCTTAAAACAAAATTTGTAAAATAGATGTATGAACACTTTTACATAAATGAAAATGAAATGAATTCTGAAAAAATCAAAAGAACAATACAAAAAACAATAAACTTACCCAAAGTTAGTGAACGGTGATGAAAAGCAAAATATGGTCAAAGAAGCGGTGCAACAAAAGTGGAGACATAAAAAGTAGAGATAAAAGAGAGATTTTGAAAAAGAGAGAGGCGGCGGATCAAACAGAGAGAACAAAGATAAAATGTAATTAGGTTTATTTCTTATAGTTTTATACAAAAACTCATTTAGGTCAAATAATAAATATTAATTTGGGTTTGGTTAAAAAAAGAGATCTATACAATTTTGGGCCATGCCTTATTTGAGTATTGGGCTTCTTAGCCTATCAAACTCATTAGTGCTATTTATTACTTCGATAATTTTACTAGTTTTAAGATAATTATATATCTTTATTGACACTACAAGAAAACAGGCCATTTGCCATTACCAAAAATGTCACAACTTCGTCACTAATAAGGGATTTGCGACTACTTTGCGACGAAAACAAGTAGTCACAAAAAGCTCGTCGCTAATTTGCGACGGTGCCAATTCGTCGCTAATTTACGACGGATTTATGACGGATTTAGGACTCCATAACTCAGTCTCAAATTCATCGCTAATTTTCGACAGTTTTGCGACTCCACATTTCAGTTGCAAATAAGCGACGCTTGTGTGACTCAGACATGTAGTCACTAATTAGCAACGGATTTGAGACTGTCTTGTGCGTGGCAAATAAGCGACTGATTTGCGACAATAAACGATGTAGCAAATAAGCGACTGATTTGTGTCTACTTCTTTCGTGACAAATTAGCTACGGATTAGAGACTAAATTGATATTTTTAAAACATGATGTTAGTCAGAGATTCGTCACTAATTAGCCTCTGATTTGCGACGCCGTAGTTTTACAAGTGTCTTAATTAAATCTTATTGTAGTCACTTATTAGTCACATAAATGGTACTAAGTTTTGGTTCATTTGCTAATTGTTGCGAAAAAACAAACTGGAAATTGAAAATTAAGCTACAAAACAAGCATTTAGCTTGTAAAACTTGCTATCAATGTACAAAAAGCTTGAAAGCAATGTATAAAAAGAAGTTACTACAACCATTGTATCACAAAAGGTTGTTACATTCCTAGAGAATCTAAGAGTGAAGGATGATTTATGGTGAGGTGTCTTGCGGTGTACCGGTTGGTGCAGGAGGAAGAGCGGTCGGTGCAGGAATCTCGCAGGAAGGATTGGTGACAACTGGTGGCTGGTTGGACTGCAACAACGCATCCACCTTCTTCTCCAGTTCACTCATCCTTAGCTGGCTTGCTTTAAGCTCAGCAGTAAGGCGATCATTTTCTTCATCCCTCAGCTTGTCTTTGGCCGCTTGATCCTCAAGCATTTGGCGAGCACTCACCGTAACTGATCTTTCTTTTTCCTTTGTTCACCTTCGTTGAAAGTTGTCCCACTCCATAAGGAGTACCCTTAGGATCGAATTATGTACACTGCAACAACAAACACATATATAACTCAATACTAACCATGAAAATGTAAATCAATAACCAGGGAGCAATTCATCTTCTAAAATCAGTTAACACAGAGGTAAATGCATCAATATATTTCAGTAACTGACAACTAAGCAATTATACAAAACAGAAACAATGATCTGAAGCACATAAACAATGATCAAAGGTAAATGCAAAACTTAAATGATCCAAGCAGAAACAATGATGCAGAAACAATGATGTGAAGCAGCAACAATGATCAAGACAACAACAATGACATGAACAACAACAATTATCTCAAAAACAGTAACAATGATCTCAAAAGCAGTAACAAAAGAGAGGAGAAGCTTAATGAATCATACCTTAAGAAAGAGATTGTTTTTTTCATCGATGGTGAGGTTACGCTGAGAAATGAGGTCAGACTGTTCCCCATCTTCGACAGGCTCATCCAAAGCATCTTGAAGGCACTTCTCGTAACACTCAACAACTTCTTTAGCCTTTTGGTCGATGAAACTCCCATATGGATTTGTATGAGTCTTGAGAAATACTTCGCCCCAAGACACAGGTCTTTGTAATTCATGTTCCTATAAAAACAAAGACAAGACTAATTACTGTAATGCAGTGTGAAAGAAAGTAACATAATAAGAAAAGGAAGATAAGACGTTACCATAGCTCGTTGGATGGTCAAGTACGATGATTGACCTGATCGGTGCCTGTGAGGTCCTCGTCCATTTCGATCTGAGTTGCGAGAGGCTGAAGCTGTAGCCCTCTTCTTCTGAGCCTGTGAAGTGGCCCAGAATAGACACATTCTGGCCCAAAGCTTCTCACCAATCTAGGTTGGCCTCTTTCCTTTCGTCCTGACCTGACTCACAATCCCTCAGATTCTTTTTGTTGCAATCGCATCGAAGTGGCTCTTAACAATCTGAGTTATCCCTGCATCCCAATTGTACTTGCTCTACACAAGAAAAAAGAATTGTAAGTAACCAAAAACAAAACTGAACTTATAAAGAAATGAAAATACATAAGAAAGAAGTAGTTTACCGCAAAAGTTCTGAAGTATCTCTCTTGTTTGCCTATTGGAGTGACGGTCCAACTGTACCAAGGGCCGTCGAACTTTCGCCGAAAGATTCCACTTATCTCACGGGTTAGTAGTGTAGGAATTCATACTAGGTTACCCAGATTAATCTCTATTAATCCACCTACGTTACAGTTCCTTTTCCTAGGATCTAGGGTTTGTAAACGAATAAACTGAAAAACTGGATCTCGATTATACCTGGAGTTTGCAGCGGAATTATCAGGGAATCGAGATTACGAGCACGTCAAACGCTATGCCTCTACGGATAGTCCACACGCACACAAATAGGAATCCGCCGGAATGCTAGAACTGGGGATCAGATCTCTTTAGGGATTTAGTGTTGCAGAGTGACGGCTATCAGAAAGCTCTCTTTTCCAGGTCGTGCCTCATATCTTTATATATGGGCCCTGGAGAAAAACCTAATTATCCTGAACCGAGTCAGAATTAATTAAGTCGTCAAACCGAAATCCCTATTTCGGATTTAACTCGTGTCGATCGACACAACTCATGTGTGTCGATCGACACACTCTTTAAAACACTAAAATAATGTGTATCAAATACACATCATTTGGATCATTACATTAATGATTATTCCCATATAAAGCGCATCCTATTTGCTTAGGTGTGTGACCCTGTAGGATCATATAATACTAGCAATGAGTTCATAACTCATAGATCATCAGAGGTTTCTAGCAAAACGTCATGATCACCTAGTATCATATGAATGTCTAATCTCGACATTACAACTATCACTGGAGTGATTACAAATGTGATTTCAGGACATTCCCAACAATCTCCCACTTGTACTGGAATCAACTATTCCAATAATCCCTTTGTCGCTATATCTCGATATGGCATAAGGCAAGTACCGTGTCATCCTTATTCAACCAAAATCATGTTCATCGAACTCCGATTTATACTGACAATACAAACGACTGACATTCAGCTCGTTCGAGTGCGGCCACACATTCCTCAGTATCAAATCTTCGATGGGCCCTGAGATATTTATCTCCCGTTTTCCAGGAGGGACAAATCCCATCTTGTTCCATCCCTGTTCCTTCACACACTTCATGATATGCCCAATCAATGCCTTTATTGTCACCTGTAACGGATAACGTTTGACATTGTCAAAGCGGACCAATTCATATGTAAGAAATCATGATGAACTCAGGTCTAAGGACTATACTCTATAGTCGTTATGAGAATCTCTCATGACACTTAATTTCCTGTAGAGTTCTCATTAGCGGGTCATGTCCGATCATATGTTCTCCAACATATATCTATGTGATTGACTTTAATACTCTTATTAATGACTCCATGAAACTTAGTCATCAGTCACCTCACATGCTAGTCTCACGCGGTTGTTAGTGTCCCACATTAACAACCTCGACCAGGGACAAATATAATCTATGTCATTTAATTCTCATAGGGTTTCATGATCAAGTCCTCAACTTGATGACCTATAGAATGTCATAAATTACTTTGGGACTCATTATTTAAAAACACAGTTAAATAATATCGAAATCATATTTCATTAAAATAATCAAAGTGTGATTACAAGAACATTAAAACCTAACCAAAAACAAGACAACTCCCACTAAAATCAAGATCACATCTTAATTTCCTTCAGTCCTATAGCAGCCGTATGACTGTCATGCTTAGGTCTTGGGAGGGGCTTGGTCAGAGGATCAGCGACATTCTCATCCGTGGGAACTCGACTGATCTTCACGTCTCCTCTATCAATTATATCACGAATCAAGTGATATCTCCTCTCTATGTGTTTGGATTTCTGGTGAGATCTTGGTTCCTTTGCCTGAGCAATTGCTCCATTGTTATCACAAAACAATGCTACAGGCTCCAAGATACTAGGAATCACACCAAGTTCAGACACGAACTTCTTGACCCAAACAGCTTCCTTTGCTGCTTCTGAAGCGGCAATGTATTCAGCCTCAGTAGTGGAATCAGCTACAGTGCTCTGCTTGGAACTTTTCCAACTTACTGCACCGCCATTCAGACAAAAGACATAACCAGACTGAGACCGGAAATCGTCTCTGTCCGTCTGAAAACTTGCATCCGTGAATCCACTTATGACTAGCTCATCACTTCCTCCATATACCAAGAACTTATCCTTAGTATTTCTCAAATACTTGAGGATATTCTTGACTGCTGTCCAGTGACACTCACCTGGATCAGATTGGTATCTACTCGTCATGCTTAAGGCACAAGCAACATCTGGACGAGTACAGAGCATGGCATACATTATAGATCTTATTGCCGAAGCATAAGGAAACCTATTCATTCGTTTCCGCTCAGCTTGTGTCGAAGGACACTGCTTCTTGCTAAGAATAACGCCATGCAACAGAGGCGTGAAGCCCTTCTTGGAATTTTGCATATTGAATCTGTGTAATACCTTATCAATATAAGTATCCTGACACAATCCAATTCGCCTATTTAATCTGTCTCTATAGATTCTAATTCCAAGAATGTACGCGGCTTCACCCATGTCTTTCATGGAAAAACAACTTCCAAGCCAAGTCTTGACAGACTGAAGCAATGGAACGTCATTTCCGAGAAGAAGTATGTCATCTACATACAGTACGAGAAATGCAACTCCGCTCCCACTAGTCTTCTTGTATACACATGGTTCTTCTTCGTTCTTGATAAAGTCAAACTTTTTGACTGCTTCATCAAAACGAAGATTCCAACTCCTTGATGCTTGCTTCAATCCATAAATGGATCGATGAAGCTTGCATACTTTCCCAGCATTCTTAGGATCAGTGAAACCTTCAGGTTGTGTCATATACACATCCTCTTCCAGAATTCCGTTAAGGAAAGCTGTTTTCACATCCATCTGCCAAATCTCATAATCATAATAAGCGGCAGTTGCTAGGAGTATCCGAATGGATTTAAGCATAGCGACTGGGGAATAGGTCTCATCATAGTTAATACCATGAATTTGCTTGAAACCTTTAGCCACTAATCTAGCTTTGAATATCTGAATATTCCCATCCACGTCAATCTTCCTTTTGAAGATCCATTTACACTCAATGGGTCTTACACCATCGGGTAAATCTACCAAGGACCATACTTGGTTTTCTGACATGGATCCCATTTCGGATCTAGCGGCTCCAAGCCACTTTTCGGAGTCAGAGCCCAACATCGCTTCTTCGAAATTCGTAGGCTCGTCACTGTCAATGATCAACAAGTCATGACAGTCATTCACGAGAAGACCGTAGTATCTCTCGGGTTCGTGACGAATCCTTCCGGATCTGCGAACTTCAGGCATCACAGGCGCAGGTTCCACAACTCCTTGTGGTTCAGGTTCCACAACTCCTTGTGGTTCCACCTGCTGCTCTTCCTGATAAGGTTGAGCAGGTTCCTGTGATTCTCGAACTTCTTCGAGTAGTACTTTACTCCCACTATTCTTCTTGTAAAGAAACTCTCTCTCCAGGAAAGTACAATCCCGAGCAACAAACACTTTGTTCTCAGAACGGTTGTAGAAGTAGTACGCCTTGGTTTCCTTAGGATAACTAACGAAAAAGCACTTATCAGATTTGGGTGCAAGCTTATCGGATATTAAACGTTTTACATAAGCTTCACAACCCCAAATTTTCAGAAAAGACAAACTTGGAACATTTCCAGTCCACATCTCATGTGGTGTCTTCGCAACTGATTTTGATGGGACTCTGTTTAGTGTAAACGCAGACGTTTCTAGAGCATATCCCCAAAAGGATAATGGAAGGTCTGTGTGACTCATCATTGATCGAACCATATCCAATAGGGTCCGATTCCTCCTCTCAGAAACTCCATTCCATTGGGGTGTTCCAGGAGGAGTGAGCTGTGAAACAATTCCACACTCTCTCAGATGATCACTGAACTCTTGACTTAAGTATTCTCCTCCACGATCTGATCGAAGAGCTTTAATACTTTTGCCAAGTTGGTTCTCTACTTCATTCTGGAACTCCTTAAATTTCTCAAAGGATTCCGACTTGTGTCTCATTAGATAGACATAGCCATACCTACTGAAATCATCAGTAAAGGTAATGAAGTATTGATAGTTTCCTCTAGCACTTGTGCTCATCGGGCCGCATACATCTGTATGTACAAGGCCCAATAAGTCACTGGCCCTTTCATTTGGTTTGTTGAAAGGGGCCCTTGCCATTTTGCCCATCAAACAAGATTCACATTTCTCACATGATTCATAATCAAATGAGCCTAAAAGTCCATCACTATGGAGCTTCTGTATGCGTTTCTCATTTATGTGACCCAAACGACAGTGCCAGAGAAAAGTTGGGTTTTCGTCATTGGACTTAAACCGCTTAGCATTTATGTTATATACGGGCATTGATTGGTTTAAAACGTAAAGCCCATTCTCTAATGGGCCGCTACCATAAAACATACCATCACGATTGAAAGAACAACATTTATTCTTAATAGCAAAATCAAATCCTTCTAAATCTAAACAGGAAACAGAAATGATGTTTCTGCTTATCGCAGGTACATAATAATAATTATTTAATTCTAAAACCAAACCCGAAGGCAAAGACAAATGATAAGTGCCCACGGCCAACGCAGCAACCTTTGCTCCATTCCCGACTCGCAGCTCCACTTGCCCTTTCTTCAGCGTCCTACTATTGCTTAGTGTCTGCACATTAATACAAATGTGAGCACCACAACCGGTATCTAATACCCATGAGGTAGAACCTGTAGAAGTAACATTTACTTCAATAACATAAATACCTGGAGAAGTCGTCTCGTACGTCTTCTTTTTGTTCTTCAAACCTTCCAGGAATTTGTTGCAATTTCTTTTCCAATGCCCCGGCTCATTACAGAAATGACATTTATCAGCACCAGAAGGGCCAGCCTTTGGCTTAGGAGTCGGAGCAGGTTTGTCCTGGTTCATAACCTGGACGCTCCTGCCCTTTCCCTTGCCTTTGCCGGATTTCTTAAACTTATTGCCCCCTTGTACCATAAGCACATTTGGGGCACCCTTCTTGATGTTTGGCTCAGCTGTCTTGAGCATGCCATGTAACTCAGTCAACGTCTTCGTCAAGCTATTCATATTATAGTTCATAATGAACGTATTATAGCTTGGCGGCAGTGACTGTAGTATGATGTCAGTAGCCAACTCTTGGCTAATGGGACAGTCCAGTTTTCCCAAGTTATCAATATAACCCATCATCTTGATGACGTGGGGACTCACTGGAGCATCACTTGGCAGCTTGCACTCAACTAGAGATTTAACTGTCTGGTATCTCTCAGTTCGAGCTTGCTCCTGAAACATAGCTTTCAGGCTAGTGATTATCTCGATAGGCGACGCCACGTTCTCATATTGCTTCTGCAAATCTGAGTTCATGGTAGCCAGCATCAGACAAGTCACATCGACCACATCATTAGAATGCTTATCCCAAGCATTCTTTTCTGTCTGTGAAGCATTGGAACGGTACTTCTCGGGGAGAACTTTATCAAGGACATATTCCTTTTTCTCCTGTCTGAGAACAATTCTCAGATTCCGATACCATTCAAGAAAATTAGATCCTTTCAACTTGTCCTTCTCAAGGACGGATCTTATGGAGAAAGTGTTGTTAGAGCTTGACATAGCTGAAATAAAAGAGGTAGAGGGTTAGTTATGATGTTCAACAAAAGAGTAAACTTAACAATTAAGAAAACTCGCATTATATTCAAACTATATTTCCTCAAAAGAATATAATGATCCAAGATCCATGTTTCACTAAAACCCGAGCAAGCCACTGGCTGTTACTCAAATCTTAGCTATACAGGTAAGCAACACTTTGCTAATCATATCCAATATGACTCTTGGTTGTGGATAAAACATCTTATGTTCTAACCACCTGATGTCTCTGGGCCCAAAACTTCTGATAGCCCATTCAAGCAAACCAATCTCTTCTGTCATGTAATAGTTGATGCCATGCACTGCAAGCCCATCAACTCAATTACCTACTGCCTCACTCATGTCACTGCGGATACCTTGCACTGCAAGCCTATCGCGCAATGAAAAGAGCCTTGACAGCTGACAAGATCGGGAAGACATCCAGAACACTTGATATTTATTCGAGGAACTGAACATTTAATCCTCAATACATATCATATATGCATTCAGGAACCCAATCTCATTAAATCCGGTTCGGTTATTCGATTTCAGGTTCACTAACCATCAATCTGCATAGGCTGTCGATCGACACTACCTTAGTGTCGATCGACACTTACTCTTCTGTTACAGTTCATCGAGAACCGATCAATCCAATTGAACCGGATTCGATAACCGACACAAAATTCCAATAACCGGTCTGTGTCGATCGACGCAACATTTGTGTCGATCGACATGACCAAACCAGATTCAATCTTCGATAACCGGTCAATCTAATTGAACCGGGTCGGTTTTGGTCTCTGTCGAGCGACACAACATTTGTGTCAATCGACACGAACCAAACCAAATCAATTTTGCGATAACCGGTCAATCCAATTAAACCGGATCGATAACCGGTTAATCCAATTGAACCGGGTCGATTCTGGTCTCTGTCGAGCGACACAACATTTGTGTCGATCGACACGAACCAAATCGCTATAAACCGAAATTAACCGGTTTAATTGATTTGTTAACCAAGCGCGATAACCGATTCAATCCAATTGAACCGGTTCATCGTATGCAAGGCAGATACAGACGTGTCGATCGACACAACCATCGTGTCGATCGACACGACTAGGGTTCTTATGCGATTTGAGCAGTTTAATGACAAAACGATTTTGCAAATTTAACTAGATCAAATTCGATTACTGTTCAACAGATTAATACGTTAAACCCTAAGGCTCTGATACCACTGTAGGAATTCATACTAGGTTACCCAGATTAATCTCTATTAATCCACCTACATTACAGTTCCTTTTCCTAGGATCTAGGGTTTGTAAACGAATAAACTGAAAAACTGGATCTCGATTATACCTGGAGTTTGCAGCGGAATTAGCAGGGAATCGAGATTACGAGCACGTCAAACACTATGCCTCTACGGATAGTCCACACGCACACAAATAGGAATCCGCCGGAATGCTAGAACCGGTGATCAGATCTCTTTAGGGATTTAGTGTTGCAGAGTGACGGCTATCAGAAAGCTCTCTTTTCCAGGTCGTGCCTCATATCTTTATATATGGGCCCTGGAGAAAAACCTAATTATCCTGAACCGAGTCAGAATTAATTAAGTCGTCAAACCGAAATCCCTATTTCGGATTTAACTCGTGTCGATCGACACAACCCATGTGTGTCGATCGACACACTCTTTAAAACACTAAAATAATGTGTATCAAATACACATCATTTGGATCATTACATTAATGATTATTCCCATATAAAGCGCATCCTATTTGCTTAGGTGTGTGACCCTGTAGGATCATATAATACTAGCAATGAGTTCATAACTCATAGATCATCAGAGGTTTCTAGCAAAACGTCATGATCACCTAGTATCATATGAATGTCTAATCTCGACATTACAACTATCACTGGAGTGATTACAAGTGTGATTTCAGGACATTCCCAACAAGTAGGCCATCGTCCCGATCAAACCTTCCAAACAAATATGGGCAGATGTTAAACTATATAAACCATAGATAATCATATAATTAAACTGTGAATGTTACTAAAACCTAAATCAAACGGTCAATGATTAAATGTTACTAAAATAAGCAATTCAAGTATGTTACTAAACTGTGAATGTTATTAAACCTAACACAAATAAGCAGTTCTACAATCTAATCTAACCAATTATGCAGTTCAAGTAAATGGAAACAGAAATCAAAGGAACTAACCAGATAGTGTCTCGCACTGGATGTGGTTGCTCACTGAGTAAAGGAAGGCTCTGACGTGCAGGATCAGCCATAAAATCGGCAAGGAGCTGGTCGTAATCTACGTCTTCGCCATTAACAGCATGCAGATAATCACCATCTTCTTCCTCAGGTTCGATGTCATCAGGTTCGACATCATCATCATCCTCCTCCTCCGTGTCTTCTGGTTCTTCTTCTTCTTCTTCTTCCCCAACATGATTTTGAACCTGAAGCTGTTGTCGTGGTTGGATATTCAGGTTCAGATTGGTTCTTCGAATAGTTGGGTTTGGTTGGACCCGGTTAGAAGACGGTGGATACTGGACAGGAAGGGTTTGAGAGATAGATTCATTCCCAGTCGACTGAGCAGTCCCTTGAGACGGCGGTGAAGGACGAGTGGAGACACACGTGGAGACATTGGAGTCATGGGAAGAATTAGCTCCCTTTCTTCCCGGTGTTAGAGTTTCGCCGCCGTCTATAGGAGTGCTGCTTTCACCACCGTCTACAGCCTTACCCTTGTCACGACTTGAGGTCGACATACCCTTCTCACGGCTTGAGGTCGATATACCCTTCTCACGGCTAGAGGTCGAGAAACCATTGTCACAGCTTGCGGTGGCGATACCCTTACCCCGATTATCTGTTGTTGACCGGTTCTGCGAACCACCAGGAGGAGAGATTGTAAGATTTCCCCCGGTAGAGGGTCCCTCAAAACCACCATTAAATTTTCTGGTGGTTGATCTTCCTCCACGGGCAACACGGCCGCCGCGGGTCTTAACGCCTCCACTTGTACTCGATCCTCCTTTGTTTTGTACACTTTTGGAGCCAGCCATGTCGAATAGGGTTTTTAAGAAGATTAGGGCTTTCGATTTAGGTTAGAACAGAGAGATAGGGACTAGGGTTTATGAAATCGAAAGCGAGAGAGAGATTTGTCGAAGATAAGGGTTTCTGGAAATGTTTGGGTTTCTGGATTTGAAGAACAGAAGAGAAATACGAAGAAAGAGAATCGATTCAGAGGTGAATCGAGTGAGGGATACGAAGAAAGATAAGGAACAAAAGAATTTTGAGAAAGAATTTGAAGGATTCGAGAGAATCGATAGAATTAGGGTTTTTCTGTTTGGAGAGAATCGATCGAGTCGACTAGAGAGAGAAGAGGATTTTTGTGTTTCGGGTAAAGTGATTATGGGATTAGGGTAAATCCCAGATAATTAGTCTTTGTGTCGCTAAAGCGTCGCAAAGTAGTGGCAAACTAAATTAACTGGGCGCGAAAATGAGGCCGCCAAAAGGCCCAAATGTTTTCATCAGAGACTCCAAATATCAGTGGGTCAAGAGTCACAAGAACTTCACATATTTGCCATGGATTTATGACGAACTAAAATTAGTCACATATCAAATCCCTAAACCCTAAACATTTATAGACAAA
The DNA here is from genome assembly GCA_963576765.1 of Draba incana. NCBI lineage: Eukaryota > Viridiplantae > Streptophyta > Magnoliopsida > Brassicales > Brassicaceae > Draba > Draba incana. The sequence continues at coordinate 13,182,030 of OY755210.1, forward strand.
TTTTGTTCCCCTAGTTCTTCACTAAGCCTTATACAATAAATCAAATTGAAATACAATTTATACAACCAATATAAAAAAAAAGTTATAAAAACTTCAATCATAGCTATACTAACATTAAACTAACAAGTGTTATAATAACCTAAACTATGTGGAATGAAGTTCTTACATAGGTTTTTTTTTACATTCATACAAATGTACTACCACATATTGGAAACTTTGGAATTGACTTTTTACCAGGTACCATACAAATATCAAATCATGGACATTATGGGTATAAAAGTGTAAAAATGTTTAAGGTATTGGCAAATTAGTTACTAATCAGTGGCAGATTTTAACCATCGTCGCAAAGTAGTCGCAAAAGAGTGGTTTATTAGCTACTAATTTGTGACGCTTATAATTACTCAAACCCTAAACCCTATAGTGTCACTAAAGTGTCACAAATCTAATGTCACAAAAAAATTAAAAAGACTTCGATTCCGTGGAATCGAACTCGGGAACCTATATCCCTTCTAAATCCATGTTATACCGTTGAGCCATAGTAAGATTATTGGTATTACTAAGAAACAAATTTTATTTATTGTTTTATGAATTGGTGAAAAAATAAAAAAGGGTCGGTTACCCGGACTCGAACCCAAGTTGTATGAGAGTGGATGATGTGTGGTTAACCAATTTGCCATTGTAATTTAATGGTTTAATAATACATGAACGTTTTTATATTCATCTTTCTTATTAATTTTGTACATTTACACACATAAATATACAAAACACAATTACACACAAAAATATACATTATTACACAATTACACACATAAATATATTACACAATTACAAAAATACAAACAAATCTCATAAATACATTACACACTTAGACACATAAACATATCCCATACATACATTACACACTTACAGACATAAACAAATCCCATACATACATTACACACTTAGAACCATATAAATAGTACACATGAAAACATTAATCATCGCAAGATTCTTCATCGGAGGCGTGGTCAGATAAATTACATTGAAATTCATCGGTAAGATCTTCGTCTTCAATTTCGAGAGCAAGATTTTCCATCGGATACGTCACATCAACTAAACCATCGACATTTAATTCCCGAATCGTAGATGTGGATGTTTCGTCGACCGTTTGTTGCAAAATGACCTCCTCATTTTCCACGAATTTTCCTTCAATCCGATTTCGCGGATTCACTTTCACAACCGATAGCCATGTTTTCCGAGAACGCTTTGGATTTGGATAGGGAAGATAACAAACCTGATCAGCCTGAGACGCTGTGGAAGAATAACATTTTATGTTAGTACGAATAAGTATGACATAAGTTGGGAGTCACGTGAATTTGTACCTAATATGAATGGTTCGTATTTTGGATATTTTCGAGATGAGAGCACATCGACAACGCCACCCTCGTTCTTTCGGGTCCCTTTACCGAGCGTAGGGTCAAACCATTGACAGTAAAAAAGAATGATCTTCAAATTCAAGATTCCGGGGTATGTGAGTTCGACAATTTGTTCAACTGTGCCATATAGAAATCATCTTCATCGGAGGCGTCTGAATAATTTTGTCCTCGAACACAAACCCCATAATTCATTATTTTCTTATGTGCTCCGTGGTGATGCGTGTGAAACATATACCCTCTCGTAAAATACATAGGCCACGACTTCACCTTATTCTCAGGACCTTCTAATATATCGTGAACCCACATTGGAAAATTGTGTTCACGTTTTACCGCTTGCACGTACATAGGAAAATATTATTCAATTTTATGAAATTGAGAATTAAATAATAGGAATACTTACATATTGCTGCATCCATGAATGAAATTCATCATCTCTTTTCGCTATGACCTCTACATCAGATAGTCCGTGGTTTTCAATTCGAATTTGTGCATCAAAGTACTGCATTAGAAACAACAAATTACTAAAGCTTATAAAAGCAAATCACAAAAACATCAATTACGCAGGAGAAAACATTAACACCTTTCAGACGGTCGAAAATATTCACAATTACGCAAAACATATGAATGCGCGGTCTTATAATCAATGTCTTTAAGCCAAAAATCAGTACATTTTCCACTTGGGCGACCGACTCCAGTAAAAATATTTGGAACTGGTGCAGTATACATGGGTACTTCACCTTCATCGTATCGAGATGCCCTAAATTAATTCATATGATTTGTATAGAATTAAACAACACAAAATAAATCATTGGGTTTTTAATTTTTTACCTTCTTCTTGCAGTTGTGGACATTTTGGGCAAAAAGTAGTGTTCAGAGAAATTAGATATCTCGTCGTTCTGTACGCTTCAACAATCGATGCTGCTGGACGAGCTTTGTTCTTTGCTCTGCCTTTCAAATGTTTAAAGAACCTCTCGAACGGATACATCCACCTATACTGCACGGGACCCCCAAGCTCGGCTTCATATTGCAAGTGAATAGGTAGATGCTCCATGACATCAAAAAATGCAGGTGGGAATATTTTTTCTAAATTGCAGAGTATCATAACTATATTCTCCTTCAAAAGTTGGAGCCGGCTTTGATCCAACGATCTACTACTTAGGTCACGGAAAAGTGCTCCAATTGCTGAAAAATATATCTTCACGTCAATAATCAAAGCACCAATAATAGTACAAAAAGACTATCTGTTCGTACCTGACAATGCTTGGTGAATGCTTCGCGGAAGAAGTTCTGTAAATACAAACGGAAGCAACCGCTCCATAAAAACATGACAGTCATGACTTTTCATTCTCGAAAACTTCCGGGCATTGATGTCTGCACAACTTGCTAAATTCCCTGCGTAGCCATCTGGAAATTTTACTAGTAATGCATTTCGCCCAATCTAGTAATGCATCTAGTCCTCTTGTGGACAATCTCCAAATAGAGAATGGAGCGTTCCCATAATCATCCACCCGCAGTTCAGGTCGGTGGCAATGTCTGTCCATATCTAGTCTTCACTTCACCGTGTCTTTAGATCTTTCTTTCACATTCATCACAGTATACAAGATGTTATCAAAAAAGTTCTTCTCGATATGCATCACGTCAAGGCAGTGTCGTAGGTTCAGATCCACCCAGTACGGTAGCTCCCAGAAAATGCTTTCTTTATGCCAATTATGCCAATCTCCATAGCCAGGAGGTTTTTTTTTTCATGTCCATTTCCACCACATTCAGATTTTTTTTTGCTCCGCTATATTGTATACTATTATATATTTGTTCGCCCGTCAACGATTTTGGTGGATACAAATTTATTGTGTTACGTCCCTTTCGAAAATTAACTTTGTTCCTTCGTAACGGGTGATCTTGCGGCAAAAATCTTCTATGACAATCAAACCAACACGTCTTCCGACCAGCTTGCAAGTAGAAAGCATTTGTATCTTCTTTGCAAATAGGACAAGCTAGTTTTCTGTGTGTCATCCATCCCGACAACATAGCATATGCTGGAAAATCACTAATCGTCCACAACAAAACGGCTTTCAGGTTGAAGTTTTGCTGTAATGACACATCGTACGCTTCGACTCCATTATTCCATAATCTTTTAGCTCCTCGATCAGCGGCTGAAGAAAAACATCAAGACTCCCACATGGATGATTAGGTCCCGAGTTCAATACCGTTAAAAACAAATACTCTTCATTCATGCACATATGTGGAGGTAAGTTGTAAGGGGTCAAGATCACAGGCCACAACAAATGATTCTTCGACATACCGAAAGGATTGAAACCATCTGTACATAATCCAAGCCGTACATTTCGTGTCTCCGCCGCAAAACCAGGATGCAGTTGATCAAAAATTTTCCACTCTGCCGCATCAGATGGATGACACATAACTCCGTCTTTTGACTTGTGCTCAACATGCCATCTCATTACCGCTGCAGTCTTCTCTGATAGGTACCATCTCTTCAGCCTGTCACAAATAGGAAGATACCACATTTTACTAATTGGCACTCTCTACCGCCCTCCGGTATCAAGCATATACCTTGGTTTTCCACAAAACTTGCAATTCTCCAACGCCGCGTCTTCTTTCCAGAAAAGCATACAATTATCCTCGCATACATGATATTTCTGCATCGGCAACCCTAGCTTTCGTATCAATGTTTTCGTCTCGTAGTATGACTTGGTTGCACGATTAGGCTGAGGTAAATACTCTATAAACGCTTCCACCCTTGAGTTCATGCAAACTTCAGCCAAATTATGGTCTGATTTGATGTTCATGTGTCGAGCCGCTAACGATAATTGCGAGTGACCTTCTCGACAACCTTCATACAATGGCGTATTTGCAGCGTCTAACATCTGGTATAAGTTCTTTGCATCCCCAGTAGGTTCGTCATAAACATAATCATTTCCAGCTTGATCATGTTCATGTTGATATTCATTCAATGGCATAGAACCATGAAATGCATCTTGAACCATTTCAGCGTAAACATTACTACCATCATGAATCTCTTCATTACCCGTACTAAATTGATCATTACCGGTACTAAACTGAGCATTTTCGTAATTAATACTACTACTTACTCCTACTACATTATAATCTTCCCCGTGTTCCGTCCACACGTAATATCCTTCCATAAATCCATTACTAAGTAAATGATTTGTTACAGTATTAATTGGTTTTGGTCTACGCGTATTTCGACAAGTAGCACAAGGGCAGTATATTTTACCTCTACTACTGAGAGCAAAGTCTTGGACTGCTGCAAACCTCGTGAATTGTTCGACCCCCTCCACAAATTCGGCGGATATATTTTTCGTAATTGGATCGAGCCGGTTGTACATCCAAGACCGCGATGAATAAGGCCACATTTTTTTCCTCCTCAACTATTTTTCTTTTCTTTTTTTTTTTTCCTTTTTTCACTCCAAAATCTTTTTCTTTTCTTTTTTTTCACTCCAAATCTTTTTTTTCCTCCTACAATATTTTTTTATCCTGTATGATTTTGAATGAGAGAGAGAGAGAGATGAATGTGTAACTGATACAGGGGAGAGTGAATCGTATATATAGGCAAAAAGATTTGCCACTACTTTGTGACGCCAACTAAAGCATCACAAATATGTGACGTTTTAGCCTCTACTTTGCGACTACCGTTAGAAAAAATATCTTAGTTAGGTTCACTCGTGATTAAACACGTTTTTTTTTTTGTTTCCTTCTTACCGACATTCATATCAATTTGTCTTCTTGTGCCGACATAGGATTTGCGACGCTTTAGTGACTCTTCCGGAGGCGTCGCTAAATTGTGACTCCTCTAATAGTCATAAATCCGTCACACTTTTGCGACTACTATAATCGTCTTCCAGGCTAATTTGTGACTGATTTGTGACGAGCTCTGAACCTACTTTTAGGTGTCACAAAGTAGTCACTAATTGGCGACTACCTTACGACTAATTATTGGCGTCGCAAATTAGCGACTAATGTGCGACGACTGTTAGTGGCGTGACAAATCAGTCGGAAATTCGTCTTAAAGTAGTCACAAATATTAGTGACTGATTTTTCAGTCACAAACAGTAGTCACTAATGAACTGTTTTCTTGTAGTGTGAGAATTACTTTTTTTTCGAACTTCCTCCGTCCCTCTCTCAGAGATCAACTCCATTGTCCTCACTTTCTTCCCTATCTTTGAGAAGGTTCATATTATCGAGATTTTTGGCGGGAATCCAACTTAACTTTTTTTATGGTCTTGTTTTTTTGTGTAGCGTCATGTAACTAAGTTCAAGATATCTGACATTGCCATGCAAAATGTTTTGATACATTTGTGATCTGCCTCAGATTAGCTGTCCATCTTGCAAGGTGATATATTGTCTTTAACCTTTGGTTTAGTAATTTAAGAGGATGCTTAATTCCTTCTTTTTATACTTTGGAAACTTAATTAAATGAATTAAGGGGTGCACACAAAGAAAAGATAACTAAAACCTCGAAATTAAACCCAAATTTCCAAGTCGTTTATTTTATTTTAAAAGTTAAGATATCGAGAATAATGTTTTTTATTTTGGAATTTATGAATTATTTATTGAATAAATTTTTGTTTATAATTTTTTTATTGAATAAATTATTTATTGATATTGAATAAACTATTTATTGAAATAAATTGTCATTAATCTTTAGAAATTAAACTAACCAAATCTAGTTCAAAACTTAACCCAAATAAAATTAGATTTAAGATTACTTTAGTCAAATTATTTGTTATCCAAACATCTTAAATCCATTTCAAAACCTAGAAAATTTCATTCAAATTTTAATTGGATTGAATATGTACAATAATTGTTAATCCAAGTAACCCAAAACCCAGTTTGACCATCCTTATATGTGAGACTAGCACTTTGATACTACAGGGAGTAAACATGGTGTTTAAGGATAGTCAAAGTATGAGATCTAATTCATTCTCATGATCGAGAGAGAACGGACAAAGGCCAATCCTTTGTGTAACACTGAAACACTTTTGTTTACCTCCAAACCTTGGAGCTTACAATCTCCCCTATTAATCCGAGTTTGATACTCCCAACATCAATATCACTCTCCAGATATTTATGCATCAACGAGTGTTCAACCTCCAAATTTTCAAAATTCACTGATTTTATTCAAAACAAGGTTACAACGTAGCACTACTACACACATACATTGTTGCAACTAAAAAGATTACATGAACATTCATATAGAATTTATCAATCCTATTCTACCCAAAAATATGAAGACACAAGATTTGTTTCAATCCAGAAGAGGTTCTTAATCTACCCAGATTCAGAACATAGATTATGTGTTCTTCAACTATCACTCAATTCACTCACAAATACCTTATTTTTTTTCTTTGGTTCTTTAGAGGATTTTCTGTATATATTCGAAGGACAACTTGAAAAAGCATAAGAAAAGATTTTCTTTGGGGCTAGATCTATTTGAGAGATGAGAAAAATATAACGATCGAATGTGCATAAGAAAAGAGACACAAAGTTTGTTAACGGAGTTCGTTTCTTACTCCCCGGGACCTAGTTCAGAACAAATCCACTAGAACAAGATTGCAACTACAATTGCTTATGGTATTAAACACTACAATGCCTACCATTCTTTTCTAGATGAACTTTTTTCCAACCAATCGAATCTTGAGGTAGACTCTTCTAAAGTTTACATCCCTCTAGGATTTCATAGCTCTTTGGTCTAAGCAAATGCATTGCTCGTGCTTTTGTATTTATATATGTAGAGACGAGCTCCTAATCAAGTTAGAGATAAACTCAAATCTCTCATTCAAGATTACCCTCTCCTTGTTTTTCTCTTATAAATAATCTTGAATATTCGTGCTGCGAATCGCCTACAAGCTGATCCACGCTTCTAGAATCCTTTAGATCTAGCCCCAAATCTGCTTTATTAGCTAGAGCTTCTAAGATATGAAAGCTTCTCATACAAGTTCAATTGAATTAGTATGGTTCAATGGAGAAGTAGAAAGCTTCTAAGATATGAAAGCACAAAGACAAAGACAAAAGATGAGAATTAGGGTTTTATTAGCTGGAAAGCTGTAACAGAGTTTTATTGCAAAACTTCGTGATCTCCTTTTTATGAGGATGTACAAGAATATTAATAGTGTTTTAAGTCGGTTGAGCCAAGCCCAAAATATGAAGTTTTCCTAAGTTTTCTAGGTTTTCCATTTAAGCCACAACCACTAGGTCGGGTGGGCCTTAAATGAGACTTAATCTATGGATTTGACCATTTGGCTTACTTGAATTGGGGCACTGCTTAAATCCTTGCTTATCCAGTCCAATCTTCTGGTTTGCGAACTAATCGGTTTGACAAATACTCAGTCGTTTTAGGCCATCGATTTTTCAAGGGGATATTTGACCCCAACAATAAGTATTTAATAAATACTTAGTGAGCTGGTCATACCACCTACGGCGGATCACTCAGGCTCAAGCAAACAACCAATAACACATACACATAACACCACAAAGCATTTTAGACCACACACGGGTCAACAGAACCTCGTGTCGAGCGACACGACAACTGCACTCGTGTCGCTCGACACCCTCCTGGTGTCGCGCGACACACCTCACAGTGAGCACATAATCGAGTCTCTCCTCTCTCAACTCGATTCTGAACCACTTGAGTCGCAAACCTGCACTGAAACCATAAGTATACAAAGCATAATATCCACATCAACCACAACAAATCATTAATACACAATTTCCACAAAATTACATCACAAAACACATCAAAACATTCCTTCATCGCCTAGAAACTATGGTCACAACTCTCCTTGGCTTAGCACGAACGAAAACGGGAAAGAGAGACGAAGAACACTCGAATGTAGCCTCTACAAGGCTTCACATGATCTGATTCGAGTTCTAACCACGAAAACAAATGATTTTACTCTTCTAAAACAATCACTACCCCTTCTTATGAATACCTAATGGCCAAACTCTCAAGAACAAAAGATTCCCACAATTCACTCTCAAAATCACCTTTTTCAGCCTTTCCCACGCGGCCAAGGGAAATTTCACGCTTAAATATTATAACCTAGGGTTCCGAACCCTTAAACCGAGCTAAAACCGTGATTAAAAAAATTAACCACCCGATTCTGCAAATATACGTGTTGATCGACACCAGGACCATGTCGATCGACACTCCATGATTCGTCGTGTCGATCGACACACTCATTGTGTCGCTCGACACAAACCCCAAAATCCCATTTTCGGTTTGCGTATGTTACAAAGGGCCCCTAAAAAAATTTAATTTGAAATAGAGCCCATAATTTATTTAACAATGTAAATTTTTTTTTTGCTTTCATAATGAAATTTTATATATTAAACTAAAAACCAAAATAATTACAAAATAATTCCCCCCTAGGGCCCTTAAAACTTTTGAGCGGGCGCCTGGCGTCGTGATCTGCTTATCAAAAATTAAATCAATAGAGGCGTAGGAAGAAAAGCTTTACGCTATAAGCAACAGTAAGACATATGTTTATGATCTGAAAGAAGGTAAATGCGATCACGATAGAGAATAAATAATATTTCAGTTTTTGATAGAGAATATATGGTTTGATATTTATAAAAACCGTTGTTCCTGGTATGACACAAAGCGTCAAGATTCATGAGAGGTTAGAGGTTTAACTATGTTGAATGAGCACCCACAGTGCGGTGTGATTGAAGTAGCCAAGTACCATGGGAAACTCTTAATCTTATGGGAACAGTTGTAGATCTTGGCCAATAAAAATATATTTGGTGTGCAACAATGATGAACTTTGGGGAAACATTGAGTGGGCTATGTTTTGCATAAGGTTCCTAGTTCATATGTTTTCTTGCGTAGTCTCAAGTACGTCTTCTTCAAATGGGCAAGTGAAAGATTAATTTTTCTTATCCCTCCTATCATTGCATTTAATTTTTTTTATTTAATTGATCGATAGTTTATTCAAAGGGAGGTTTGGTTTAATAATCCAAAAAACTTATGTAATTTGAAAACTAACCCATGTTTTCAAAATTTTGAAATCTAACCATTTTAAAATAACAAGACAACAATTTTTTTTATTAAATTTGAGAAATTATAATTATAAAGAGTATATTTTTAATAAGGTTGAAGAAATTGCCGACCATTGGTATTTTGAATGATTCCCAAACTAGTACCATTTGTATCGATTTTGTTGTTGCTTCAAATAGCTGAAACATAATAAAAATACAGCAAATTGATTTTCAATCGAGCTTGTAAAATATATTTTAAAGCAATTTTTAACTTTGTTATACCTCAAGTTGAGGTAGTAAATGTACAAGTTTTTCATTAGCAAATATTTCATTAGTTAGCTGTTGAAGAAGATCCGATACATTTGTCAAAATTAATAGTAGTTCATGTCTCTTATGATTGTGCATGAGTTCTACTATATCACTTTAAATAAATGTTGGTGAATGTTTCATATTTTTTAGTATTTTCAATTTAGGGAGAATTGCCAAAATACCCCACATGTAGTGGCAAAATGTCCCAATATACCTTTAAAAATTCTTTTCTATAATGCCCTTAGTTTAATTGAAAATAATTTAAATATAAGGTATTTTAAATTGTAAAAATTCTGATTATTACAAACATATGAAGCATAATACTTTTTGTGAAAATATTTTTTTCAAAAAAATTAAACATCATGTTTTATAAATGATTTGAGTTTTTTCCTTCTACCACTGGCAGATAGTATATTCTGTCAATTACTGTTAATCTACGAGGCGTAGAACGTTATTTCTACCTAATTGTTAGTCTTCTACGAGAGCTAGAATCTGAATTCTACCACTTTACATCTATCTACCGCTTGTAGATTCTAAATTCTACAATTTTACTAAGTTATGTCGCGGCCGGCTTGCCGATTATAGCGGCTCTCTCCACCAACATTGCTTCTATCTGCCAATTTGTAGAACATACATTCTACCAAGTGGTTACAACTCCCGTAAATGTAGGAGTAAATTTAGGAACGAATATTCAATTTCCAAAAATGTAATATTATAAATATATTTAATTTCCGTTTTTGATGTTTTTAATTTTTAAATATTTTCGTTTTAATTCTGATTTCATTTTAAAAATTGTAGTTAGTTACTGAATATTTTTTTTTTTTAATTCTGATTTCATTAAAAAATTGTAATTTAATTAATTATAAACATATCAAACATAATAATTTTTGTGAAACCTTTTTTTTTTAAAGTTAAACATCATGTTTTACTAAAAATTTTTTTTCTATGTTTCTTTAATTTTGATGTAATTAAGAAATTAATATTTAATTTCCTAATATCTAATATTATAAATATATTTAATTAAGGAATGAATATTTAATTTTCTAAAATATAATATTATAAATATATTTAATTCCCGTTTTTCATGTTTTTAATTTTAAATATTTTTGTTTTAATTCTGATTTCATTAAAAAATTACAATTAGTTACTAAATATTATTTTCGTTTTAATTATGATTTCATTTAAAATTTGTAATTAATTAATTATAAACATATCAAACATAGTAATTTTTGTGAAAACTTTTTTTTAAAAAAGTTAAACATCATGTTTTGGAACTTTACATTTTGATGTATTTTGTTAAATTTCATGTGGGTTTTAGGAAGAAGACGGCTTTGGAGATTGATTTTTTCAGATTGTTTCCTTGCCCCATTAAGCTAATTCTCCGGGTGATTTTCTTCTTCGAAACTCGAAAGTATCTAAAGTTGATTAGGTTAAGAAGAAGACGTATGGTTTGTTTTGTAGTTTTCAGTAAAATCTTGGGGAGATGGTTTGTTTCTTATTCGAATTGATTAAGAAGAAGACTTATGGTTTGATTAGATTAAGAAGAAGAAGAATTCTTACTTATTCGATTTTCTTAGACTCTCTTTAGTTTGTGTAAAGATCTCTTTAGTTTAGAGTCTAAACTAAATTATTCTGCTAAGTTATTCCTATGCAGTTACTGGATTTCATCTAAAATCATTGACAATGAAGAACATCCTCCAAGTAGTGGTGGTGGTAGAGAACAATCATTAACTAGTGCCCACAATCTGGAATTCTAGCAAGTTCTTCTGATTATGCGAGTAGAAGTAAGAGATTGAAGATGTGGAATTATTGGATAGTTAAAAGAAATGAGAATGGTGAAGAGAGAGTCTACTGTAATAAATGTCCAAAAAACTATTTGTGGTTGCGAAATAGTGGAACAACTAATTTGAAACGTCATTGGTAGAAATGTTTTGAAAATTCAGATTTAGGAAGAGGAGTAGTGAAGTTTGATGATAAAGTTGCTAGAGAGAAGTTTAGTCGGGTTATGATTCGACATAATCTTCCTTTCTTGTCGGTTGAATACGAAGAGCTTAGAGATTATCTTACTTATTTGAATCCAAAGTATCAATGTTATACTAGAAACACTGTTGTAGCTGATGTGCTTGATACTTGGGAGAAGGAAAAACAAAAGTTAAAGATTGAATTATAGAATATTCCTAGTAGGATCTGCTTGACTTCTGATTGTTGGACTGCTGAACTCTCTGGTGTAGGATATGTGGTTTTGACTGCACATTATATTCATACTAAAGGGTATTAAATAGTAAGATTTTATCATTCTGTGATATGCCTCCTCCTCATACTGGTGAAGCTTTAGCTAGTAAACTCCATGAATTCATAAAAAGTGGGGAATTAAGAAAAAAGTGTTTACTTTAACGTTAGATAATGCTTCAACCAATAACTGTATGCAAGACATCTTAAGAGATCGGCTTAATTTAGATGATAATTTGTTGTGCAAAGGGGAATTCTTTCATGTTCGGTCTTCTGCTCACATATTGAACCTTATTGTGCAAGATGGTTTAGCTGTTATTAGTAGTTCATTGTCTAAGATCAGAGCGACTGTAAAGTACGTCAAGGATTCTATATCTAGAATAATTGCACTTGCAGAATGTGTAGAAGGTGATGGTGAATTTGTTATGCCTTTAGATGTTCAAAATAGGTGGAATTCAACTTTATGTTGCCTTAACATATATGGCTATGGATGTGCTCAGTATTCCCATTACTACTGTGGCTTCGAAATCTTCATTCAACATTGGATCTCATTTGATAAATAAATACCGAAGTCATCTTCTTCCTAGTAATTTTCAAGCTTTACTATGTACGCGATCTTGGATACATGGTTACACGGTTGATGATGAAGGTACAAACGTGTCATTTTTTATAGTTCTATGATCTAGTTTAGTAACTTTTAGTATTGTTTCTTATAAATTGTAGAAGAAGGTAAGATGGTTATTATTCGATCAAATCCTAATTATGTGGAAGAACACTCTATGGAAGATCACTCTTGATGAGGGTAAGGATTCGAGCTTATGCAAGCTGTATTGTTCAGGTTTGTGAATTGCTACTCTCTTATATTGATGAATATTAGTAGTATTGTTCAAGTTCAGACATGTATTGCTTGAGGTTTGTGTGAAAGTTTTGGTTTGTTAACTTGTTCAGGTTCAGTCTTTTATGATGCTACATGAGGTGTTGCTAATTCATTCCAGGCTCATGGAGAAAATCCAGTTCATGCTACAAGATTCTTCCTTTGCTTGTTGATTCTTATCTAGATTACCCCATCTAGTTACGAATTACGATTATAAATTATCTGGTGATTATTGTGTTTTTTGTTACTTATCAAATCATTTTGCTTAGACTATAACAATATTTTTATTGAAATCAATTTTATCAGATTATTGTGACTTCAACTTCATCTTTGCAGAGTAGCGGAGTACGCCTCGAGGGCGTAGCTGGTAGAGGTGGCTGCTAGTATAGAGGAGGACATGCGAGGTCAGTCAGCTGCAGTAGTTCCAGTGGTATCAGAGCAAACTTTGACATCTGTGAAGAGTTAGATTATCGGGGTAACGATCTTGGTATGCGCAACAAGGGCGTTGTTATCTGTTAATGGGGGTGATTATCAAAACACGGGGAAAGATCGCGTGGTGATTTACAGGGTAAGTAAACATGACTTCCGAGTCTCCCGGACTAACGCACCGACCCCGGACATGGTGGGCCCACGGGCCTATGAGTGGATAGGGTCCCACGGGAGGGGCGGTCGGGGCGTTACAAGTGGTATCAGAGCAAGCCCTGGCAACTGCGTGAGTCAGTTTGTCGCTGTAACGATCTTGGTATGCGCAACGAGGACGTTGCGATCTGTTAGTGGGGGTGATTGTGACACCCCGGTTTTCAAAGCATATATTGTATATGTGGTATATGCGGAGAGGCTTAAAAGAATTGATTTGGCTATCTATGTCACCAAAGTGCACTTATCTTTTTGGTCACTTGTCTTGAGAGACCTCCAGAGTTAAGCGTGCTTGAGCTGGACTAGTTTCAAGATAGGTGACCTACTGGAAAGTCATTTCCAGTACCGTGTGAGTGAGGTCAAAACACGGGGAAAGATCGCGTGGTGATTTGCAAGGTTAGTAAACATGACTTCCGAACCTCCCGGACTAACGCACCGACCGTCAGACATGGTGGGCCCACGGGCCTATGAGTGGACAGGGGCCCATGGGAGGGGCGGTCGGGGCGTTACAAGTGGTATCAGAGCAAGCCCTGGCAACTGCGTGAGTCAGTTTGTCGCTGTAACGATCTTGGTATGCGCAACGAGGACGTTGCGATCTGTTAGTGGGGGTGATTGTGACACCCCGGTTTTCAAAGCATATATGGTATATGTGGTATATGCGGAGAGGCTTAAAAGAATTGATTTGGCTATCTATGTCACCAAAGTGCACTTATCTTTTTGGTCACTTGTCTTGAGAGACCTCCAGAGTTAAGCGTGCTTGAGCTGGACTAGTTTCAAGATAGGTGACCTACTGGAAAGTCATTTCCAGTACCGTGTGAGTGAGGTCAAAACACGGGGAAAGATCGCGTGGTGATTTGCAAGGTTAGTAAACATGACTTCCGAACCTCCCGGACTAACGCACCGACCGTCAGACATGGTGGGCCCACGGGCCTATGAGTGGACAGGGGCCCATGGGAGGGGCGGTCGGGGCGTTACAAGTGGTATCAGAGCGAGCCCTGACAACTTTGTGAGTTAGTTTATCGGGCTAACGATCTTGGTATGTGCAACAAGGGTGTTGCTATCTGTTAGTGGGGATGATTGTGACACCCCAATTTTCAGAGCATATATGGTATATGCGGTATATGCGGAGAGACTTAAAAGAATTGATTTGACTATCTATGTCACCAAAGTGCACTAATCTTTTTGTTCACTTGTCTTGAGAGAACTCTAGAGTTAAGCGTGCTTGAGCTGGAGTAGTTTCAGGATGGATAACCTACTGGGAAGTCATTTCCAGTACCGTGTGAGTGAGGTCAAAACACGGAGAAAGATCGCGTGGTGACAGGGTTAGTAAATATGACTTTCGAGCCTCCCAGACTAACGCACCGACCGTCAGACATGGTGGGCCCACGGGCCTATGAGTGGACAGGGGCCTACAAGAGGGCGGTCGGGGCGTTACAATTATAATAGACAATAGGCTGCTTAGTGACGGGTCAAACCCAAACCCAAATTCAGACCATTACCTAATCATTTGCATTTGTTTTAATTATTAGTTTAATTAAAAAAATTTATTTAATGGGTTAAACTCATTTAACCATTAAGCCATTAATTTAAATGAGTTAGTGGACAAACTCAACTCATTTGCTTATTGAATTGGATTGATCCATTACCCATTTGCATTTAAGTCATTTGGGTGGGTTGTTTTGGTTTACCCATTAAAATATATCAAGTTTAAGAGATTATTTTGTAAACAATTAAGATTCTAGTCCAAATATAGTAATGATATCACTCCATTTAGGAATGAGATATGCAAGTATCAATGGAAACCATTTCTTCCAAAATTGGGTTTGGGAATAGGATTATTATCGGACATGCTCGCTCTTATTGTGGCCTTATCGCCGCCTTTGAATGCAGAGGACAAAAGAAGACATTTTTCTTTCTTTCTTATTGGTCAACAAAATAAAGTCTTTTCTAAATCAAATTATTGGATTTGTTAAGTTACCACCCTGTTTTTAGGCTGCGTCGTTGACTAATTTTCAAAACCTTTGGTGTATTTATGGAATAAAAGAAGAGGATTTTACAACAATTTTCTTCTTCGTGGTTGAAAAAGTGAATGAAGATGGGAAATAAGACAAATATCGGATATCTGATTTTCGTATGGGCTCTGCTGGTTGCAGTAGTCGCCATGGCCACCGAACATCGTCCCTTTGAGCGGACTAAAGGCATCAATGGTCTCGACAAGATCATCGTCCGTAACCGTCGCGGCGGATCCGTCGAGGTACTCTTCTTGTCTAATATGCGGAAGAACCGAATCCGTGCATGTGCATGTTAGTGTTTGCGAAATGTGTGAATCCATTTTGTTTTTATTAGGCTTTAAAAATTCACGAGGTTTAACTTTTTATGTCTTGATGATTGTTATGTTAAAGCAGAATATAGGTTTCGACTCATTCTTTATTTGGGTATATTTTGTTTTGGGCATGTTCGTTTCTCCATTCAGCTAAACAAAAAAATTGATGTTCACTTAGTGCAAGTTGAATGAGTTTTAAAAAATTAGGCCAATTTTCAAAATTATTTCGTTGAACTGAATTAGATCATTTGACTGAAGATGATTCATTCAGATGGATCACTACCATTTCAATGGAAATGTCAGATGGACAAACGAACATGTCCTTAATTTATCTGTAAAATTTATGCTGCCTAGACTAAAAGGTCCGAACTTTTTCATTCATTTTTTGTTTGTTTGTTTGAGAATTCAGGTTTACTTGTATGGAGCTCAAGTGGCTTCTTGGAAGAATGAGAAAGGAGAGGAGTTACTTGTTATGAGTAGCAAGGTACTTCAGATTCAGATCATTTTCCATATATGATGTTGTTTTCTGGTTAATTGTGTGTGTTTTCATCTTTCGATAATTAACAAAGTAATTTATGCAAAGATGAACCAATTCGAGAAGATTTTTGGTTTTATTCTTAAGATCGGTTTCTGATTTAAAGGGAAAGAAGTGAGCACATGGCTGATGAATCGTTGCCTCATTAGATCATGTAAACGAATAGATAAAGTAGCTTAATAATCATCTACTTGTTCTTAAACCATGCGTTATTTATTGTGCAGGCTATATTCGAGCCTCCAGCTCCAATTCGTGGAGGAATTCCAATATTGTTTCCGCAGGTATGTGCATTTTGGTGTTCTTTTTTTTTTTTTACTTAGTGGTTGAATGTTATAATTTTTTGTTAATGGAATCCTTATTTTTTTCCTGTAAGTGCAGTACAGTAACACTGGTCCACTTCCCAACCATGGATTTGCTAGAAATAGGTTCTGGGAAATAGAGGCTAATCCACCTCCTTTGCCATCAAATTCTTCTTCTAAAGTTGATCTGATCCTAAGACCATCCAAAGATGATCTGAAGATCTGGCCTCATAAGTTAGATTCTTAAAACCTTTCTCTAAATCTCTCTCTTTCATAATCCTTCAACATTTTTACGATATTTAGCTAGATAGATTTATGTGAAGCCTTTTTTGGGTTTGACTCTCACTAAAAGTAGCCTTTTGTGATCTCTGTATCTGTTTTAGGTTTGAGTATAGACTGAACGTAGCATTGGGACATGAAGGAGATTTGACGTTGACATCTCGTGTTAAGAATGCTGATGGAAAGCCATTTCACTTCACATTTGCTCTGCACCCCTATTTCGCCGTTTCCGACATCAGGTAATTTCTTCACATTTGCTCTCAAACAAATTCGGCATGAAACTCAAAAAGTCATCATCTCCCATATTTTGTGTTTTCACTAAGGGAAAAGATCACATATTTACGAGTTTTCCTCAAACCTTTTTGGGATCGTAAAATTTTCGTTTCTTACTCGAACCATATTTATGGCCATTGTATTATATATATAGTTATATTAGCTGCTTGTGTACAGTGAAATCCAGGTCGAAGGATTGTATAATTTGAATTATCTTGACCAATAAAAAGAACAGAGCGCGTTTCACTGATCATGCCAAAGTTACAACTTTTAATTCTCAGGTAAGTTTTTTTTTGTTTGCCAATTACAATTCTAATTCAATCCATTATTTTATATTTTCATAACTTAAAAAAACACTTCAAAAATAGTTTGACAGGATTTACCTAAGCACTCCAGATAATATCAAAATCGTGGACCACAAGAAAAAGAAGACAATGGTGGTACACAAGGAGGGACAAGTTGATGCTGGTAAATACTTGTGATTTGTATACATAATAAAACATATTGCTTTAGTAATGATGGATCATTTATAATAGTACATAATAATAATCTTGTTGCAGTTGTGTGGAATCCATGGGAGAAGAAAGTCTCCGATTTGGGAGTTGAAGACTACAAGCTTTTTGTAACTGTGGAAAGTGCGGCTATCGAGAAACCGATCACAGTGAAACCTGGTGAAGAGTGGAAAGGAATACTCCAAATGTCTATACCTTTCTCATTGACCCCAAAAATACTTGCGGTCATCGTCATACCTAAAATTAAAAACTGTCTATATAAAGGTATACTTGATGTTCCCAAAATATTATATATGGTGAACACTGAGTTTGTCAGGATCCAAACCAGACCTGGCCCGTTTTTGTCTTGTAACTTTTTAGTATTTGTGAATCCTGTAAACGCTGATAAAGTGTAAGTGTTTTAATGGATTACTATAATTGGATTTGGATTCGTCGTACAATAATTTGTGATCTTACTGGTATCTAATAAAAGATATTTTCACGTCGTAGCTAGGCATCGAACAAGGAAGTAAGGATCTAGAGTATGAAAATTCTAGCTAAGCTAAGCTAAGGGAATAAATGATTGGTTACTTTATCTAAGTCATAATTGTAATCAAAATAAATGCAAATAAACTAAACAAGCAATAAGAGAGAAATGATGAATTTGAATTCAAGATGGAGATACTGAATCATGAGCCTAGCAGCCGAATATTAGAATCTAAAGTCGGACTAATGATGTAAAGGCTCTTAATTAAAGTTCAATCATAGAACATGGATCACTAATACAAACTAGTCCACTTTTGTGGCATTAATTACTTTGTTAACTCTCTAACTTAGCTAAACTTTCACTTGCAAGTTAGATAATCTCATGGGTATTAAGAGATTCCAATGGAGTAGTGCTCATGCATAGTAGAAGAGCCTTTTCTTTTGTAAAAACTTTGGAGGAAGCTCATTTGAAAGGTTTATTATGGACAATTGAGAGTATAGGGTTTCCAATACACATGGCCGGCCCTGAACTCACGTGGGCCACAAGCAAAAATTATTTATGGGCCTATTGATTAATAAAAAAAATCAGAAAAGTCTTAATGATGTAGAGGTTGATCGAACACTTCACTTCTCATCCAATATTTATAGTATATAACCAACAGTCCTAAAAAATTATTACTGTAATTTGGGCCAAAATTTACTAAAATATTTAAGGGCCACACAAGCACATGTTTGCCCTCTAGACCGACATTGCCTAGACAAGTCATGGTGAATTTTAGGTTTGATGTAGTGTATTTGGTCAATGGGGTTAACAAACCTTCGGCTTGGCCATTTTTTTGGTACCAAGTCTAAGGGTTGTCTTGTGTTTTAGAGAAATTTGCTGATTGGAGATTGAATCTTGTAAACAGGAGTACAAATCGTCGAGCTTTCTTGATTGTTTGGAGAGACTTAAGAAAATCGTTCTTTATCTTAGGTAGCTCAAGGTTATCCTTCTTGTTTGAAAGAGCTCTTCCGTTACAAGAAAGCTTGATCGAATTTTGTCTATGTTTTTGTGGTTATGAGTATGATTGATTTTACCCTTGATGTTTGGCTTAGTTTATAAATGACTTTTTGTGGTGGTTCCCACTTGTAAATGAAATTTTTTTCATTCATTTAGATGACAAAAAAAAGGGAAGTAATTGAAATCATTTTTGGGGTTGGGACGGACATTTGAGATCCGTTTGTAAAAATTATTAAAGTAAAAAATCTTGGCCACAAAATGAAATCGTCTCCAACGTATCACACCAGCCACCAATGAAAAGTTCTTTCTTTCTTTCACTTCGTAGTCTGTTTCTCGTCCAACATTTAACTGAGAAAAAAAGAAAAGAAATTGAATCCAGCCGATTTCCAATCTTCATCGTTTCTTTGAGAAAATTTCGTCTGATTTCCGGAATTTTTCTTGATTGTAAAACAGAATAGAGCCGATCAAAATGGGTTTGGTTTCGGGTCAAACCCGAATTGCTGCTATGATGAACCTCTCGCTCTCCTCAGCTGATAAGAACCCTAATTTCCGCTCCTCGTTGCTTAATTCTAAGGTATTGTCACTGTCCTTAGTTTCAGTTCACCAGAAAAAAGTGGCCGTTTTTCCTAATTTCTCCTCCTCCTCCTCCTTAGAACGCAATTTCAGATAGTTATGGGGTGTCTTCCAAATCCAGTACATTCCTCAGTGGTCAATTCCAAAGGAAACATCTTTCTTCTTCGGTTCGTAACACTCGAACACTGAGAAAACGTGCAGGTAGCTAAAACCAAATATAATCTAATTGCAAATTCATTATTATTATTATTATTATTATTTTGACTTGCTAAACTCAATAGAAGTCTAGTTGTGATTAGATTCTTCATTCTTGTTGTAATAATAGGTGACGTGGTGGTATCGCCGAGGTGCGTGATGCCGTTGACAGAAGAGAATGTGGAGAGAGTGTTGGACGAAGTACGTCCGTCGCTAATGGCGGACGGAGGAAACGTGGCGATTCACGAAATTGACGGACTTGTGGTTGTTCTTAAACTACAAGGTGCTTGTGGTTCTTGTCCTAGCTCATCCATGACTTTGAAGATGGGAATAGAGAGTCGCCTCCGAGACAAGATTCCTGAAATCATGTCCGTTGAGCAGTTTCTTGAATCCGAGACAGGAGGGTTAGAGCTCAACGAGGAGAACATCGAAAACGTTAGATTTTTTATTTTATTTTTCACAAACGCACTTCATGATTAAGTAAATACATTGTCTGTGTCATCGAAAAGGTTTAGATTTTTTTTTAAATGTTTGTTACTGAAAATCGTTATTGTTGGCCGTGTTGGTTTCAGGTTCTGTCTGAGCTACGGCCTTACCTATCCGGTACTGGAGGTGGGGGGCTTGAGCTGGTTGAGATCGATGGTTACGTGGTCAAGGTTCGGCTCACTGGACCAGCTGCTGGAGTCATGACCGTTCGTGTCGCCTTGACTCAAAAACTGAGGGAAAATATTCCTTCAATTGGTGCAGTTCAGCTTCTAGAGTGACTTTGGCATTTTTTTTTCTTACTTTGTATACTTATATTCATCCACAAGGCCTATTTTTGGTTCAATATAATTGATCTTAAATTTTTATTTTACGAAAAAAGTAAAAAAAAATAAAGAGAGATAGAAGTAATTTCTTCGATGGATGCCAATTTCTCTATTAGTTGCTCATTTCCTTAAATGAATTATTCTCTGAATATTCATATCAAGTGTGTACTTGGTGTGCAAGGCTAG
Source organism: Draba incana (assembly GCA_963576765.1). Classification (NCBI taxonomy): domain Eukaryota; kingdom Viridiplantae; phylum Streptophyta; class Magnoliopsida; order Brassicales; family Brassicaceae; genus Draba; species Draba incana. The sequence continues at coordinate 13,202,958 of OY755210.1, forward strand.
TTACTCTCTGTATCAAGTCTAAATAGAGATGGAAAAGCTAAGAGACACAAGTAGTCACATAGTACGGTTTCAACAATGTCCCTGCTTTATTATTACCAGACGATTCTTTAATACCACTGTCTACAAAAATGCCTTTGTAAGGTTCTGTTCGCTAATTCGGTTTTTGTTTTGTTTTTTGTTAACTTCTTTTTGGCTGATAATTTCAAACGTACGTATTACATGGTAGAAACACACGAACGTTCGTCTGTTCTCGTCTACTACTGATTGGAGGGACGTTGCCACTAAACTTAAAACCCCAATCAATACGTCCTTTGCGACTGCACCAACGTACCCCTTTCTGTTGCTCGAGTATGTCCTTAACATCCCAGACTCCCCTGATGGTCGAGTTATTCGTTTTGAGTCATGGGATCCGGATCAACTTATTAAATCAACAAATATCTTGATTAGGGACAAGAAACTTGTGGAGGAGGTCCGTCATGCGATGACTGTAGGATTTTCACATCATGGATTGGGATTCAAGGTTTCGAAAAATTCCTTAGATATTCTCATCCATGACAAGGATCCGTCTAACGCGAAATCAACAACCTCTTGCGTTCATCTTCCTCCTCTACCTACAGGTTTCCGAATCCAAAGCCTTGCCATGACGACCTCCTCTTCGAGTGACTTAGATGGTGAGGATTGGGTCGTTTGTGTCAAGTCATGGGGATCTCAGCTGAGTCTTTTTAGGCCTGGTCATCAGTGGATCAACGTCAAAACCTCGGCTGAGTTAATACACCCTTTCTCGAGTCTCATGTATTCCAAGAATGATGAAAGGTTCTACATTCCAACTCCTGGAGGCAATTACTTGTGTGCCTTGGATCTCTATTTCAAGGAAGGAGACCACCCCGAGTTCATTAACTTGGACATACTTGATCTTCCTGAGTCGGTTGTGCCCGAGATGAACGAGCTAATGTCCTGTTCCAGGACATATCACATGGTGGAGTCACCCTCCGGGGAACAATTTCTAGTCATGTGGTAATTCTATCTAATTTTGATATTTGATATGATTTTATGACCATTTTAATTTGTTATATGTATGCTCAATCTTATTGTTCCTTGTATATTTAGGTACGGCCGTGACAAAAGCTCCAATCACAACAAAGTGGAAACAATCATGCACAAGGCATTCCAGTTCATGGTGTTTAGAGCGGCGGAAGCATGGGACAGGAAGATTGTGGATTATACAGAAGACATTGGAGAGCTTTGCATCTTTGTTGGACATAGTGAGGCTTTTTGCATCCAGGCCAGCTCGTGTCCCGGACTCAAGCCTAACTGCATCTATTTTGTGGGACATAGCTTTGGTGTTTATGGTCTCACCACCAAAACTTGCACTACATTCTACGCAGAAGAAGACGTTCCATTAAGGAACTTGGAATTCCCTTACTGGCCTCCTCCGGTTCCTCTCTTCACCTAACTTATGTAGTTGTTTTAGTAGTGTTGTTTATGGTGTCTTCTCTTTGCTATGCTTAATCTAAATCCCTTTCAATCCAACTTCAATGATATTATTATCAACTAAAATATTGTGTGAGGGATGTAATGTTCTCATTGGATTGTCAAAATGCTTTGGAAGCAATTTTGAGACCAACATATTGGCCAAGATACCGATTTCTTCTTGAGCAAATCAATATGCTATGGGTTTGCTTCGATTCATGTTCTTTTGAACCTGAAACACCGAGTTCAAATACAGTGGCTAGAGAAATCGCTAAGAGTGTCACCCATAATAGACGCTTTCAATCGTACCACGACATAGGAGGTTTCGCTTGGCTCCGTGATAGCCTTTCTCGAGAGGATATCTTCTAACATCTTTTGTCCTTTCTATTTTGGCGTGTTTAATACAATTCTAGACGTTTAAAAAATATGACTAAAATGTTGGGCGTGTAAACTTGATACTTTCTTGTTCGACTGTTTGTATATGAGTATTATGCTTTTATGGGCTGTGCAGCTTTCATCGAACAGTAAGAACCCAACCATTTAAAACGTACTTTGATTATTGACAAAAAAAAGTCTTTTTTTTTATTTGTTCTCTCTCAGAACGACGAAAAACCATTCAACTTTTCTTAACTGAGAACCGGAATGTAATTAACATAATCGTAGTCTGTGTCAGCCAGTTGATCATATCTCCGTATCTGAAAATTTTATGTTGTGAAATTCGTGTAGTTTGTTTTGAAAGAAATTAAAATACAATAGGAATTTGAAGGAATTCTTTCATTTATTGATTCATTTCACTTAACTTTTACAGAAGAACATGAGTCTCTATTTATACAATTACAGAGCTAGGTTAAGCTTAGTGTCTCCTTTCCAGATCTTCTGACACTTGTCCGAATCCTATCATGCGGCTTCGCCTAAGGATGAGAGCAACGCGTATCTGTTGGATAAGGTCATCTGTCCTCGTTGACCATCGGTACCTGTAGCTGGCATTGCTCGTCCTTGGTTTTGCTCTGTAATTGTTTTCTTGTCGTTTTCCATAGACAACCGTTGTGCTTTCTTCTGTTTTGAATCTGTGGTGGGCTTGGTTTTGTTTCGGCCTACTTCTCCATCTTTTTCTGAAGCACTGTCGTTTTGAGTCTTCAGAGTGATGATCTTAGGAGTCTCTGATTGCTTTGGAGGCTTCCCTTTAACATCCCCCTCAAACTTGGTGTGGGAGGTTCTTGTACACCAAGTTTGTATCTCAATGATGCAAAGGCAGCAGAAGGAAGGGACTTTGTGAAAATATCTTCAATTTGCTAATGAGAGGGAATATGTTTGACCACCAAAGCTCCATGTGCAACTCTTTCTCTAACATAATGATAGTGAGTTTCAAAATGTTTTGACCTTTTGTGGAACACCGGATTGGCTATAAGGTACACTGAGGAGAGATTATCTCCATATAAATCAGGGGTGTGAAGGATTGGAATCCCTAACTCCTTAAGCAACATACCAAGCCAAGACATTTCAGAGGGTGTATCGGATAGAGCCATGTATTCAACTTCAGTAGAGCTTTTGGAGACTGATTGCTGCTTGACTGAAGACCATGACATCAGATTAGTCCCCAAGAATGTACACAAACCCCCTGTAGATCTTCTAGTCTCCTTACATCCAGCCCAATCACTATTGCTATAGGCTCGTAATGTGAAATCTGTATCTTTAGTAAATGATATGCCCATAGTAATAATGCCTTTTACATACCTGAGTATCTTCTTAAGCAATGTCAGATCAGCAACAGTAGGTTTGTTCATCTTTTGGCACACGAAGTTGACAGCAAATTGCAGGTCTGGTCTTGTTAAGGTAAGATATTGCAATTTTCCTGCAAGACTTCTGAAAGAAGTAGGATTCTCAAATTCTTCATCGTGGTCAGGCAAATGATCAAACTGAAGAGGCAGAGGAGTAGTAACAGGAGAGCATTCACTCATACCAGCAACAACTAGGAGATCTTCATCATACTTCTGTTGAGAGAGGAAGAGACCTGAGGCATGGAAGTGAGCTTGAATACCAAGAAAGTAGTATAGCTTGCCAAGGTCTTTTATTCTGAAATGTTGATTGAGATCAGTGAGAAGACTTTGAAGCATTGTTGAGCTATATCCAGTGATTAGCATATCGTGTACATATAAGAGGAGCATGATCACGTCTTAGCCTTTCGTGTACACAAACAAAGAAGGATCCTTTTTACTGCAGATAAATCAAAATTCCAAGAGGTAAGTACTGAACTTATCAAACCAAGCTCTAGGCGATTGTTTTAGCCCATATATTGCCTTGTGAAGATGACACACATGATCTGGGTGTGCAGGATCCATAAAACCAACTGGTTGAGCCATATAAACTGTTTCAATTAAGTCCCCATGAAGGAAAGCATTTTGACATCCATTTGCTTTATTTTCCAATTCATAACAGTAGCGGTATGAAAGACAGTTCTTACCGTGGCTGGCCTTACTACTAGACTGTAAGTTTCCCAATAATCAATACCTTCTTCTTGGTTGAATCCTTTGGCAACAATTTGAGCTCTGAGTTTGTCCAAGTCTCCATCAGCAGTGAGCTTTGTCCTGAATACCCATTTATTTCCCAAAACATGTATATCAAGATGATATGAAACCAAGGACCATGTCTTTGTTTCTGCACAGTTGTCTATTTCCTCATTCATAGCCCCATTGCATCCTAGATCTTTTAGCGCAGAGGTAACTGTCTTAGGTTCTGGATAGGAGACTTTATGAGCAAGCAGAACATACCTTGGATTAGGCTTTGAGATTCCAGCTTTTGCTCTAGAGACCATTGGATGAGTTGTGACCATTGATGCAGCTTTAGCTATAACTGGTGATTCAGAACTGTCTAAGAGAGTTGAAGAGTTGTTGCCTATAAGATCTGGATTACCAGCCGTACACCCAGAACTCTTAACTTCATGAACACTTACTGAACCAGAGGAAGGAGCATTTGAAGACTGAGAGCTGGGAGAGGAAGGAGGAGATTGTACTCGACTGTGAAACATATCAGAATTGCTAGTATCGGAGCTAGGGGAGGAAGACCCAGTAGAGGACTTAGGATAAGATATTGTAGGAACAAGATTATGATAGGAACCTTGAGATGCACTAGCTTGAGGAGGACCCTGCTCTTTGTAGAGGCTGTGTTGCCAAACACTGAGCAAGGGTGAGCCTTGAGTAGACTTGAGATGATGATACCTTGAAGCAAAGGGGAAAATGTTTTCTTTAAACAAAACATGGTGGCTAATTAATACTCTACATGTGGTAGGAAGAAGACAGCGATATCCCTTGTATTTTTCATTGTATCCAATGAAAACACACTGCAGAGATTTTGGATCAAATTTATGCTTAGCATAATCTCTGAGAATTGGATAGCAAACACACCTAAAAACTCTGAGTGATGTGTAGTTTGGAGGCTGACCATATAACTTCATGAGGACTAGCATTAGCCGGTTGTGTTGATGTGGGAAGAAGGTTGCTCAGAAAATTAGCAGTGTAAAAAGCTTTAGTTCAATACTTCTTAGGCAATTGACCCTGAAACAACATGGACAACCCCAACTCTGTAATGTGTCTATGTTTTCTCTCAGCTAGACCATTCTGCTGTAGAGTGTGAGGGCATGATATGTGTTGAATTCCTGAAGTCTGCAGATGATCATTTAACCTTTTGTTGACAAATTCTCCACCACCATCACTTTGAAAAATGCCTATTTTTCTTTGCAACTGATTTTCAACCAGAGCTTGGAAGGTAATAAAAACTGAGTAAAAATCAGACTTATATTTCAGAGGATAGAACCAGGAGTATTTGGTATAGTGATCAATAAACACCGCATAAAACTGAATCCTTGAACATATTTTATTGGAGAAGGACCCTGCAAATCAAAATGGATCCTCTCTAAAGGTCTAGTAGAAACAAAACTAGAATCAGCAAAAGGTAATTTAGAGCTCTTTCCAAGATAGCTTCACAAGACTTCTTGATAAGTTTGTTGATGAAAATAGCTTTCTTAGTTAAGAGATGCTGGAGAATTTGAGAGTTGGGATGTCCAAGATGCCTATGTCACACTTCATCCGTTGCTGAATGTTGTCTAGACGAATAGAACATATGTGGATTGAGATCCTCCAGCACATATAACCCATTACGTGTGTTTCCCATTTTGAGAAGCTTCCTTGTGGCCTTTTCATTTATGCGAACATGATCATAATTAAATTCCACAGAGCAATGATAGTCTCTAGTAAGTTTAGACACAGAAAGCAAGGGTTTTGCAATAGCTGGATAAACCAAAACATCATTTAAAGGAAGCTTACCAGCTAAGGAAGCAATGCTAGCAGAGCCTGTGTGAGTGATTGGAAGGAAATTGCCATCACCAATCATCACTGAGTCATTACCTGAGTAAGGATGAGCTTGGCTGAGGTTGTGTGGAGAACTGGTGACATGAGTCGAAGCTCCTGTATCTGGGAACCATTCAGCCCCATGGGACTCAGTAACATCAGTAATCCTCGACCTTTGGTTGAATAGGAACCTCTACCACGATCTCAACCAGATCCTCTACCACGTCCTCTGTTGTTGTGTTGATAATAAAGAGTAGAAGATCCAGATTTATCAGTATAGAAGGCCATGTGAGGAACTATATAAGTGGTAACTGAATTACTTTGAAGACAATGGTCAAAAGCAGTTAATCTAGGAATAATATCTTCATATGTAGGAGGAGATAAACCATCCATAAAACCTTCAGTACTAGTCTTAATAGGTTCGTATTCTTGACCTAGACCATTCTAAGCAGCAAAGATCTTCATTTTTTCAGAGACAGGGTTTCCTAGAGAAGTTAACTGATCACATAGCATTTTTACCTCCCTAAGATATTCCTCCATATATTTATTTCTCTTAGACACAGTTTGAAGAAGTCTTTGCAACTCAAAGACACGAGATAAGGTCATCTGTCCTCGTTGGATAAGGTCATCTGTAATCGTTGACCATCTGTACCTGTAGCTGGCATTGCTCGTCCTTGCTTTTGCTCTGAAATTGTTGTCTTGTCATTTTCCATAAACAACTGTTGTGCTTTCTTCTGTTTTCAATCCGTGGTGGGCTTGGTTCTGTTTCGGCCTACTTCTCCTTCTTTTTTTGAAACCCACCATATACCTTCTCCATTAGATCCAACGCCGTAAGATCCATGTGACCTTTCTCTTGCATTGCTTCATTTTTATAACAATCCCACAATTGATGCAAATTCCGGCCAGACCTGCATCCTCCGGCAATTCCTCTGCCGCCGTCACCGTCCGAAGCAAAAGCCCCAAAAGTTCTTCACCTTTCAACACCCGACGAGGCACACTTCTTCATCTCCATTGAAGTGTCTTTCTCCACGGTGAAAACCCATATGCAATTTCTCCATCAAGGTATACATCTCTGGTTATTCTTTATTTCCTCGCTACTTTCTCTCTTGAATCAAAACATTCACTTTGATTTGATCTTCTGCAGCAATCGAAACTTGAAGTAGAAATTCACCATTATTGAATTTGATTTTGGCAGTCTTCTTCCTTGATTCTTCTACTGCCTTTTCCTTTATCAAACTCTCCTTTGATACCATGAGAACTACGAGGTACGATTCCAAGCTCAAGAACATCTCTTTGTCTTGATTTCTTAGCTTAATCTTCTGCCTTTATGTTCCTAATCTTCTGCGATGTCTTAATCTCTTAAGCTCTTCGATTTCAGCTTTTCCACAAGAGATTATTTACGACCTCCTATCGTAGCAACCAGAAGCAAGTAATCATTCTTCACACTTCCTTGCTTTTTACCTTTGCCGAACTTTTATCCATGTATCATCTCCTTTGTCTCTCCTCTTGAGACTTTGCGAAATAATGACCTTGATTTCACAATCCTTATCGCAGAAGCTCCACCTGAAGCTATTGTCTCGTCACCGTAACTTCAAAAAAATCCTTAAGGTAATTACCTCAACCATCGCTCTCTCACCTTGTCCCTCCTTTGATCTTTGAGACATTATAAAATCCTTACTGATTTCATATTCTTTATAGAGCCATCCAAAACTTGAAACCAACCTTGTTTTCAACTTCTGATTTCTCTAGAGGTAACACTCATAACAACTTTTCCTTGAGCTTCTCTACTTATCTTCTTGATTTAAGACCATTTCCTGAAGCTCTAACTTGTCTTCTCTTAAATATTTTCTGCAGCTGCTCCACCTCAAACTAACATCTCCTTGTCTCGCATTCACACTCCCAGGTAACTTTAACTCCTTATTCTTCATATTTTCATTGTTAAATTAACCAATAACCTGAAACTAACTTGTTCCGTATCATGTCTCTGCGAGAATGAGACCTAGACAATGGAGTTACCTGGAGTGTCTTCCTTCTTCAGATGATGTCGTGGAGATCGCAGCAGAGAAACTTCAAGCCAGGTAAAGCTCTTGTTCTTAAATCTGCTATAACCTTTCTTAGATGGTCCTTAGGTAAAACTGTAACTTCTTTAGCAACCTTGTCTCTGCTGTAGTTGATACTCTCACCTTGTATCTCTGGTTTTGCTTTTACGACCCACATTCTTTGAACACTCTTCTTCTTGTATGACTTATGCCTCTTTACTTCCCAAGTCTGACTTTTGTTAGAGAATCCAGTATCTCTTCTTTAGTCTCTTTTATATCAGCGAAAGCATAGACCACACAATCATCTTCGTTTCTTTCTTCGTCTTCTACAAACACGTAGTCATTCTCTGAAGATTCGGTCCCATATTCTTCAGAAATTTCAGATTCCTCTGACGAAGAGTCTCCGCCTTGAGATAATGAACTCTCTGTGTCAAAACCAAAAGGAGTAGGTCCTTGAATTAAATCCTCACAAAACGTCACTCTCTTGGATTTCTTCTTTCTGATTACTTTTGCATTACCGCAACCATTCTCTGCAGCCTTAGCAACTCTTCCTCGCAGATAAAAAAGTCTCTCATGATACTTTCCTGATATCACCTTTTTGTTTCTCTTGTAGAAGTGCACCATAAAGTTGCTTCCCCTGTAGCTGCAACCTGACCGCTCTAGCATCCCATAAGAGATCAAGTTTCTACTCATCTCAGGTATGTATCTAACCTCCTTGAGAATCACTTCAGAACCATCTAGATTCTGAATTCTTATTTTACCATCTCCTTTAACTTCACAGTATGTGTCGTTCGCCATAAGCACCCTTTTAGCTTCTACTTCCTTGTAATCAAACAGTACGTCCTTGTATGATGTGATATGGTAAGATGTTCCTGAATCCATAACCCATTCCTTTATTGTGTTTAGAGCACAAACTGTTAGCACCAGAGGCTCCTTAAACTCTATTGTAGCAACATTAGCAGTATCCTTAGGCCTGTAGGATCTCCTTTCTGGGCACTCTCTCTTCCAGTGATCTTCCTTTCCACAAATAAAACAACCCATAGTTGTCGTTTTATTAAACCGTGACCTTGACTGAGATCGACCTCTATTGGTAGATCCTCCTTTCCACTGCTTGTTGTTTCCATTTAACCTGCCCTATTGTCTTCCCCTTGATCCAACATACAAAGCATCAGCATCTGATCTAGACTTGTTAAGCAACCCTTTCTGCCTTAATTCTGTTTCTTTAGAATAAGCAGAAGTGACTACTTCATTAACCGTAAGCGTTTCTTTTCCAGATCCATACTGAAGAGTGTTAACCAATGGTTCGTAAGCTGCTGGAAGTCCTGACAAGAGCTAGATGGCCTGATCTTCATCTGAAACGGTAATCTTCAAACTCTCTAAATCTGCTACAAGCTTAAGAAATATATCAACGATTTCTTCAATCGTCTTGTCCTCTTCCATCTTGTAACAGGAGAACTGTTTCTTCAAGTAGATTCTGTTCGGAAGAGACTTCGTTTGATAAATCTTTTCAAGCGCCTTCCACATGCTCAAAGCAGTGGTTTCGTGCATGATCTTCCTCAGAATAGAATCACTTAAACAGGTTCCCAATAGACTCCTTACTCTTAGATCTTTATCAACCTTCGTTTGATCAACCTTAGGAGCATCTTCTTTCTTTTAAGACTTAGCGTAGATAGTGAAATCTTCCTTAAGAACTAGCAGCAGACCTTGTATCTCTAACTGACCTAGCATCTTGTATTTCCACATACCAAAGTCACCCTTACCATCAAACTTAACCATCTCAAACCTTCCTTGTGTTGGTTCCATACTTATTTAATGTATTTGATCTTTTGATTTCAGGAACAAGAATCAAATACAACCAAGAGCTACCTAAAACCAGCAGCACCAACGAGATTTGCAAACAAGTTAAAGGTTACAACAAACTAAGCCTAGTTGCTGTCTACTCCACCTTAAACAAGTAAAACCGTAAGTAACTTTCTTACCCGCAAATCTTCTTCTCTTTGATGCGTTAACCGGATCAGCCTTAACCAACGCTCTGATACCACTTGTTAGGATTTTCGACCTCTACTTTGATCCGATTAAACTAGTAAACCAATAAGAACACAACACTTTGTTTACCCAGTTCCCTTTCGGTACCTCTGGGGAGGGAATCTCTTGTCCCTCAACTTCCACTATAAATCTGAGAATAAGCTCTTTGTTTTGTAGATTACAATAAGAAGCTCTAGAGAGATGATCTTAACCTTACGACACAAGGTAAAGGAGCTAGACATATATATATGGATCTATATCTCTAAAACCCTAAACCTTCTCACGTTTTCTTCTTATGGGCTTAATATGTCTTGTAGCCCAAAGCCCTCTCTTCTCTTCATGCTTCATGTAATAAGGCCTAATGTCTTTGGCCCAAATGAATTGGTTTGGTTTTGGTCAACTTCAACAAGAGTGATGATTTTAGGAGTCTCTGATTGCTTTGGAGGCTTCCCTTTAACATGTTTAAGTAAAAAATCAATTTTAGTAATTGTGGGGTCGCATGTGAATATTTCAATGTCCGCCGGTCCTACAAATATCCGTGAACGTGGTGAAATGGAAACAAAGATTCGTATAACTCCTATAGTATAATATAAGGTGTGATTGGTAAGAGTTTTAGGAATTTCAAAAATATATATATTTTTTAATACGTTTAATGTATTATTTCCTTAATAAGGTTATCTACATAAAGATTATTTTATATTGTGAACTTGGTGGCCAAGGCCTCTCTAATAATTAACTCTGTGAAGCGATATAGAGATGACCAACCACCAACTCAGTTTAGGTTTTTTATACAATGTCTCATATCATTATCAGTCGACTATTGAAGCCATCTGTCTGCAAAAATGTCATCGTGAGTTGTTATGTATTATGTAATAACTAGGATTTGTTTTTGGTCCTTATTGTATATTTGTATGATTACTTAATTGGCAGAGACACTACAAGAAGCTTCAAATGTGGGAGAATATCTCTTAGCTTTTTATTTCGTTCACTACTTATTTCTGGGTTTTTTGTTTACATCAAACGTATCTACTCTGTGGCAGAGACACAAGAACGTTCGGTTGTTTTCTACGCCGGGCTACCCATACCTGTTGATTGACTACATTCTTAACAACCCTCGTTCTTCAGATGGTCGCTTCCGCTTTACGTCCGGCTACTATTGGCCATCTCACTTAAAAGAAGAGAAAATCTTAATTAAGGACAAGGAATTGGTGGATGAGCTCCGTCATGTGATGACTCTCGGATTTTACCAAACCGGAGTAAGATTCCACATGTCAGAACAAACATTCCTCAGCATCTATTACCAACTGTCGAAGTGTTTATTTATTTCGACTTTTGAATAAGAAACAGAGTAAGAACAATGGTTGTAACTTGATCTTTATTGATAACTTGAAAAAGATTACAACTCGAGTAACTTGTTTAACAATCACATGATCTAGAGTACTTAAGCAAACCAAACAGATGTAATGTGTAAATGAAAGAACACAACTCTTAATCTAAAAGACACAACCTTAAAACAGAGAATTTGTGCCTCTTGATCAAGTAACTAACTAATGTGAATGTAACTAACTTATACGAGATTTTGATTATAGTTCAACACTCCTCCTTAATCAAATCTCTGTTGCACTCCAAGCTGTCTTCGAAGTTCTTCAAATCTTGAGCCACTTAACGCCTTTGTGAGTATGTCCGCGAGTTGATCTTCTCCTTTGCAGTATTCCAGTTAATAAGTCCCTTGCTCTCTGCTTCACGAACATAATGATACTTGATCTCTATGTGTTTTGTTCTCCTATGCTGCACTGGATTCTTCTCGATTGCTATGGCGGACTTGTTGTCACAAAAGATTGTGATTCCTTCCTTGATCTCTTCTCCAAAATTCTTGAGAAATCTTTGAAGCCATGCTGCTTGATTCGTTGCTGCACATACGGCCACATACTCTGCTTCAGCCGTTGATTGAGCAACGGTTTGTTGCTTGCTTGATTGCCAACAGAACACGGCTGATCCAAGGGTAAAGACATATCCTGATGTGCTCTTCTTGTCTTCAACGGAACCACCCCAATCGTTGTCCAAGTAGCCGATTAACCTTGGCTCTTCCACACTTGTGAACTGAACCCCAAGACTTGATGTACCTTTGACATAACGTAACACTCACTTTGCTTCCTGGTAGTGCTTCATCTTTGGCGCTGACATGTATCTTGCGAGGTAAGAGCTTGCATACATCACATCAGGTCGTGATGCACATAAGTATAGAAGGCCTCTGACAATGCTTCTGTACTTTGTTTGATCGCCATATTCTCTGTCATCTCCTTCCTTCTTGCCTTGTGGTGTAAGTGGAGTGCTTACCACCTTGCTTGATCTCATCCCAAACTTGTCTACAAGTTTGTTAGCATACTTTTCTTGAGAAAGAAATATGCCGTGATCATCTTGGATTACTTCAAAACCGAGAAAGTAACTTAGCAATCCAAGATCCATCATCTCAAACTCTCTCTTCATGTTTTCCTTGAATGTATTAACGAGATGAATGTTGTTTCATGTGATGATGATGTCGTCCATGTAAAGGCTTACGATCAACACATCTCTTTTTTGCTTCATAGTATACAGCGCTGCATCGTTCATACTTCTCTCAAAACCGTTTTGAAGAAGATATGAATCGATTCTTCCAGACCAAGCCCGAGGGGCTTGCTTGAGACCGTATAAGGCTTTGTGAAGCCTTAACACCTTCTCCTCCTTTCCTTCAATTATGAACCTAGGTGGTTGTGTAACATAGACCTCTTCTTTTAATTCTCCATTTAGAAAGGCTGACTTGACATCCATTTGGTATATCTTCCACTTCCTTTGAGCCGCGTATGCAAGTATAGCTCTTATGGTGTCGTGCCTTGATACTGTAGCAAAAGTCTCTTGGTAGTCAACTCCATGTTCTTGAGAGAAACCACAAGCAACCAATCTTGCCTTTTATTTGATTGGCTCTCCATTTGCACCCGTCTTTATCTTGTAGATTCACTTCACACTGATTACGTTCTTCTTCTCTGGTTTATCTACAAGTTTCCAAGTGTTGTTTCTCTCGATCATCGATATCTCTTCGATCATGGCTCTTCTCCATTCCTCGATCTCAACTGCTTGATCATAGTTTTGCGGTTCTTCTTGTGCAAGAAGACATGCTTCTATGGCTTGAGCCGCTTCCTCTAGATTCACCCTCGGTGCGTATTCCAAGATTTCTGTCATCGATCTGAATCTCTTTGGAGTGTTGGAGTCTCCCCTATCTTCTTCTCTGGTATTTTGAGACCTTCCGGGTGAGATTTGCAGATTGTTGAAAGCAGTACTCACTTGATCTATCAGATCAATTAGATCGTTGTTTACTCCTTCTCCATTGATTTCCGCTTAATCTCTTGGTGCATTGACGTCGGTTATGGGCAAGACAAAGGTTTTGTCGAATTCTTTTTGTTCTTCCCAACTCCATTTCTTCTCTTCTTCGAATTCAACATCTCTTGAGACTTCGATTTTCTCGTTTTTAAGGTTGAAAACTCTATAGCCCTTCGTTTAATTGTTATAGCCGATGAAGATGCACCGCTTAGCTTTTGCTTCAAGTTTCTTCCTTCTTTGATCTGGTATATGAACGAAACATACGCTTCCAAAGACTTTTAAGTGTGACACATTAGGTTTGTGTCCACACCACTTCTCCATAGGGGTTAGATCACCTTCTATCGCTCTTGTTGGTAGACGGTTTTGCAAGTAAGCCGACGTGTAGACGGCTTCGGCCCAAAACTTGAATGGCAAGTCTTGTTCTGCAAGCATCGTTCTTGCCATCTCCACCAATGATCTGTTCTTCCTCTCGACTGATCCGTTCTGTTGCGGTGAGTAAGGCAAAGTGACTTGCTTTTCAATGCCTTCTTCTTCACAAAACTTGGTGAATTCTTTTGATGTGAATTCACCACCGCCATCGGACCTTAGTATCTTGATGGAAGACCCTGATTGCTTCTCGATCATCGCCTTGGCCTTCTTGAAAGTGGAGAAAGTCTCTGATTTTTGTTTAAGGAAGTATACCCAACACATATGGGTATAATCATCCAAAAACAATAGGAAATATCGACTTCCATCAAGTGATTCATGTTGCATTGGTCCGCATACGTTTGTGTGTACGATCTCCAATCTCTCCTTTATCTTGGTTTGAGACTCCTTTGGAAAGCTTTTACGAGACTGCTTTCCAAGGTTGCACGCTCCACATGATTCCTTGTGAACCATGAACTTTGGTAATCCCTTTACCAAATTCTTCTGTTGCATTTGTTGGAGCCGAGTGTTTCCCCACATGGCCAAGTCTTTTGTGCCATATCTTCATCTCTCCCGGTTCATTAACTAGCATTGCTTCTTCTTGAACCGTGCTTAGCTTTATCCTAAAGCTTTTATTCATCATTGGAATCTCCAAGATCTTCTTCTCTCTTGCATCTAGAATGATGCATTTCTTCTCTTGGAAACATACTTGATAGCCACTAGAGATTTTTTGTGGCACACGCAATAGGTTCTTCTCCAAACCAGGAACCAAATAGACGTTTCTGATGATTCTCTTCCCATACTTAGTCATGATCGTGACGTCTCCCTTTCCAGCCGTCATGACTATCTCTCCATTTCCGACTTTGATCGGAACCTTGATGCTCTTGTTGATATTTGAAAAATATATCTCCTCCTTTGTCATATGGTTGGTACATTCGCTATCTATCAACCATGAGTCTTCTCTTGGTATTGTTGTTACTTCCTCACTTGCAGTGAACAACATGTGATCTTCTTCCGATTCACTTTCCTCTTGACTCACGTGTGCTCTCTCCTTCTTCTTTGATAGACACACGTTTGCGAAGTGGCCAATCTTGCCACAATTGTAACATTCTTTGTTACTCTTATGATCTTTCCATTGATCATTCTTCTTCGGTTTCTTCCTGCATTCACTGTCAGTGTGATTGCTTCTCTTGCAGAACTCACACCATTTCTTGCCTTATGTACCACGGCGTTTTGGTGTGGTCGCGTTTGAAACCGACTTCCTTGTCTTTTGAGCGCGTGTAGAATGCTCCTTCATTGCTGTTATCATCTCTTACAACCAATCTTGCTTCATGTGCCTTGAGGATTCCGATAAGCTCTGTCATTGTAAGTAGAGACAAGTCGCGAGTTTGCTCCACAACACTAACGATGCTATCGAATTTTGTAGGCATAGAGATGAGTATCTTCTGAATGAGTTGTGCGCTCATTTTCCTCTCTCCATGATATGTTAATTGACTCTCCAAATCAACTAACTTATCGGTGAATTATTTGACATCCTCTCCATCATTCATCTTAAGGTTTTCGTATTCTCGACGCAACGTTTAAAGTTTCACCAATCGAACTTGGGGAGATCCTTCATATTCGTCTTTCAACGCTTCCCAAGCCTCCTTTGATGATATTGCTTCGGATATGCGTGAGAATATCTGATCAGTGACGGCGGTTTGCAAAATTTGCAAAGCCATCGTGTCGTTTGTAACCGCTTCTTCTCTAACGGCTACTGCTCTTAATGATGCAGGGGTTTCTTCTCCTTGTACCGGTTCAGGCGGTACGCCTCCCTCGATCACTGACCAAAGTTTCCTTGTCCTAAGGATGGTCGACATCTTGATGTTCCAGAAGCCATACTTCTCCCGTTAAAGATCGGGATCACTTGGTGTGAGGAGCCTTGCATTGTCTCGGATTATTGCCTTTGACAGATGCGATCTGTTGCGGTTATTTCTTCGCCTTTCTCTCTTTTGTGCTTTACTCTTGTCCTCTCTTAATCGAATAGCTCTGATACCATGTTGAAGTATTTATTTGTTTCGACTTTTGAATAAGAAACAGAGTAAGAACAATTGTTGTAACTTGATCTTTATTGATAACTTGAAAAAGTATTACAACTCGAGTAACTTGTTTAACAATCACACGATCTAGAGTACTTAAGCAAACCGAACAGATGTAATGTGTAAATGAAAGAACACAACTCTTAATCTAAAAGACACAACCTTAAAACAAAGTTTTTGTGCCTCTTGATCAAGTAACTAACTAATGTGAATGTAACTAACTTATACGAGATTTTGATTATAGTTCAACACCAACATCCCTCTGACCATAAATCCAAACCTGTGAGTATTAATCTACCTCTTCTGCCCACTGGCTCCTAAATCCAAAACTTGGCCATGTCCTCTTCTCTTGACCTCAACAATAAAGATTGGGCAGTGGCAGTCAAGTTCTCGGGATCTCACCTGAGGCCTGCTTGTCACGGCGAATCTTAGTGGATCGATATCAAAACTACACCTGGCTCTATAAACCCTTTCTCGAGTCTCATGTATTCCAAGAAAGATGAAATGTTTTACATTCCAACCCCTGGAGGAGAGTACTTGTACTCCTTGGATCTCCACTTTCAGGAGGGCGACCAACCCGAGTTTCCTCTTATGTGGACTGACGATCTTTCTAGACCTTTGTTGCGCGAGTTGGATGATATATCATGGTTTTTACCGGTTTTCAACCATGATATAAGTCCATGTTTTAGTGTCTTTTGGTGTTTTTGGTATTGTTTTAGTGTCTTTACAGGAACTGGACCGTCTGGAGCATAAAAGATGTTTACTGGAGGTTTTGGAGCATTCACGGAGTGAAGTGGCAAAATGCAAATTCGGAACCAAGATTTTGAATCTGTGTCGATCGACACTGATGAAGTGTGTCGATCGACACGTTAGTTACTGGAACAAAAGAAGCCGATTTGAAGATTGGTGTCGATCGACACCACCATGAGTGTCGATCGACACTCTGTTCTGTCAAGCCCGAAACTTAATCAAAGAAGCCCGTTCGAAGCCCGAAGACTCCAGATGTTTACTTTTGTGATCTATGACGGTTCGAAACCCTATATATATGTATTTACAACCATTGTTTAGAGAAAGCTTTATTTTATTGTGTTTAGAACTTACTCTTAAGAGATATCTCTAATAAAGATGTTTTGTGCTTCATTAAACATGTCTGAGTAATTTCTTTGTTAGGTTTAGGGATTTCAAGGGTTTTGATGAATTGCTAGATCTGATTTCTTGTTAGGATAATATCATTAGAATGTTCTTCATCTTGACTTGTGTTTATTGTTGATTCTTGATTAGCTACCTTGAATCTGATCTTAGGATAATTAATAGAAACGAGAGTTTGATTGATTTCCTGAACTAGTCTTTGATGAGCAAAATTCCTATTCGCAAAGGGATTTGGTTTAGGGTTTTGTGAACAATTGTACCTGATCTTTAATGCTCGTTTAGATTCATAGGATTCGCAAAGGAATTTGGCTTTCTAGGATTTATTCATAGAAAACATTCGCAGCGACAGCTGGTTTGTTTTACTTTCGTGTGCATGTTTAGGAACAAGAGCATTAATAATCCTAGCTTTTATTTATCATCTGCAATTCTGATTCTCCTGAGATTTCCCTGAACGTAGCTTTTATCTTCATTGATTTAAAGCTTATTATCCTGCTTGCTTGTTTTATTTGGTTTTTCATACATTATAGTTTGCCTAGCTTAGTCTGAAAGTAATAATCTATTGTGTCCCTGATTCCCTGTGGATTCGATAACCTTAAGTGCTACAATTGATCTCTTAATTTGAGAGAGTAGTTCAAAGGAAATTTAAGCATATCATTGGACGTGTTGAATTCAGTTTTCAGGACAGACCACCTAGTTGAGGCACCGTCTGGCAAAAAATTCCTCATCAAATGGTAAATATATCTTCTTTTTTATCAAACAAATAGTAAATATATCTAAACCAAATTTTTTGTATTTATTTTCCTCCTTAAAAAATATGCAAAAATCTGATTTAAAAAGTTTTGAAGTTAATGGTGGGTTTTAGGGAAACTCATTGTTAAATGTTCAAGAAGTGTTATGCGCTAAACCGGCTGGGACCTTAGCCTCTAAAACATCTAATTGGGGACTAGGTGATTTTTAAAGCATTCTAGGTATTTATAAAAATACATATGGTACTAGATTTTGACCCACGCCATGCGTGAGAATATAAATTTCAGTTTATTGTATAGTAAAAATATAAGATAAATAATCATGTCCACTACAAAAATTATTCGATTGGTTTTCGAATTTTGAGTGTCTTAATAATAAATCTTACGTTTTAAGTCAAAAACAAAGAAAAAAAATGAATTAAAGATTCTCTTACTGGAAAAAAAAAGTTTTTGTTTTTTGTAGATGGTGGTTGTTAAATATGTGTTTTTGTGTTTGTTTGCTTATATATAGGGAAGTGGTGATGGTAGTCTTATTTTATGTTTGAAAAAGAAGGAAAATTATATATATATATGTTTATTTTGGAATTTTATTTAAAATTAATGCAAAATTTTAGGAAATTTTAGGAATGTTTCGTAATGTTGATAAATTTAGAAATGTGTTATTATTTTAAATTTTTAATAGGATGGTAATTAGCGCTTAAAATACTCTTAGTATGACACATAAGATTTTTTAAGTTAGAATGTCTCATAAAGGTCTCAATGAGTGACACCTAGGATTTTGAGGTTTTAGTGTCTCCTCAATTAATATATATGGGATAATACATAAAATACCAAAATTTATAAATCATAAAATTTTAACTGTAAGTCTTAAAATAGATCCAAAAGTCAACTTATATTAAAAAAAAAGAACAATTATAAAGATGTTAACAATATCAAAACTTACAACATCATAAAAACGAATTAGACCAAACATTCATCCAATTCATATCAAACACAACATAAACTTTTATAATCATGTATTTATGAAGTCAAAACTTATAAATATAATTATATGTAGTTAGAAATTTCTAAAACTTCACTAAAGATAAAATAAAATTAGGACCGCCTAAAATCGTGTAGCTCCACTTAAAAGCAAAAACGTTTAGTGCCAACACTTAGGAGGTAATCGCCACACTCTCTGAACGTCTAGCAGCTTAAACCGGTTTTTTAGAACACTGGTTAAATGTTTTGCTCACCATAGGATAAGGATACGGTTGTTGAACCATGAAAAGACAATTCTTTTTTAACTTGGTGCTAATCAGACCTATTTTATAATATTTTTGTTTAAATATTTTATAGAACTGAAAAATGTATAACACTACCAATTACAAATATGTGTATCTTGAATCCTTTTTCTATTAAACTTGCTAAATACCTAAAGTTACTAAATACTATAATTGAAGAATTTATATCAATAAAATATAATTTTAGTTCAATCTTTATAATATTTTAAGGTTGTCAACAACCAACTCTCTCTGACAAGACGACACGTGTCACCTATTTTTCTTAAAATTATTAGTTTAAAAAAATTCAAAATGGTACTTTTGGGTTTCGAACCTAGCAAAGTCTGGTAATTTTAGTAGAGAAGGGTCACTAGACTATTCAAGATACTTATGTATATCACAGAAAAAAACATATATAACCGGCTACTAAAATTCTTTCTAAAGTCATTCAGAAAATCTTATTGGTGTCAACTAGTTTTTTTACTTCCATTTTCGGCCACGAGGTTAAGGATATTGGAACGCACCGAACAAAAGTAATTATATACTTCATTATAAAATAAAAAGATATGTAAATTAGATATTATAAAATTATATTTTGTAAACCAACTATGTGATCAGTTAATTTTAAAAGCAGTTCAAAATTTCACTAACTTTTACCTATATAGTTATATATAATTATTTTATATTTCATAGTATAAGTTTTATTTTTTTCGTCCACATACATAACAAACATTCATTTTTCTACTATAACAAAAGACCAAGAAGAAGAAGTCAAAATTTTAAGCACAACTGAAAATGTAGTGTTCCATACTTCCATTAGTTAAACACATTTGTTTATATCATCATATGAAATCTTAAAAATGATGTTTTAATTTTTAAAAATATAACTTGTGAGTATAAATCTGAAACATCACTTAAGTTTACCAATGTTAATATATACTCCCTCTGTTCCATAAAACATGATGTTATACTATTCTCACACTTATTAAGAAACAATTAAGATTTAATATTAAATACATTGATTCTCTCACAAAACCACTTTCCAATAACTATGAACCAATAGTATTCAAACCTTTTTATTTAATACACTTTAAAATTTAAGATTTATTAATGTTAAATAATAAAAAATGCTAGAACATCATATTTTATGAAACAACTTTAAAAGCTAGAACATCATGTTTTATGAAACAGAGGGAGTATATAATAGTAAAACAAAATCAGAAAACATCTAACTAACGTTTTCCACGCAACGCGTGGACTTTTTCTAGTTTAGAATACGTTTGTAAACATGCTAGTTTTCAAGGTACTAGCGACTTGATATTTGCTACGATATAATAATAAGTTCAATACTCTGGGTTCAAGCCGGTCAATGCTAATAATGCGTTTAAAACCTAGACCAAACTACTGGCACGGTCATATTTTAAAATCATTGCAAAATGAAAGTAAATTTGATTTATCAATCGTAAAGCTTGTATCTGATGTGATTGCAGGTATAGTGGGGACTCGCATGAAAATTATAATGGGGTGATGTCAGTTGTGCACATAACAAAACGGTTCATGGTGTTTAGAACGGATGTCGGTAAAGAAGAACATATGAAAATAATGGCATACACAGAAAACATTGGAGATCTTTGTATATTTCTTGGACATGGTGAAGCTTTTTGTGTCCCTGCGAGCTCGTTTCCTGGGCTCAGGCCTAACTGCATCTATTTTGTCGGCTATAACTTCGGTGTCTACGATATTTCCGCCAGACTTTGCACAACCTTCTTCACGGAAGAAGGTCCCTTAAAGTCTACTGAGTTCCCTTATTGGCCTTCTCCAATTCTTCTCTGTTCCTAAATTAAATTGTTGGTTCACTGAATCACTACCATTTATGGTGTTTGACTTTGCTCTGCTAAAATCTAAAACCAAATGATCACCTAGGAGGTTTATTGGTTTTGGTATTATAATAGATTTTAAAATCCTAACCAAATTTTATGTTATTCAATTAATCATTTTGAAATTTTCATTAAAATCATGTCTTATTCAATTTGTGATTTACTTATGGATTTGATTTCAAAATAGATTTTAGTGGATTTGGAAAGAAATCTATGTTAAAAATACAAAAACTCAAATCCATTAGAAAACTTTATGATTCTCAAATACTAATCAAAATACACATATTAGATTTGAAAATCACATAGATATGTAAATCCTATATAGATATTCAAATCCGTTATAATACCAAAACTAATAAACCCCCCTATTTATGTTCTCTTTTATTTTAGAGAAGATTTGTGAAAAAAAACCAAATATTTTATGTACTCTAAAGACTAACCTATGTTTTCAAAAGTTTTAAAAATAACAAATGTAGATGCATCAGAATGCATGACACACAACAGAAAGGAGAAACAAAATCAGATAGACTTTGTGCCACTCAGAACTTGTGAAGGAAGTCAAAGGAGAACAAGAGTCAACATGACAGGTTGTGTCTCGAGCCACGAGATATGCAAGTGGATCACTAAGTCCGATGGAGTTGGCCGGCGAGCATGGTAGAAGTACTGATGGTTTGCAAAAGCAAAAAGAACCTTCGGCGTAGAGATGATGTGACAAGCGGAAGCAACTCTTCTCTAGAACAGTGAAGTATCTTCTCGATTTTAGGGGGAGTTGCTATGTTTGGCTACAACGACAACTGAAATATAAAAAAAGAGGAAAAGCAAAAAAGAGTGTAACAGTGAGTGTAAAAGAAACACCTTTAGAGTGTTTACATTATGGGTAGATTAGAAAACTCTTTTAAACATAAATACCTAATAGGATACATTCAGGCATTTTCATTATATTTTTTTTTTTTTTTGTCATGTGGGCCACAGCCCGGCCCACTAGGCAATTACACACACGCGATTTCTGAAGGTCGAACCCTCATCATGAGGTGCCAATTGGGTGGGTTTACCACCAGGCTACAAGGCCATTGGCCATTATATTTTAAAATACATTCAGGCATTTTATGGGTAGAATAGGATGTGAAAGACAAGAAACTGAAAGGTTCTTACGGATTAACGCTGTTTTTCATTAAGGGGGTGTTATTAAATTTGAGTTTTTAGTGTATTTTAAAATCAGAATGAGATCCGTGTTATTTAATTGTGTATTTGATAAAAATACATTAAAATCTCATGTTATTGAATTAAGCATTTGAATGATGTATTCTAAAATATAATGAAAACAAGTGTTATTTAATAAACAAGGGAATTTTAGTTATAATGGATTAAAACATGAGTAAAAGAAAAGTACGTGACTTTTACATGTTCTTTTGATGGAATTCAGATAAAAATAAAACAATGTAAATATTTCCAAAATTTCATTTCTCTCACCATAACCACCCGCTGAAGTATTCTTCTTCGTGAGTCTTCGGCTAGAAAATATGGAAGAAGAAAACCACCACAACCCAGAATTTTAAATTAAAAGAAAAAAGATTATCTTTTTGAATCTTTGACGCAACAAATTAAGAATTTAAGATGGAACAGAGACAAATTTACAACCTATAAGGTTTTGACATTGCACACCAAAATTCAATTTTTATGGGTAAGGAGGGGGGAACGTATTTAGTGAAGATCGATAGCCATTATTATAATCTTTTAACTCAATATAATACATGCAAATCAATCGTGGAAAATTATAAATTCATTAGAACCTAACAAAATACTTCCAACTACAAATACATCAAAAAACATAAAAGACCATACAATCAAAGTGGGTCATTGTAAATTCATCAAAACCCAATAAAATACATCCAAATACAAGTACACTAAAATACATAAAAAAAACAATCCAATAACATCTTCTAAGTCAGATCTCAGAGTTTTACAAAAGATTATATATGAAACAGATCAGGAACCTAGGTTAACATATAGGCTTCACAGGTGGGCCTGTTATAATTCTCTCTTGGGCTATCTTTTGTAATTCTAGTATCTCATTCATATGCCCCCTCAAACTCGGGGTGGACGACTCAACAACACTGTAACGCCCCGACCGCCGTCGTAGTGGAAATCCTCATCCCCTCGAGAGAAATTCTCATCTCCCAATGGGCCCTACGTCCACTCTCGGCTCATGGGCCCACCCATGTCAGACGGTCGATGCGTTAGTCCGGAAGGCTTGGAAGACATGTTTACTGACCCTGCAAATCACCACGCGATCTTTTCTCGTGTTTTGACCTCACTCACACGATACTGAAAATCACTTCCCAGTAGGTCACACATCCTGAAACTACTCCAGCTTAAGCACGCTTAACTCTGGAGTTCTTTCAAGTGACCGAAAAGATAAGTGCACTTTGGTGATATAGGTAGCAAAATCAATTCCTTTAAGCCTCTCCACATATACCGCATATACCATATATGCTCTGAAACCAGGGTGTCACAAACATCGAGTTTGCGTTGAAGCTCAACAAACAACAATCTTGGCAAAGATTTGGTAAAGATGTCGGCCAATTAAAGTGAAGCAGATATATGATTTGTTTCAATGAGACCCAGAGCCACTTGTTCTGGAATGTAGTGGTAATCTTTGTCGAAGTGTTTCAATCGTTTATGCAGAGCTAGATTGGCACTGAGATTGACAACATAGAGATTTTCACAATGAAGTGGCGTCGGATATGGTTGAGGAATGTCAATATCTCGAAGAATGAATGAGAGCCATATAATTTCTCGAGCTGTCTTAGAGTGAGCTAAGTATTCAGCTTATGTGGATGAGTGAGGCACAAACTATTGTCTTGGCTGACCCATGAGATGAGATTAGAGCCAAGGAAAGTGCAGAAACCTATGGTTGAGCGATGAGTCTCCTGACATCATGCTCACTCATTATCGCAGTAAGCCAACAGAGTGAGGTTCTGGTCTTTGTAGATGTGTAAACCTATGTGAATTGTCCCTTTCACATTCTGAAGAATTCGTTTAGTAGCCCAAAATCTGATACAGTTGGAGAATGCATCCTTTGACAAACAAAATAGGATGTCAGGCCGAGTGATGGTGAGATATTGAAGTTTCCCTGCCAAACTTCGAAAGTATGTTGGTTCCACAAAAGGCTCAAAGTTGAGGTTTTCTAGACGTTGTGTAAGTGGAGTTGGCATCGAATTGCAGTTTGACATTGATGCTTGATGGAGGATTGATATATCATGGTTTTAACCCGTTTTAAGCCATGATATAAGTATGTTTTTAGAGTATTTTTGGTGTTTTCGTATGGTTTTAGAGTCTTTACAAGTTTTAAGGCATTTGGAGCATAACTTGTGGTTTTGGAGCATTTTGGCGCAACAAGGAATGATGCATTGAAGATTTCAATTCGGATTGGAAATCTAGCCTTGGTGTCGATCGACACCATCTTTGGGTGTCGATCGACACCCCGTCGTGACAAGCAAAAAGAGCAAATTTGAAGATTTCTGTTTTTGCGCGATAAGTTCCCAAGTTTACAAGTCCGACCCAATACGTTTTCAGACCATATATATATGTTTTCTAAGCCATTATTTAGGCTATACTTTTATTCTATTGAGACCTAGCAAGAGATTGATTTAGAGCTTTTAGGGAGACAAGTTCAGACTCTTGTCAGAGATTTCTTCGAACTCTTTTGTATCTCTTACTCTATCTCTTTAATGAAGTATTATTCAGTTATTATGCTTGTTTCAATTATCATGTCGGAGTAATCTATTAGTTAGGTTTAGGGTTTTTCAAAAGCTGATGATAAATTGTTTAGAACTATATTACTGTTGGGATCAATCTAATTTGTGTTCTTCACCTTGATAGTTTTAATTCTGCTTTAGGATTGATCACCCTGATTTAGATATCATAGGTTAATTGATAGATGCAAAAGCATTATTAGTTATCTGGATTAATGTCATAGGTGAGCAAAATTATTATTCGCAAAGAAATTTGGCTTAGTAATTTTGGGAACAAATTGAAACTGCTTGTTAATGCTTGATTAATTTTATAGAACTCGCAAAGAAATTTGGTTTTCTAGAGTTTAGTCATAGATAGCTTTTGCAACGAAAGTTGATTAGTTTTACAATTGTTTTCGAGTTCTAGAACGGTTCCTAATAAATATCCAAACAGTAATTTAGTGCTTCGATTTAAAGTCATGCCTGCGAATTACCCGATGCCTAGTGCTTCGTTTTATTGAATTTAAAAGAACTTTAATCATCATTTGTTTAGTTTTAATTGCTTATTTACATTAATCATATTTCTCTTAGCTTAATTTGAATTTGGAATTTTATTGTGTGATTTTTTTCTCTCTGGATTTGATCCCTATGTACTATACGATCTCTTAATTTGAGAGAGTAGCTCAGGATTAAATTTGAGCAAATCAAATTTTGGCGCCATTGCCGGGGAATTGATTTCACCATTAGAATTTTGTCTAAGTCTTTATTTTTGTTTTTAATTACTAACTAGTTTCTTTTTGTTTGCTTTTGTTTTGGGTTTCAGGTGTATGCCTAAGCACATCACTAGAAGCAATACAGACAAGGAGTTAGTTGGATTTGATCTTGATACGTTAGCCCTCTTAGAATGCGAAAACAGAAGAACAGTAAGAGAAGCTAAGATGGCTGAGAGATAGTTAGTAGTTGTGACGCAAGGAGAAGATTGAATTATGCGTGATCTAACTGGACAGAGGTACAACACAGCTGGACAGAAGGTTGACGAAGCTGGGTTCGTGATTGTCGAGCAACTGCGTGATGGAGACGCTGGTGTCGAGCGACACTAGGAGGGTGTCGCTCGACACCCAAACCAGATTCCGAATCCTTTGCTTCAGAACGTGAATGCTTGACGTACTTTGGGTGATTACAACATATCAAGTCAGTTTTATGCGAATCGACTTTTGATTTGACCACCTGTGTTCCAGAGAAACGACTTTGTGTTGAAGCCTGGTTACTTCACTCTCGTTGCTCAACATCCCTACTGTGGTCTCCCCCATGAACATCCTATGGACCTCATTGAGCGCTTTGAAGATTTGGTGTCTAGCATAAAGGCGAATGGAGTGTCTGAAGACTACCTCTACTGCAAGTTGTTCCCATACTCCCTTCATGGAGATGCAAGCCACTGGCTGAAGATGCTACCTCCGGGATCGCTTACTACTTGGGAGGACACCAAGAATGCATTTCTGATTCACTTCTTCGATGAATCCAAATCTGAAGAGCTCAGGTCGAAGATCACTGGTTTCAAGCAAGGAGACTTCGAGCCATTCAAGACTGCATGGAATAGGTTTAGGGTTTTTCAAAGGCTGATGATAAATTGTTTAGAACTATATTACTTTTGGGATCAATCTAATTTGTGTTCTTCACCTTGATAGTTTTAATTCTGCTTTAAGATTGATCACCCTGATTTAGATATCATAGGTTAATTCATAGATGTGAAAGCATTGTTAGTTATCTGGATTAATATCATAGGTGAGCAAAATTATTACTCGCAAAGAAATTTGGCTTAGTAATTTTGTGAACAAATCGAAACTGCTCGTTAATGCTTGATTAATTTTATAGAACTCGCAAAGAAATTTGGTTTTCTAGGATTTAGTCACAGATAGCTTTTGCAACAAAAGGTGATTAGTTTTACAATTGTTTTCGAGTTCTAGAACGGTTCTTAATAAATATCACGACAGTAATTTAGTGCTTCGATTTAAAGTCATGCCTGCGAATTACCTGATGCCTAGCGCTTCGTTTTATTGGATTTAAAAGAACTTTAATCATCATCTGTTTAGTTTTAATTGCTTATTTATATTAATCATATTTCTCTTAGCTTAATTTGAATTTGGAATTTTATTGTGTCATTCTTTTCTCTGTGGATTCGATCCCTAAGCACTATACGATCTCTTAATTTGAGAGAGTAGCTCAGGTTCAAGGGTTACCAAAGGGACTGCCCTCATCACGGTTTCACGGACGTTCAGCTACTCAGTATCTTCTCTAGAGGGATTAGCTTGAGGTATGCTACAACTGTGGATGCTGCGAGCAATGGAAATTTCAAGACCAATTCTCCAGAGACTGCTCTTCAACTCATTGAGAACTTGGCGAACAATAACAGCACTAAGAGTGTAGATTTTGAGAGAAACCAGTACGGTCCGAACATGAACAACGACAAGCTTGATGAAGTCACAAAGAAGCTGGACAATGCGATTAGTCTCTTAGCTGGAAAGAAGACAGTTCACTTTGCTCAGGAGGTTGAGACTTTCAAACCAGAAATCAGAAACGAGGAAGTAAATGTCAACTACATCAATGGTTCTGGGTTTTAGAAGTTCAACAATCAGCAAGGGAACAATAACAGAGGCTACCAGAGCAATTACCAGAGACCTTCAAGCCCGCAATATCAGAAGTCTGATTTTCCGAAGCCATTTCAGAACAGTGGATATACCAGGACCTTTGGATCATCTTCTTATGAGAAACCTCCTCCTCCGTTCGCGGATTCGAAGATGGAAGCTATGCTTGCGCAAATCTTAGAGGGACAGCAGAAGATGACAGTGACTTTCAATGGGAAATTGGACTCTGTCTACCAAGATCTTAATGGAAAATTCGAGTCATTGAGCACTCATATGAAGAAATTGGATACACAAGTTACGCAGACAGCAGAGTCGGTGAAGAGACATGAAGGATTTCTTCCATCAAGGACGAATGCGAATCCGAAGAGAGGGGTTATGGCTGTCATGGCAAGGAGTAGACGAGTGCTAGAACCTGTTTTGAAGAAGGGTGATGATAAAGAGCAAATCAATGAGCTAATCAAAGTGGAAGATGAAGATTTTGTTGATCCAAAATTAGTGTCGATCGACGCTGAGGATGAGAAACGATCGACACCCCAAGCTGAGCCAAAATCTGTTTCGACAAAAATCGGTGGAATCGCGAAACCAAAGACGAGCGTCGATCGACACCAAGCCAGTGTTGATCGACACCCTGCCCAGATCAGTCCAAAAGTTGTAAAATCGTTGGTTATCGCAGAGGAGAACATCTACAAACCTAAACTTCCGTATCCAAGGAGTGATAAGAAGTCTAAGCAGGAGCTAGAAGATGCTAGATGTAAGAGTATTATAGATGAGATTCTTGTTGAGATGCCATTGATAGATGCGATACGATCAACTCCAGTGATTCGACGATATGTGAAGCGGATGGTCACTAAGAACTTGGGACTTGAGGAAGGTTGTGCAATAATCTCTGAGCAAGTTAGTGCAGTGATCAGAACAGAATACCAGAGAAGCTCACATATCCAGGAAGTTTTGTGCTCGATTGTTTGATTTTTACGAAAAGGTTTCCAAGGTCTTTGTGTGATTTGGGTTCTACCATCAATTTGATGCCACTTTCAGTTGCTATCAGCTTTGGGATGACTGATTTTTAACCCACTAGGATCTCTCTTATCTTAGCAGACAGAACGGTGAGAATCCCAGAAGGAATCCTTGAAGATGTTCCGATTAAAGTTAGAGAATGCATGATTCCTACACACTTTGTGGTTCTGCAATATGGAGAAGAACCCAAGGATCCTCTTATCTTAGGAAGACCCTTCTTGGCTACTGCGGGAGCAATGATAGATGTCAAGGGAGGAAGGATCACTTTGAATATAGGCGATTTAGAGATGAAGTTCGATATGGACAAGATAATAAGGAAACCTACAATAGATGGTCTGACCTTTTACGTGGACACTTTGGATCATCTTGCAGAGGAGTACTTTCATGAGATGAGCTTCACCGATCCCTTGGAAAGACCCTTGATTAGTTCTTCAGAAGTTTTGCATTTGGACGAGGTTGCTGAAGGAT
Source organism: Draba incana (assembly GCA_963576765.1). Classification (NCBI taxonomy): domain Eukaryota; kingdom Viridiplantae; phylum Streptophyta; class Magnoliopsida; order Brassicales; family Brassicaceae; genus Draba; species Draba incana. The sequence goes on from OY755210.1 coordinate 13,231,564, forward strand.
ATGCCTTGATGATGGACTCTAATGAGCAAGTGCTGCAAGTGAAAACTACTAAGGAAATGGTTAAGATTCCTGTGAAAGCTGTAAAGCTTAGCGATTGGAGTGAGAAAAAGGCTCCTAAAATTGATTTGAAACCACTTCCTGCAGGGCTAAGGTACGTTTTTCTTGGTTATAATCCACTTATCCTGTGATTGTCAATTCTTCTTTGAATAACGCAGAACTCATGTTACTGCTAAGCAAGCTGCACAAGTTTCGCAAGGCTCTTGGCTATTCTCTTGATGACATTTTAGGTATTTTTCTAGACTTATATATGCACAGGATTCACCTAGAGGATGATTCGAAGTCATCGATTGAGCATCAGAGGCGTCTAAATCCGAATCTGACTGAGGTTGTTAAGAAGGAGATTATGAAGCTTTTGGAAGCTGGGTTTATCTATCCTATCGCAGATAGCTCTTGGATCAGTCCGGTTCATGTGGTTCCGAAGAAGGGAGGTGTTACAGTTGTGAAGAATGAGAAGAATGAGCTAATTCCTACAAGGACTGTGACTGGACACCGGATGTGCATCGATTACAAGAAGCTTAACGCAGCCACTAGGAAAGACCATTTTCCTTTGCCGTTTATTGACCAGATGTTGGAGAGGCTCGCGAATCATCCTTATTATTGCTTACTGGATGGCTACTCAGGATTCTTCCAAATCCCTATGCATATCGCAGAATGCCTTTTGGATTGTGCAATGCTCTTGCAACTTTCCAGCGCTGCATGATGTCTATCTTCACAGATATGATAGAGGATTACATGGAGGTTTTCATGGACGATTTTTCAGTATATGAATCTTCTTTCAAAGACTGCTTAAACAATCTGGAAAAGGTACTAGCTAGATGTGAGGAAAAGCACTTGGTTTTGAATTGGGAGAAATGTCACTTTATGGTGAAAGATGGCATAGTGCTTGGACATAAAGTTTCAGAAGCTGGGATTGAAGTGGATCGCGCAAAGATTGAGGTTGTGACAAGTCTTCAACCGCCTAACGATGTGAAATTTGTGAGGAGTTTTCTTGGACACGCAGGTTTCTACAAAAGATTTATCAAGGATTTTAGCAAGATCGCGAGACCGCTAACTGCTTTGCTCTGCAAGGATGTCAAGTTTGAGTTTTCTGCAGAATGTCTATCAGCTTTTGAGCAGATTAAGAAGGCTTTAGTGAGTGCTCCTATTGTACAACCTCCAGACTGGGATTTGCCATTCGAAATCATGTGTGACGCTAGTGACTTTGCTATTGGAGCTGTGTTAGGATAGAAGAAGGACAAGAAGCTTCATGCTATCTACTATGCCAGTCGAACACTTGATGAAGCACAAAGGAATTACGCGACAACTGAGAAGGAGTTGTTGGCTGTGGTATTCGCTTTTGAGAAGTTTCATCCTTACTTGATCGGGTCTAACGTGATTGTGCATACGGATCATTCAGTGCTGAAGTATTTGATGCAGAAAAAGGCTATTGAGATGGATTTTGCTTCTTCAAGAGTTTGATATCGAGGTAAAAGACAAGAAGGGAGTTGAAAATGGCGTAGCTGATCATCTCTCTAGGATCAGAATCGAAGATGAAGTCCCCATTGATGATTTATTGCCGGAAGAACATGTAAATTTTGTCGAAAGTGGTTCACACGTCTTAGTGTCGATCGACACTAAGAGTGAGTGTCGATCGACACCCACTACCCACGAATGTCCCGATTTTATGAAGAACAAGGTCTCGATCGACACCATATCCTACATCGATCGACACCAGGTCCAGAATTTGGTTAACCTTCCGCAAAATAATCACCGAGGCTTTCTACGAACTTGTTTTTGCTGTCACAATGTCAAATAAGCCTTGGTACGCTGATATTGCCAACTACTTAGCTGGAAAAGATGTTTCTACTGATCTTAAAGGATATGAGAAGAAGAGGTTCATGCGGGAGCTTAGAAGGTACTATTGGGATGAGCCTTATCTTCACAAGCATTGTTCAGACGGGATCTACAGAAGGTGCATTACAGAGGCTGAAGTTTAAGACGTGTTGTTTCATTGTCATGGTTCAGAGTATGCTGGTCACTTTGCTATGTTCAAGACAGTTGCTAAGGTTTTACAAGCCGGTTTCTGGTGGCCTACGATGTTAAAGGATGCTAACGCTTTCAGCTCTAAGTGTAATGCTTGTCAAAGGAGAGGAAAAATCAGTAAGCGACATGAGATACCAAAAAACTTCATCCTCGAGATTGAAGTCTTTGATTGCTGGGTCATTGATTTCATGGGTCCATTCCCATCGTCTTATGGGAATAAGTATATCCTTGTCGTTGTGGACAACATTTCTAAGTGGATTGAGGCAATTGAAAGTCCAACGAATGATTCTGCGGTGGTTCTTAAGTTGTTTAAGATCATCATTTCTACTAGATTTGGAGTGTCTAGGATTGTCATCAGTGACGGAGGCTCGTACTTTATTAACAAAGTGTTCGCTAATCTGCTCAGTAAGTATGGTGTTCAACATCGTGTGGCTTATCCTTATCATCCTCAGACAAGTTGACAAGTCCAAGTCTGGAATCGCCAAATCAAGGAGATTTTAGAGAAGACAGTGGGAGTTACAAGGAAGGATTGGTCAAACAAGCTGGATAACGCGGTTTGGGCATACAAGACTGCTTTCAAGACGCCTTTGGGAACAACGCCATTCCATTTACTCTATGGGAAAGCTTGTCATCTTCCGGTAGAGCTTGAGCACAAGGCAGCGTGGGCAGTCAAACAGATGAATTTTGACTATAAGCTGGCTGCAGAAAACGTTTGATTCAACTGAATAAACTGGATGAGATAAGACATAACGTTTTTGAAAACTCAAAGTTATACAAGGAGAGTACTAAAGCGTATCATGATAAGAAGATCATCTCCAGGAAATTCGAGCCAAATGACTTGGTATTCCTATATAACTCTCGTTTACAACTTTTACTGGCAAATTACGTTCTCGTTGGTGTGGTCCTTTTACAATCAAGGAGGTTAGACCCCATGGAGCAGTTGTCCTGATAAGTTTAGAAGGAAAGGAGTTCACTGTGAATGGCCAAAGAGTGAAACACTATTGGGCGAAAGCCGAGATTTCAGCAGGACACATTGTTCCTTTGGATTATGCACCCGTCGCCTAAGCCCTCACACAGTCAAGCTAATGACTGAAAACGAGCGCTGAGTAGGAGGCAACCCACTGGTAAGTATAATTATTTAATTTTATTTCACTTGTTTTACTAATTTCTGGTTTTAGTTTTAAGTATTTCAAGATTTAGTAAGTAAAAAAAAAAAATCGAATGATCTCTGAAGGAATTTGATTTACAATGGACCAAAGGATTGTACAAATTAGGCCTGACCCATTAAGGTGTCGATCGACAACAAACCCAGTGTCGATCGACACCAACCGGACTGAACGAGGTAAGTTTTCTTTATAAAACCCGACTTTTTTATCCTCTTTTTCCAAAACCGCCGAATCGCAAATCAACTTTCACAAATCCTAAATGCCTCAAATCTTCACCGATTTGAACGTTTTTGAGCCTAATCCATACGGATTTTCATCCTTTATTCAATTCTAGCATTCGTTTTATCGATCTACAAGGTATGTGTCTCGAAATCTCTTCATTTCAATTCGGTACAAAGGTTTGAACTCGAAAAATTCATCTCTTTCACTTAATAATATCGTTTAATCCGGCCTCTCTAGGTTGTTTTAGAGTGGAATTGATTGATACCATGGATTGCATTGAGTTATTTAAAGAGTTTTGAACTTGTTAGGTTTTGAGATGAAATTTTGATGAAATTTGTGTTTCGGAATGGAATTGGTCGAAATTGGTGATGGATTTACGCTACTTGCAGTAGTTTTGATGAATATTGGGTATTGCATTGCACGAAATCATTGAAATTGGAACTGAAATTTTGTGAAATTTTCAAGTTGATATTGTGTGATGTCGATCGACACCCGTACGACTGATTGAGATTTTTGTTCTAACTTCGGATTTCGTGTTTGTTTCTTCTTGTGTTATTGCAGATGGCTCCAACGAGGAAACCTCGTGAGGGTAAAGAGATTGCTTCTGGTTCGGATTCTAATAATCGTTGGCCCGTTTGTAAATACGAAAAGGTTCTGATCAAAATCAACAAGAAATGGGGCAATGTTGGAAAGATACTTCTCAGTGATAGAGTTGCGAATAGGACACTTAGTGACAATTGGGATGATTACAACTTGTTGTATTACAACCAGTAGAGGAAAGTGAAGCTCGAACCGACAAAGATTGCGGATGCTACGACTATGAAAACCCTTGGGATCTATAATGAGATTGGGCATTTATCGGCTAACGCAGGATTGGGTCGCATTGCATTCAGGCATTATCCTCTATGGACTGATTTTGTTAGGCAGTTCTTTGCGTCTATTCGTGTTTACCACACCGAGTCAGATTCTAACGAGGATTTACTTCAAGCGAGTCACGGGATTCTGAGTTTCATGATTCGAGGAAAGAGGTATCGAGTCTCTTTCCGTGATCTTTGCACCATCTATGGGTTTGAGCAACCCGATTACCAGTCTTCGTCGCTTCCGTTGAATTTTCCTCAGCAGAGAGCCTTTTTGGCACGATTTGGGACGGGAGCCTAAGGTCCCGCACTTGGTCCAGTTACCTGTTCCAGGCTTGGTTTCTAGCGCGATAGACTCCTCTGCACTTTCCTTCGAAATTGATCCAACGCTATTTTGGACTTATACAGCAAGTCGCAAGCAGCGAACACATTCTACTCGAGGTGCGAGTTCTTCTAGGACTCCTGAGCCTCTTCCCGGATTTCCACCAGATATCGAGTTCTCGATGGAGGAGACGGCATTTCAGCGTTCGATTGTTCAGAGTCTTAGGCAATTTGGAATCGCATATCATGCACTCGTCCTCCTTCTCGTTGCCCACCTCCCGCGCGTTCACTTTCACCATCTTTTACAGAGGAGCCTGGAGAGGATGTAGAAGAGCCTGCAGAGGATGAGGCCTAGTTTCAGCGCTATCAAAACTATCTTTTACGATTTTATGTTTCTTTTTCTTTTCTCTTTTATTTTATTTTCCTTTAAGTCAGCTTTTGATTTTATTGAGTCAATTTGTTTAAGTTTTAGTACTTTGATAAACTTATGAGATTATGTTATGCAGTTGCGTTTAATCATGTTTTCTTTGAGTGTCTAACAGTGCTAACCTTGAGAGATTAACTTAACTATGACGAGCACGTTGACATTCTCCAGAAATAGAATTTGGTGAAAATTTTCGGATTTTCGGACCTGGTGTCGATCGACACCCCAATTGGTAATACGATTCTCATTTGTTTTTCAACATTTTTCCGTTTTTTTTTATTCCTTTTACCAATTTCAGGCTTTCATAACACTGGGGACAGTGTTGTTTAAGTGTGGGGGAGGTAGTCGCTAACTTTTGTGTTCTATTTTGAGTTTTTATTGAGTCAGTCCATTTTTTGTTTTTATTTGGGTCGCTTGCTGATATATTAGTATTTTGGTCTCTTTTATTTATCGTTTCTTTAGTCTTTTTGGTTTTTTCTAGTTTATTTTGTGTCTTTGCAGGTTCTAGGAGGCTCTCATGCATGGATTGGAGTTATGGGGGGTCATTGGAGCAAAAGGTACGAATCTGGAGAAAAGATGGCGTTTTTCAAAACCGAGCACCTGCTCACTAAAGGTCCGAAGCTCCAAAAGCTCCCTGGAATCGGGACCGACCAGTCCCATTACCAGACCGACCGGTCCCATTGCCAGACCCGATTTTGCCCTAATTTTAGTATAAATAAGAGGCAGCCACCTCCTAAAAGGGGAGTCCTGAAACATTTCTTTTGAGAGAGTTTTCTTTTGACGTTTCTTTAGAGACCTTTTTGGAGATTTTTATCCATTCTCATTCCTTGGATTTGCTTCTAACATTTGGAGAATCATTCCACAACATCTATTGAGAAGAATTCTAAATCCCTTATCTCTTTTATTATCATTATGAATTCTCTCTCGTTGATTGCTGCGTTTTTATTCTCCATGCTTGAGTAGTCCATTAGCTAGGTTAGGGAATTTCAATGGTGAATTAGGATTATAGTGACTGAGCCAAATAGGAATGTTATCATTTGTCTTCATCAATTGGGATTCGTATTGCATAGACTATTTTGATCACCTAGTCTATGAATTCAAGTTAAACTTATTCACGACAGTGCTCTAGGTTGCTAGATAAACTATTGGTGAGCAATTGGTGTGTAACCAACGACAGTTGATTGTTACCATCAATTGTGAACAAATTGAACCAATTCATTATTGCTTGTCTTCATCGCTGAATCCAAACGACAGTTTAGGCATTTAGGGTGTTAGATAAAGATATTGATGCATCACGACAGTGGGGCAATATTACATTTATGTTCGAGTTCTAGGCTGCGCTTAATTGAATCCTAAATAGATTGCTCAGTCCTTAATCCGAAGTCACCGGCGAATGACCTTAATCTAGTGCTTTTCTTTATTGAATTTACATCGTTTGACTATTTACTGTTGCTTGTTACGAAAATCAAAACCCATATTTTATCTTAGCTTTAAATCAAAATCTATAGTTTCATAGTGTAACCTTGGTCTCTGTGGATTCGATACCTTTTATACTACTGCGATTGTCTGTGCACTTGCAGTTTTATTTGGGTTAAAACCTCTGACATCAAGTTTTTGGCGCCGTTGCCGGGGACCAATTGCGTTACCTTTGAGATTTGATTTTATTTATAGTCTAAGAATTTTGCTAATTTTGCTTTGTTTTTCTTTTGTGTGTGTTTCAGGTGTTTCAGCCAACATGGGTGACGAAACAGACGACCGAGCTGCAAACGGTCATGTAGCCGCTGCTATTCGGAGGCTTGAACAACAAATGGCTCAAATGCAACAGTGTGCGCGTGAGCAGCAGCGTACCATTGGGGATATGGACAATCCCCATGCTTTCTACCAGAACCGAGCTGCTATAGTTCCCCCTCCTGTTGACCAGAATGATTATGAGATCAAACCGCAGTTGATATCGCTGGTTAAGCAGCATTTGTTCCATGGATTGCCTGCTGAAATTCCGATGGACCATATAGAGAACTTCGAGGAGATTTGCTCCACGACGAGCTCTAATGGGATGAACCCGGATTTCTTGAAGTGCAAGCTTTTCCCTTTCTCACTTGCAGACAAAGCTTCACGTTGGCTTAAGTCGCTACCAGCTGGATCCATCACGACTTGGCCACAATGTAGAGCAGCGTTCTTGGACCACTTCTACACCAAAACCATGACCGCGGGTCTAAGGAACAAGATCTCCACGTTTCAGCAACATTCAGGAGAGTCCTTTTGTGAGGCATGGGAACGGTTCAAGGAGTACAAGAGGGAATGTCCACACCATGGGTTTACCGATGAAAATTTGCTGGGTATCTTCTACGATGGTGTTGATCGTGATCATAGGAACACTTTGAATGCTGCGAGTAATGGTAATTTTATAACCAAGACCAAGGAAGGAGCATATCAATTGATAGAGAACTTGGCTGCAAGTTCCAGGAGTCGATGCCACGACTATAATGAGCATGTACATGTCAGCAGTGTTGAGTCACAGAAGATTGATGAGCTGACAGCGAAAGTGAACATGTTGTTGAAGAGAAATCAGAGAAGCTTCAGGCTTTGTGAGAACAAAGAAAATGAGCAATATGTTGAGGTGAACTATGTGGGTGAAGACTATGTGCAGAATCAAAGCTTTCAAGCTCATGCATCTAACTCTCAAGACGAACTGAAGTCCCTTATGCAGTTGGCTTTACTCAGCCAGCAGAAATCTGCTAATGAGATCAGTGTCAAGGTGGGCAGCATGTACAATGATCTCAACAGTAAGTTTGAAGCTATTTGCAATCATGTGAAGAAGTTTGAGATTCAGGTCGCTCAAACCGCCGAGGCAGTCAAGAGTCCACAAGGAGTGCTGCCAGGTAAACCAGTTGCGAGCCCTAGAGAGTTTTTGAACACCATCATGCTGGGAAGTGGAAGAACTCTTCCACCGATTGTGGGGACAGCGGCTGAAAACTGCCCGGAAAGGTCTGTCGAGCACCTGCTCGCAAGGCATCGAGCACCTGCTCCAAGAGAGAAAAAGGATGAAGAGGTTGCTGGACCATCTTCTACAGTGCTTCAGCCGAATAAGCTTGTTAGTAAGGTTCAGTCGCGTGTCTACAAACCCCCAGTCCCTTACCCAGTTCCACCTAGAGATCAGAGAGAGAATCGAGAGGAGATTAAGGCAATCTTTGCACAAGCAAGGAGTACACCACCACCATTGAGGGTATTACCTAAGCTAGAGGATCCAGGGAAGTTTGTTGTTCCATGTTCCATATTTGGAATTGACTTTGAAGACTCTCTATGCGATTCCGGGTCTAGTGTCAACCTCATGTCGAGAGATATTGCGGCATCCTTGGGTATTATTGATATAAAAACTTCTCAGATGTCTATTAGGTTTGCGGATGCCTCAGTAAGAACTTCACAAGGATTAATTGAGAATTTGGATATCCAGATTGGGGATTGCTTGATCCCGACTGATTTTCAGGTTGTGGAGATGAACAATGGTTCATACATGCCCTTGATTCTGGGGAGACCTTTCCTTGCGACAGCGGGTGCAGTTGTTGACTTACCAAACGGAAGGATAGTTTTCTCTAACATCGACAAGCAGATTTCTTACAACGCCATTTCAGCCAATGGTGGCAGCAAACATGGCTCTTGTGTTGCCATAGACGATGTAACAGGGAAGGTAAGCGTCTTGCCAGCTGCAGCACTTTGCCATAAGAATGAGTGTAATGAAGTCTTGGATGGAAACACTCGTTCTTATGAAAGGAAGCCTAAGAAAGTTAACAAGCGGGACAAAGCAAAGCGTGAGAAGGGTATTACAAGTTCGCTTATAACCTTGACACCACAGAGGTGCGTTGGAGACACAATCGAGTATAAGCTGAAGAGCAAGGGTATGTCTAGGCCTTTCTCTAAGGTCAAAGCTATCATTACTCCGGAGTTTAATGAGAAAGGTCAAGCAGCTATGGATAGTATGCTAATCAAGGTTCTGAAACTAAATATAAGCGATCAAAGAGCAAATCGACCACGTCCCAACCCACCTCCACCGAGCCCTGATCCGGACAAGAAAGTTTATAATCCTCACATGGATTCTCCTTGAGCCTAGATGGTCTACAAAGTCGAGCTAACGACTTTAAACAAGCGCTTGATGGGAGGCAACCCATCGGTAAGATGTTTTGTACATAATTTAGTTTTAAATTCCTTTTATCACTAACATTTTACTTGTGTTTTCAGTATTTGAATTCTAAAAAAAATGGTGAAGGAATCTCTTTTGAGCACCTGCTCAGTTTCGAAAAAAGCCCGGATTAAGTCTCTGGAAATGAGACCGGTCGATCCCATAGAGAGACCGGTCGATCCAGAGCAGTCAAGAGACTCGGCCAAGTCTCTGGAAATGAGACCGGTCGATCCCCCAGGACGACCGGTCGATCCAGAGCAGACGATGGACCGATCGTTCCGAATGCCGGACCGACCGTTCTCACGCGCGGATCAACACACGATAAGTCTCTGGAAATGAGACCGACCGATCCAGTATCGGGACCGGTCGGTCCTGTGCCCGAGCAACCAATCCGACTTTCCTTTTCCCTTTAAAAAAAAAAAAAAAAAAAAAACCCTTTAAAACCTAAAAATTTTTACTAACTTCTTACCCCTTTCTTTTTGCAGACCCGCCTCCCACCTCTTTTCTACTCATCACGATCGAGCTCCCCTCTATCACCAATCTCCATCAAACTTCATCTCCATCAAGCTCCAAGCTTCCACTCGGTGATATCTCTTTCACCCTCTACCATCATTGTTTTATCCATTTTTGTTTCTGTTTCTGTTTTTTTTTTCTTGTGTCGTCAATCTCTTGAACTTTTTCACACCGGAGACGGTGTGATTTAAGTCCGGGGGAGCGGTTTATTATCTGTTTTATTTGGTTTTTATTGAGTCTGTTTTTGAATTTTATCGAGTTTTGGGAATTAGGATCTTGATCTATTGGAATTATGTTTGGACTAGGGATTACTTGCATGACTTGTTTGGCTAAAGCTCTGTATATGAAAGGTTATGGGTGGATAAATTTTTACCCAAAGCCCATATTCATCGAGAATTAGGTGGATCCAATATCGTCTCAAGTCATTATTTGGTTAATCTTGACTTTTAATTTCTTTTTCAAGGGTTTGATGTTCATTGGGCAAGACTTTTTTCGAACCGTATGAGACACCGCAACTCTCCACCACGTAAGCTCTTTACTCTCTAACTCTCCTCTCCTCTATCAAAGCAACATGTCCAAGTGGCCCAAGGGACTACGCGATTAAGCCCGTGTATCTTTTGGGACTCGCGGAAGGCATGTTGTAAGGGAAACTAAAAGATTCGGAGTGAACCAGGGGATGATGCGTAAACTCGTATCTTCTTTGCGACCTCATTTCGAATCGTCCCATAAAAAATACATAAAAAAAAATAATAATAAAAAAAATAAATAAATAAATAAATAGAAAAAAAAAGGGGAAACTGCAAGTTTCGAGGTGAGCCAGGGGATGATGCGTAAACTCGTATCTCTTCGCGGTCTCATTTCGATCCGTACCACTCTAAAAAAAAAAAAAAAAAAAAAAAAAAAAAAAAACTTTATCAAACATTTAATCATTTTAAGAGAGGATTTGAGTTGAGAAAAAGAGTATATAGGAGAGGGTCTTGGTTAGAAAAAGTTGGCACCCCTTGAAACGATCCTCCTTGGGTAAGATCACTGTACTTCATTTTCATTAATCCTATTTAAGAGATGATATTGTGGATACCGACGTTTTGATGGGTTGTGGGTGATTAAGTTAGGTTATGAACCCCATGGTTGACTATGATACATGTTCTAAGGCCTGATGACGAAAGTATGAAGTCTGAACTCTTTCCAACAAGCAAGTGAATTCCATCCGCGTTTTCAAACCTTTCTCCTTTACTTATTTCCGAGTTTGTTTGAGGACAAACAAAGATCTAAGTCCGGGGGAATTGATATATTAGTATTTTGGTCTCTTTTATTTATCGTTTCTTTAGTCTTTTTGGTTTTTTCTAGTTTATTTTGTGTCTTTGCAGGTTCTAGGAGGCTCTCATGCATGGATTGGAGTTATGGGGGGTCATTGGAGCAAAAGGTACGAATCTGGAGAAAAGATGGCGTTTTTCAAAACCGAGCACCTGCTCGGTTTGAAGTGAGCACCTGCTCACTAAAGGTCCGAAGCTCCAAAAGCTCCCTGGAATCGGGACCGACCAGTCCCATTACCAGACCGACCGGTCCCATTGCCAGACCCGATTTTGCCCTAATTTTAGTATAAATAAGAGGCAGCCACCTCCTAAAAGGGGAGTCCTGAAACATTTCTTTTGAGAGAGTTTTCTTTTGACGTTTCTTTAGAGACCTTTTTGGAGATTTTTATCCATTCTCATTCCTTGGATTTGCTTCTAACATTTGGAGAATCATTCCACAACATCTATTGAGAAGAATTCTAAATCCCTTATCTCTTTTATTATCATTATGAATTTTTTCTCGTTGATTGCTGCGTTTTTATTCTCCATGCTTGAGTAGTCCATTAGCTAGGTTAGGGAATTTCAATGGTGAATTAGGATTATAGTGACTGAGCCAAATAGGAATGTTATCATTTGTCTTCATCAATTGGGATTCGTATTGCATAGACTATTTTGATCACCTAGTCTATGAATTCAAGTTAAACTTATTCACGACAGTGCTCTAGGTTGCTAGATAAACTATTGGTGAGCAATTGGTGTGTAACCAACGACAGTTGATTGTTACCATCAATTGTGAACAAATTGAACCAATTCATTATTGCTTGTCTTCATCGCTGAATCCAAACGACAGTTTAGGCATTTAGGGTGTTAGATAAAGATATTGATGCATCACGACAGTGGGGCAATATTACATTTATGTTCGAGTTCTAGGCTGCGCTTAATTGAATCCTAAATAGATTGCTCAGTCCTTAATCTGAAGTCACCGGCGAATGACCTTAATCTAGTGCTTTTCTTTATTGAATTTACATCGTTTGATTATTTGCTGTTGCTTGTTACGAAAATCAAAACCCATATTTTATCTTAGCTTTAAATCAAAATCTATAGTTTCATAATGTAACCTTGGTCTCTGTGGATTCGATACCTTTTATACTACTGCGATTGTCTGTGCACTTGCAGTTTTATTTGGGTTAAAACCTCTGACATCACTTGCTTTGAGCAGCACTCAAGGACCATTACCAACGCAAGTTGGTTGGTTTTATGAGGTGGGTAACTGGTAGTGGATCGATTTAACGGAGCGAGTTCAGACTTCTGGAGAACGCCAGAAACGATGTTGCAGACCACGCCCCTAATGAACTCTCGTCTTGGGCGTTGGTAATCGCGGGACTTGATTCCTCTTTCAGCACTAGCAAGGTGAGAATAAGCTCCCTTAGTTTTCCCTTCGAAGAGTAAAAAAAAAAGTGTTGAGAATAAAGTCTTAGATAGAAAAGCGTAAAGATACTCATGACCCTGTCTTCTTAGAAGAAACAACAGTAGAGAGGCCTCGTGACCCCGTCTTCTCACAAGAAACAACAGTAATGAGCGTTATTCTAAGCAAACATAGTGATAAGTTGAATCCTATGGAACCATGCAAATGAACAGAATAAACTAAGGGAAACGAGAAAGGGAGCAGTGCAAAAAAGTGTTTAAGTAAGGGAAGGAATCTATAAAGTCCTGCGATCGATATTCCCTCGATGAGATCGCACTTAATAAATGAAAGGGGTTTGCGACTGAAGAGTCTGAGTTTCTCTAAGGGGTTTGGAATTAATCTGGAGGACTGCTAAGCTTCTAGGGACACATCTAAGTATCACCGGATTGACTTTGCAGGTATGTGGTTCCTAAAGGAGTGATTTCATCTGCTTTGCTTAGGGACAAGCAAAAAGCTAAGTCTGGGGGAGTTGATATATCATGGTTTTAACCCGTTTTAAGCCATGATATAAGTATGTTTTTAGAGTATTTTCGGTGTTTTCGTATGGTTTTAGAGTCTTTACAGGTTTTAAGGCATTTGGAGCATAACTTGTGGTTTTGGAGCATTTTGGCGCAACAAGGAACGTTGCATTGAAGATTTCAACTCGGATTGGAAATCCAGCCTTGGTGTCGATCGACATCCCGTCATGACAAGCAAAAAGAGCAAATTTGAAGATTTCCGTTTTTGCGTGATAAATTCCCAAGTTTACAAGTCTGGCCCAATACGTTTTCTAACCATATATATATGTTTTGTAAGCCATTGTTTAGGCTATGCTTTTATTATGTTGAGACCTAGCAAGAGATTGATTCAGAGCTTTTAGGGAGACAAGTTCAGACTCTTTTCAGAGATTTCTTCGAACCCTTTTGTATCTCTTACTCTATCTCTTTAATGAAGTATTACTCAGTTATTATGCTTATTTCAATCATCATGTCGGAGTAATCTATTAGTTAGGTTTAGGGTTTTTCAAAAGCTGATGATAAATTGTTAAGAACTATATTACTGTTGGGATCAATCTAATTTGTGTTCTTCACCTTGATAGTTTTAATTCTGCTTTAGGATTGATCACCCTAATTTAGATATCATATAGGTTAATTCATAGATGTGAAAGCACTGTTAGTTATCTAGATTAATATCATAGGTGAGCAAAATTATTATTCGCTAAGAAATTTGGCTTAGTTATTTTGTGAACAAATCGAAACTGCTCGTTAATGCTTGATTAATTTTAAAAAACTCGCAAAGAAATTTTGTTTTCTAGGATTTAGTCATAGATAACTTTTGCAACGAAAGTTGATTAGTTTTACAATTGTTTTCAAGTTCTAGAACGGTTCCTAATAAATATCACGACAGTAATTTAGTGCTTCGATTTAAAGTCATGCCTGCAAATTACCCGATGCCTAGCGCTTCGTTTTATTGAATTTAAAAGAACTTTAATCATCATCTGTTTAGTTTTAATTGCTTATTTACATTAATCATATTTCTCTTAGCTTAATTTGAATTTGGAATTTTATTGTGTCATTCTTTTCTCTGTGGATTCGATCCCTAAGTACTATACGATCTCTTAATTTGAGAGAGTAGCTCAGGGTTAAATTTGAGCAAATCAAGGATCTCAGATGCGTAAGCCGTTTAATAGAGAAAGAGGCCTTTTGTATGTGATTTAATCTCGATGCCAAGGAAGTTGAAACAACCAAGCTTTTTTTTTTTAAGCTAAACATTTCTACTGCGGAAAAACATAATCATTTAAATCAACAGAATAATCCAATAATTCCATAAAAATAAATAACTAATATTCCAAAATAAATAGTCAATACCAAATTCAGGAATGCTCAAATAAATAATCTAGCAACCAAAAATATCCGGTTTACTAGACTAACAACAACAACACCAAATCCGATCATCCTCTTCCTAAAGCCTCGATTCCGCGATCACACTTTTCCTTTACCTGCAACACATGGAAATAAGAGTTGCGTAAGTATTTCATAAATATTTAGTGAGCTGGTCAGTCCGCCTACTGACGTAACAAGCAGGCTCAGATAAATATTGGAACACACATTAACTACCAATTCATCACATAACATACAGAAAACACATTTCGGGAAAGTACAGGCTTCGTGTCGAGCGACACCAAGAGGGTGTCGCTCGACACGAGAAATTGCCAAGCGTCGATAGACACCATGCTGTAATTGCACCAGAATCGAGTTCATCCTCTCTCGACTCGATTCCGGTGATTACGTGTCGCAAATCTGCACAGAAAACACCACAATCCAATATATACCACCAAAACAACATCACAATCAATAACAAACGATTTCACAGCAAACAATCACCAAGAACTCATCAATTATCTTCATCGCCTAGAAACCAACAGTCACAACTAACCTCGGATTCTTAGGAAATGAAAAGGGGGTTCGGATAAGAAAAAAACAGCAGGACCAGATCTCTAAAATACACGAATCACCAAGACACAGCAAGGAACGACTCTAGAACTCGAATGATATGGTTTCGGGAGAATTTCTTTGCAATAATTCTCTCAAAACACTTATCTCTCACACAAATCTCTAAAAACAGAACCTTTCTCTACTGTAGCTTGCGGCCACCGATAACACGATCTTATATACGCAAACCTAGGGCTTAACTCCTTTAAACCGAACCAAAAATCGTAATTAAAAAGTTAATTACTCGGTTCCGAAAAATGTAAGTGTCGAGCGACACCAAGACCGTGTCGATCGACACCCTCAAAACCTTCGTGTCTATCGACACACCTTTTGTGTCGCTCGACACAATCACCAGAACCTATATTTTTGGTTCGCGATTGTTACAGAAGTAGCGAGGAGGACCAAGGTCTTTCATTGAGAATCTGGTGTTCAAAGATTTATGTAACACTTGGAGTAATGTCGGGTCGTTACCAGTGAGTAATATATCATCCACACATGGAAGCATGATAAGAGTCTAACCTTTCTTGTGATTCGTGAAGAGAGATGGGTCTGACTTGCTACATGTAAAGCTAGACTCCAGAAGAAAGTTGATAAAAGTATTAAACCACGCTCGAGGAGCTTACTTAAGCCCATAAAGAGGTTTGGTGAGGCGGAAAACATGATTCGGTTTTACAGGATCCACAAAACCTGGAGGTTGCATTATAAAAACAGGTTCTTGTAGTTCTCCATGAAGAAATGCATTGGAAACCTCCATTTTTTTGATGATCCATTCTTTTGCAGTAGCAACGTTAAGAACGAGTCTTATAGTGAATGTTCTCAAAACTTGACTGAAAGTCTTTAGATAGACTATGCCCTCCTCTTGATCAAACCCTTTAGCAACTAGACGAGCTTTGAGCTCGTCCACAAAGCCAGTTGTTAGCAGTTTCGTTTTAAAGACCCATCTACATCCTAAAATTAAAGACCCATCTGCATTCAAAAAAATTCATATCTTCTGTTGGTGGGACTAAGGAACAGGTGTGTAACATGTGAATTATGTTCATTTCATCTTTCACAGCTCGATTCCATCCTTGATGTCTTAAAGCAGTTGTAATAGATTTTGGTTCTTCATGAGAAAATTTAGAAGCAACAAGAGTATACCGAGGGTTTGGTATGGAGATCCCATCTTTAAGTATTATTGTCATAGGATGGGTGTTGTTTAATTGAGTTGGTGAAATATTAGAAGGTATTGAATCAGGTGTTGATGCAGTTGTTTCTATATTAGACGTTGTTGAAGTCATTTATGTATCAGACGGTGTAGGTGTTTCTGTATTAGACATTGATGTTGCTAACTCTATATCAAGATCCTTTGTATCATTTGAAGTTGTTTCTATATCAGACGTTGTTGCAGGTGCTTCTGTATCATTTGATGTTGCATATATAGTATCTGGAGCACAAGTTGCAGTCTTGCGGTTTAGAGGAGCTGGTGCAGGATGCAACACAGTGTGGGACAAAGGCGGTGAAGAAGCAGATTGCCAAACTTTGAGAAGAGGTGTTTCATACCTAGGGACCAAGTGACGATATTATTATTTGAAGGGAAAATACTCTTCATCAAATACGACATGGCATGAAATATAAACCATTGTGAATAGAGGATAAAGACACTGATATCCTTTATATTCAGAGTTATAGCCAAGAAACACACATTGAGGAGACCTTGGATGAAACTTGTGATTAGCCAGAGGCCATTAACAAGGATAACAAGGAGAGCCAAATATGCGAAGCATTTACTAGTCTGGTTTCTATTTAAACAAAACCTCAAATGGACTGCAGTTGTGTAACACATATGAAGGCAGAAGGTTAATCACAAAACATGCAATGAAGAAGGCTTCTACCTAGAAATGAAGAGGTGTATGGTTGTGAAACAACATTGAGAGATCAAGTTCTGTGAGGTGACGATGTTTCCTTTCAACAATATCGTTTTGTTATGGAGTGTAGGACAAGAAATTCAATGTTGAATACCACATTCTAAGAGATGATGCTTTAGTTGATTACTTGTAAATTCACCTCCTCCATCACTCTGAAACACTTTTATTTTTTAAATAAACTGATTCTCCACCAATTTTTGAAAACGCAATAAAGATTGAGAAGAAATCAGATTTGGCCCTTAGAGGATAATCGAGAAAAATCATCCACAAAAATTGCATAATATTTGAACCCTTGGTTCGATACAACTAGTGAAGGACCCCAAATATCACAATGAATCCGATCTACAGGTTGCAACACGCGAGAATCAGAAACAAAGAACGGTAATCTAGTGTTTTCCCCCATCTGGCAAGGCCAACACACAGAGGAGATGATGCTCTTATTCAAACTGATTTCCATGTTGTTATTTGATTACTGCAGAATTTGAAAGTTTGAGTGTCCAAGTCTGTGGTGCCACGTAGCTTCAGAGGTAGCACATTGACGATTAGAGTAGAGATCCACAAACTCTTGATTCTCAAATATATAGAGTCCATTACTTCGTGGACCCTTTGCCACCACTTTCTGGTTTTTTAGATCAATCACGCATATCTTATTAGCATCAAAGTAAACTCCACAAGGATAGTCGTCACACTACTTTGAGACATATAGTAAAGAATTATGTATATCAATGCATACCAAAACTTGATTTAGAGGAATGGTACATGATGCAGAAGAGATGGTGATGGATCCAAAGTGGCTAATAGGCAGATATGTTCTATCTCCAACCATGACCGTGTCACTTCCTCTATAAGGTGTAGCAGATTGTAGGTTATCAGTAGTAGATGTGACATGATCAGAAGCACAGTAGTCTGGATACCACTCTTTACCAAAGTCTTCAGCAACACGCTGTCATATTTTTTCTCAAACTGATCGTAACACTTTAAGGCTGTATGTCCAATATATCCACATATCTGACAAATAGAACGCTCATCATAGCTGGATTGCGTAGTCTGATGTTGAGAGAATCTTCTTCCACAAGTGGAGTAACCACCTTTGCCATGATCTGACCATAAGAACCTCTGCCTCCACCTCTCTGACCAGTCTTATAATAGTCATTGAAGTCATTCCTCTGAGTTTGAAAAGCCATATGAAGATTGACAGAAGCTAATTCATCATAGGATTGAAGCTTAGAATCGAATCATTCAATCTCATAGACAACATCATTGAAGGTATGACCAGGATACTTGCTTAGAGAGCTTTGTATGATTGTAATGATGGGATTCTATTCTCTTCTCAATCCACTGAGGAACCTAAATATCTTCATAGACTCATCAACTTTTTTCTTAATAGAGCTCAACGAATCACAAATAGCAATGAAATCTTTGCTATATATATACCGCTAAAGTTTTCTCCTTTTTTTGTTAAAAGTTGCAAACTACGACGAAGGAAAAACTCACAAGCTATACTGTTCTTTTTAAAGTTCTTAGCCAAAGAAACCCAGATTTCATTAGATGTTTGAAGGTTATGGACATACACGACAACTTGTTCAGATAAAGTGTCGGACAGCCACGGCCTTACGAGATAAGGACTGCCATGGAATCAGCCTCTATATTCCTTAACGAAACTGATTTTGATCCTCTCTTCTCTAGAATCACCAACAACAACTGATCACTTGCTCTTTTAAGCCTAAACAAACCTAAGAACACACAAACACCAAATTTCTCTCTTTTCTCTCAATAACACGAAACAGCACCTCTCCTGCACAGAAAACGAGGCTACTCGTGTTTTTAAAAGAGACTTTAGGGTTTCCAAACCCAAACAGCACAAACCGAACGATTTAAAATTGAGCCAACCAAAATAACTTGCGTCGATCAACACATCCACTGCGTCAATCGACGCATGTACCAAAAATCTCCTTTTTGGTTCACGGGCGTTACACTGTTAGTCCGAATCTTGTTGTTGTGGTCATGCCAAGATTCTCGAACACCTTTACATGTCATTTGAGCCGTTCAATTGAGGTCACGAGGTGTTGAAATAGAGTTGTCATATCCAACTTCATCTTGGCTATCTCCTCTTTTAGATTTCCAAGATTTGGTTCCCACACATCCATGATAGCTTGGTTACTTGCTATGGATTGATACGTTTCAAAACTAAAAGAAATTTTTATGTTTTGAGTTTTTTTTTTTTTGGTTAATAAGAAAAAGGGATTTCGATATCACACGACGTGAATCAAAACCAAAATAAAAAGATACTGTTTGATACCACGATTCGTGGTCCGGATCAAACCCTAAGTGAAAGATGAACGATATGGATACTTTTTGATACCACAAAGTGTTGATCAAAAGTTGATAGGTCTCAATTATAGGACAATTAATTGTTAATCAAGAACAAAACATACTCAAACAATGTTCTCTTCTCCCTTTGCATTAATGTCGTAAGAAGTTTAAATAGGAAATACAACATAGAAGTTTGAAACCTATAATTTAGGAAATGGGTAGAGTGGAGAATATGCTCCTAGTTTAGAGGAAGAGACTATTTCTTGCTTCTATTAAGAAAATAAAACAAACGTAAAAGACTATAATTATAATTTAAATACAATTAACAATTTCTTCTCCATCAATGTCTTGTATCATCTCAACAAATACATAATTTATGGGCAAAAAAGGCTAAGAAATCATAAGAGAGTAGAAGAGTAGTTGTTTACTAGAAAGAATTAAAGAATAACACCCTGAATATATAATCAAAACTAAACACAGAAACAAAAACAAGCAAGAGAGATATATTATTAAGTGAGATGTAACTCTAGAGGAGCATATGATGATGGCTGTTTTGCTGTTGCGGACCAGAGCCTGGCGGCGGCGGGAGGGCAAGGAAAGCGTCTCCGAAAGGATTAGAAGGAGAAGGAGCAGCTGCTGAGAACTGATGATTATGGTAATTGTAGGGATTCTTATGCATCATCATCTCTTGTTGTTGTTGTTGTTGCATTGCCATTTGAACATTAGTGGGAGGAGCAAAGTTATTGGACATTGCAAAAGGATCTTGTTGCATCTCGAATGGGTTTGGTATCCCTGCAGCTGTGTTTGTGCCGTTGTGTCCATACCCGGCATTGGTTAGTTGGATCTGTCTCCTCGCGGAATCATCCTCGTACAGACTGTCAAGCAATAGATTGTCGAATCCTCCCGCCTATAATAAATACAAAAAAGAGTGAAGAAAGAAACCTATGTGAGTTTTAAAAGTTTCAAGTTCTTATAGATTTAGTGTGAGACTTAATTACAAGTTTTGTGTTTGGCGCAGGGCGAGGAATGTTGTTGTTGTTGTTGTTGTTCTGAGGAGTGACCAATGCTAGTTCCCAACCAGATCCACCTGTTTCTATTAAGCTTAAACTATTTGATGGGCCTGGAGCTTCATGACCTATAGAACCAATAACAAGTTCATAAGTTTTATCTCTTCCTCCAATAAATTTAACAATGTTTTAAAAAACTTTCTACTTTTGATCAAGAATCAATTAGCATTGGAAATAAACAAAATTGGGGGTGTTTATGCTACCTGGTGGATATATTGCGAGAGCCAGTGCATTTCGGTCCTCTATTTCTGCAGCTTTTGGGTTGATCTCACTCAGGCCCTGTAAAAGGGAAAGAAAAGATCAAGGGATTTTGAGACTTTAGCCAAAAGAGATAAGATGTTGTTTAGAAAGAAGACTTACCAGTAGATCATCGGTGTCCATCAAGAATGATGGTTTATCATCTTCCTCTTCTATTTTTTCTTCCTCATCTTCCTCTTCTTCAATTAGTGGTTGGTCCATTTCTGTATTTTCATTTTGATTTTCGGCTTCGGCTGGTTCTTCAGGATGCACATAGTCTTCTTCTTCTTCTTCTTCTTTATCTTCCTCTTCCTTTTCTTGATACTCCTGTTAATTAAAAAAAAAAAATGCCAATCATAAGAGTTCTTGAAATGATTCAACCTAATACAATGAGAGGAAAACTTCATACCAGCTTTTTCTGAACAGAACCACTTTGAGGGGCTTCCTTAATGTAATCTTCCATTGTTGTGAGAAAAGAGGGAGGAGGCTGAAACAAGGTTTAGATATTAGGCCTTTTGTTCTGATCAATCTTGCATCATTTATCACAAGTTATGAAGGAACCTGTCTTAAGGTTGGGAACTGAAAGTTCCTGGCAAGTTCTAGACCTTTGCAGTACTCATAAAAATCAGCCAGATTTTCAGCCTGTGTAGTAAAAAAAAATTAACACTCAAAACTTTATGAAGATTAAGACTTATTAGTCTAGCTTCAAAGTTTTACCTGTTGGCCAGCTCGTTTGTATATGTTTAGAGCTTTAACTGCATCATGTCTTGACATCTCGAAGAACTGCATCGAGATTTAGAGATATATACTTCAGTTTAACATTCAACAGATGCAAAATTATACCAAACAAGAGAAGGAGATTTGTACAAACCAGGTCTACCAGGTTGATGATTCCATCATTAATGGCACAATATATTTTGAAGCTTTCTTTAAGCACCAATGCAAGAGCGTATTGGATTATGTAGTTGCTATAGGCGGCTCCTTCAGGCTGCAAACTGAAAACACATTAAGAAATCGTTCGATCTAAAAACAAAAACCGAGAAGATTTTAGTATGGATATATAACTTTACCTTACAGCCAACAAGCCTGTAAAGCAGCTGCTGCAATGCAGGTAATTGCTCTAGCAATTCTTCATCAGACAACCGTCTTGTTCTATACGTTTGAGAAGCATTGAAATCCACATTCTGGAAAATGATTTGTTTAAAATAGAGCCCATATTTAAAATTCTTTTTTATTTTAAAACAAATGGTAAGAATGTGAAAACAAACCTTTGAAGATGCACTTGGACCTTTTGGTAAACGTTCGGCCTCTATGTCATACTTCAAAACCCGATAGCATTCAAGCCGCTCCTCTAGGAAAAGCGCGTATGTCCTAATCCACGCAGAGCAATCCCAAGCTGCAACAACAAGTCAAGAAAAATGTTTAGCAATTTCCGTTTTAACAAACCAAAATTACGCAATAAAACAATAGAAAGGATGATTCATTTACCAAGAGGACTAGTATCGTCTTTGAAGTTAGATATTCGAAGTATATGTCCTCTGTGTGAGTAATTGAGAAGCTCTTCTCTGAATGTGGGATCACCTTCTCTTAGTGTTCTATGAATGACTATTAACACTTTGATCGCCACCTACGTTTTAGAGCAACCCAAAATGAGAATTAAAGATTGAAGGAAGAAAAAATGATATATTTTTTTTTCTTGAAGTGGAAAGAATTAAAGTAACTCACAACCCAATTGTGAGTTTTGGACAATCTCTTGGCTAATGCGTGAATGCAGTAAGCAACATCTGCTCGTGGTTGTACTACAGATGTCGCAGAGAATATTTCTGAAGAAACCGTATCGAATCAGAAACTCATAATGGTAACAAAATCAAAGGTTTTTGGGGTGGGAATGAGAAGAGAAACTATACTACGAATATGTCGTTCTTTCGGAGCAGATTCGACGTGATTTGTGGCCTTGACAATCGCAACATCCAAATCCTATCTCGATTTCAAATAAATTCATGGGTCATTACAGAATTTTCAAACCAAATTTTTTTTTGAATATATCTCGATTAGAAAATGTAATCCGACCTTAAATTCGCTGTTGACCTTGGCGATGCCGACGGTGGTGGAATCCTTGAGAGCTCCGACGGCTTTCCGGAGACTGTGAAATGTTGCCATTGATGGTCACCGGAATTGTGTGACGATCTGATTTTGCGACGGAGAGAGAAGGGAAGAAGAAGATAAGGAAGGAGACCAAGTTTTGGTATACTCTGCTTTTTAGTCGCCTTTACAACAAACAGAACACAATAACAGACTTTTCAACAAGACACCATGACGTGCGTAACGAATTTTTCTTTTTTTGTCATTTCTCTAACTTTTCATATAAAAATATTTTTTTCATTCTTTCTTAATCTTTATTTAATTAAGATGTATCCAAAATAGTATCTCATTTCGTTTTTGTTAACCGAAAAAATCTCACGCTGCGATTCCAAAATTTCAACGGTACATTTTGAATTTTTTTGAGAAAATTACTAAATTAAACCATATTTAAGTATAAAATGTCCTAATAGGATTTATCTTTTATGAAAAAGTCCCATTAGGCTTTTCAACTTTCAAATTAATAATTAATTTTTTTAATTCTTATAATAGGTTTTTAAAATCAGAAAAGGAAATATAATAAAAAATTTAATTATAAATAAAAAAAGGAAATAAAATTATGATTTAGCAATAAATTCATTACTCAAAACGAAATTAAATTAAATTAAATAAAAAATTAACATCATTTGTTTTCCGATCAAATAAAAAAATTAGGGTTCTTGGTAACAAAAAAAAATCAACTTTCTCTAATCAATTCGCCGGAGAATTTAACGTCTCTATCATCTCCGGCGAGTGGAAACAAAAACAATTTATGAGTTTTATTTAATTTATACTAAAAATGAAATAGATAAAATTAAAAATTCTATTTATTCCGGAACTTATAAATAGTTATAAATGAAAATCTTTTTATTTTTTTATTTTAGGCAACTAAATATTTAAAATTTTAATTTCGAAATTAGTTAGAATTCTTTTAAAATTTGTAAATCTTTTCATTTTAGGAAACTAAATATTTATTCCTAAATTTTTGGAAAGTATAACTAATTTTGTAGAAACAAGATTCTACGATTTGGTAGATAGAAGACAAACTCGTAGAACTCTTGGTAGAAACGTGCTTCTAGATATGGTAGAATTAGTGAAAACGGTAGAATTTGAAATCTGCCAGTGGTAGAAACTTCACAATTAGTAGAATCGAAATTCTACCGGATTCTACGAAATAGCAGAACGTTGATTATGTAGTAGAATAAATGTTCGACACATGGTAGATTTATGTTAAATGGCAGAATCTAAATTCTACTGCATTCTACTACCGGTAGAAAAAAATAACTAAAATGATTATAGAATATGCATTTTACTTTTAAAAAAAATGTTTTCACAAAAAAATCTATTCATGACATGTTTATAATTTACATATGTTTATAAAATTTTAAAACTTATTATTTTATTTTTTTCCACACCACTTAGGGGTATTATCGGAAAATAACAAGAAAAGTGTATTAGGACACTTTATGCTTAAATGTGGCATATTTTAGCAATTTCCTCAATTTTTTTTTGCATGAATTGTTCTGTAAAATTCATTTGCAAATTATTCGCCTTTTCGTCTTTGCTATCTTTTTTAAACAATGATTTCCTATGCTTGGTATCGTAAAAGTCATTTTAGAGTATGGTAATGGCGATTCGATGAATAAGAGAACTTTCCATGTACAGCATCTTGTCTAGAACCCTGATTAATTTAGGAAATTAAATGTACATATATAATCAGTGCCGGTCCTGAAGTTTAAAATACCGGAAGGGAAGAAAAAAAAGGCTATGTTAACATACAAAAAAACGATAGTTAAACAAAAACTGTAAATATTTTAAAACATGAGAGTTTTAAATTATTCTTGAAATATGATTCTCCTTGCATTTTTACTTGCAAATTCATTCATCAAACTTGTATAGTCAAGTTTTCCAGCCATGCCCCTTTCAATCGATACCGTCGTCAAACCATTTAATCTTTTTGTGACATAGTTGACCGTAGATAAGACTTTATGAGCTTCAGTTTTGAAATTTTTTTTTTTTGCAGAGGCAACTGAAACCGGAATCGTCATAATTATACGATATCAGTCCACGTATTTGGATAACAACTTTCCATCTTCTTCAAATAATCTAGTATATCTCGACAACCTTCTCAATCTCTTTAGGTAAACTCCCTTTTAAAAGCTTTAACTCCAAAAATAATTCATTACCATCAAGATCAGAACGATTACCATGCTTGAGAAAACTTTCAAGGTTGGCACAATAAACCTTCAATTTGTCATCATTTGCTATCTTAATCTTCTTCAAGTCATATAAAAATCAAAAAGTCTTTTCATAACTTTGGAGCTGGTCGAATCTTGTCTCCAAAGAAACTAAACATTGATCCACAATTTTGATGAAATATTTGACCCTAAAATTTTCTTCTGTTGTTAATGTCACATCTTCTCCATTCTTTTCAGGTTCTTCATCATGATGTCGTTTTTTCTTTCTCGGACGTTTTTTTCACAAAGAATACATGATCAATTTCCATGTCAATAGCAATTCGTTCAGCTTCTGCTTTTGCTACTTGAAACCCTGTTTCTCTATATTCTTTGAAAAATGCAATAAGTCCTTTCAATTGAGCAATAGCAATATCAATATCCAAATCTTTGGACTGCAGAATCTTGCTTACTTTGTTAACCACAAACAAAACCTCATACCATATAATCATTCCAAACAAAAATTCAAAACTCCCAATTCCATGGGTTTCACTCATTGTAAGAGCCTCAACATCGCTTCTTGTTTTCGGATTATCGCTGTTTTCTGACAATAAAACAAAGCATCTTGTATTTGAGGAGCTTGAAATCGTATTGCTTTAACGATTTTCACGCGACTCTCCCAACGAGTTTGTGATAATGGTTTGACTGTAATACCATTCACAATTCTCTGAACACTTCACAATTATTTGTAGAGGAAGCAAACAGACAATAGATTTGCTGAACAATTCCAAAAAATGATACTTCTAGTTCTGATGAGTAAGCAATATCTGAAAGCGCAAGATTGAAACTATGACAACCACATGGTGTGTAACTCGCCCTTGAATTAATTTCAAGCAATCTCTTATGTACTCTTTATTTTTTCCTTTCATGTTTGAGCCATTATCATCTATACTCAACCCAAAATCAAGCAGTACATCTTGAAGGGTATCAAAAAGCCCTTCTCTGGTTTTGTCTTTGACTTCCAAGAACGCTAAAAAGAATTCTTCAATCTTTGGTGAAGTCTTAGAAATATCCACACATCGAATAACTAGAGACATTTGTTCTCGCTGACTTATATCAGGAGTGGTATCAAGAATAACTGAAAAATATTTTGCACATCTGATCTTCTTTAAAATCATTTGTTTGATCTCATTCCCAAGCATCTTTATCAACTCATTCTGAATTATGTGACTCATATAATGATAATGAGTTTCATTTTTCTTAATTCTTCGAACATGTTATTTCATCACTGGATCAAAATCTGCAAATACGTACCTCAATCATGCCCAAATTCCCATTACCATCCTCATACATCTTATCAATGCTTCCACAAAATGCAATATTTTTTTAGCAAGACCTTTACCAATGCAATTATCCTCAATAACACATCTCTCCAGTGTTTTTTTCTGTGTTAATCTCTTCTTGAATATGCTTATCAATTGTATGATTCTTTTGTAGTCTCACTTCTAGCTCCATCCACTTAGTCATACATGTGATATGTTTATGACCTTTCTCATGTTCCTTGATCGTCTTTGACACATTTCTCCAATCATCAGATTCATCAGTTGCCAAAAGATTGGCTTTTTTTCTTGCATGAATAACTTACAACAAAAACAAAAAAAATCCTATCTTTTACCATTGAGTAAATTAGCCATCGTCTATCTTGCTTTTGTCCATTCTCTATTCTTCATGTATAACACGAATGTGAAAAACATATGTCAAGATAATCTCTTTGGAATTGATAATCAATCGGAGGTCTTGCCATTGGACCATTTTCAACTAGAAAATCTCTCATTCTATTATGAATTTTCCCCCAAGTTCCAGGATCATTGATATCTCCACCTATTTGGTATTCCTTAACCATATCCGTAAGATCAACTTGATCACCCCCATTATCATTCTCTTCACCAATATTTTCAGTTTGGTTATGTTCTACACTACCACCTTCTTCACTGCCTTTGTTGATCTCTTCTTCTAAAGGTTCATCAATTTTAGAAGGTTTAGATCTTTTGACATACTTGAACATAGAATTAGCTAACGATTTTGTTAATGCCTCTTGTCTCCTCTCCCTTCTTTGCTTTTTTGCGCCTCCAGCCTCTTTTCTTATTCGATATGAAGACATCGTACTGCAATCACATATTACGTACAACATAAGTTACACAACTCACACAATTAACAAATTATATATAAAATATTATGAGATTGAGTTGTGAATATCGACAAACCAAAAAGGAGATGATGACTTGAGGCTTGATTATGCAACTATGGAAGGAAGAATTGATGAACGAACAATTTAGGGTTTTTATTTTGCTAACACGTTTTTTGTTTTAAAACTCATACCAATGTTTTTAAATCATTTGGTTGAATTGAATTGGGACATCTGAATCGAGATGATTCATTCAGATGATCACTTGAATGGACCATTTGGATGGAAATGTCAGATGAGCAAATGAACAAGCCCTCTATCTATCTTAGTAGTTTGAATGAAAATTTCATTGATATGGCATTATTGGTGACCGGGGAAGATAATTGGCCTTGTATTGGAATAGAGTTGGGTATTAGTGTCCATTCCTATGCATCTAGATTCATTGCATGTTTTGAACCCAACGCTTTTTTTTTTCTTGCTAAAATGTCATTAACAAGGTACAGTTTGCTTAAGAATGTCGAAATAGTTTGAGCTCAGAGTACACACACACACACAAAAAAAACATTTATCTTGCATGCATGTTTTCCGCCTTCTATGTGAGCAAAAGTTTACTATCTGTGTTTTAGTTTCATCACTTGTTTACGTAGTAGTTCTGATTTCTCCTTTTTAGTTTTACTAATGTACTTTGATCTAATGTTTGTTTTAGTTTCCTCATGTACTATGTAATTGGCTCGATTATGCGTATAGGGATCCGCTGACCAAGAAACTAGAACATAAGAATCATACAATTTTATTATCAAGAAAATAAAGTATTGTGAGGCGAGTGTAGTAAGAATCATGCTCCAGTAGTGGTAACATACTTGATGAGCATCTTGACAATCTCCTTGGAGACCTTTGAACTTGATTCCTTAAGATTCGTAATCCTACCATCTGTCTCTCGTCTAATCGTTTTGCAGCTGCTTCTTGATCGGCCTGAAACAAAAGTTAAGAATAAGAACATGTCAAGATCTCAATACTTGGTTGTGTTTTCGTCTGATTACCCCAGAAATTTGTGTCTGATACTCTTCTTCTAGACGGGATCGGTAATCTTCCATCTCTTTCTCAGCCTCGTCTTTTGCTTGCTTCATTCTTGCTAGTTTTGCTGGTCGTCAATTTATCCAACAAGAGAAAAAGAAAGGAAAAGCCGGAAAGATTTCAAAACAAATCCTTGCTAAATGAGGCATGAAACTGTTAAAGAGAGAGATACTATACCGGTCCTAGCAGCCGAAACGATCCGACCAGCTTCTTGTTCAGCAGTTAAAAGCATCTGAATGCCACCTTGGCCTCTTAAAGAATCCATGGCTTGTGTTTTCCTCAAAGAAAATGAACACTTGTGTTTATATTCTTTTTGCAAATTTTGATGCCAGAGATAGAATTTGTAGATATAAGCCTCTTTGGTTATGGTTTTTAGATGGAGAGAGTTTTTCTCCTTCGTTAGGGGAGTTGATTTTTGACTCTTTATTTCGAAATTACAAGGATATTTTTTTTTTGGTAGGGAATTACAAGGATATTTTTATTATAAAACATTGCGTGATCGGCGGATCAGGGTGGATTTATTTTTATTTTTTTGAAACTTTGATTGATCAGTGAGGATTTCAGATTTTAAATTGTTAATTATTTTTCAAGAGATTTTAAATTGGGCAATTTGCAAAAATACCACCAAAAATGCCACCAATTTTCAAAAGTTCTAAAAATACCACTTTTTCCAAAAGTTTCAAAAATACTACAATAGTAAAATTAACTTTAAATATTCAAAACTAAAACCCTAAACCCCAAACCTAAACCATACCCCCTAAAACTATACCCTAATTGTACAATAGTTAACCCAAACTCAAAACTTTAAATTCTAAGCTCTTGAAAATCAATTTTTGAGGTTGTGATATTTTTGAAACTTTTGACAATTAATGGTATTTTTGGAACTTTTAGTGGTATTTATAAAACTTTTGAAAATTGGTGGTCTTTTTGGAAAAAAACTTTTTTGGTGGTATTTTAGGGAATTTTTCTTTTAAATTGTTGTGTGAAACAAAATTGAATTCTTGTCAAATAAAAGGAACCACAACATGAGAGATGAGAGTCTAGCTAGGGCTGGGCAAAAATAATCGGACCGAAAAACTGACCCGAAATTACTCAAACCGAAACCGAATCGAACTTTTAAGAATATCTGGTGGTATCCATATGTCTAGATTAAAAAAAACGGAACCAAATCGATACCGAACCGAGAACCGAGAACCGAAAGGGTACCCGAAATATCCTAAACATAAATTAATCCAGAGATATGTATGGATAGTTTGGGTATATTTTACAGTTTTTCTTTGTTATATTTACGATTAATTCGGTTAGTTTAAATTTTTTTTATCTATTGGTAGGTAATTCGAATAAAAATAGTTAATATAAGTGTATTGTTTTATTTTTTTATGAAAAACAAATACTTTTTCGGATAATTTAGGGTAGTTTTGATAAAAAAAATACTCAGAACCAAACCGAAACCGAATGAAAACTAAAAGTTTTGGGTATTTATTATAAGAACCGAACCGAGACCGAACCGAAACTATTTCTTTACCCATGTGGGTCTTATACCCCTCTACTCAAAAGACCCGAAACCAATTGAAACTGATCTGAAACCGAACTGAATACCCGAATGTCCATGCCTAGATGAGACTCTAAAGATAAATATAAACATAAAAGACGTTATTATCTAGGTTTGGGAATGAAATAGTTTTATCCTAAAAAGATAGGAATTGAACTGTTGAATTGTAGTGTATTTTTAAGAATGCTCTTAGTAGAATGTTTTAAAATATATGTATGAAAATAAATTTGAATCATTTATTTGATTATGTTTTATTTGATTGAAGATATTTATTTATGTTAAAGTTTTGAAATTTTATATTGTTATTTTTTATTATCTCTTTTGTAGTATATATGATTCAAATACCCTACATGGCTACCTGTATTTTTATGTATGTCTTAGGTTCTAACTGGTAACATAAAAAAAAGGATACGTATTTCAAATATTAAAATGAAACTTTCACATTAAAATGATATTTCTTATTGCTCTCTGTCAAATTAGATGGAGAATAACTTTGTTCTATATTTCCTCATGTTATATGAAATGAAAATGATTGACATGGATTCTTTATTACTTATAAACTAGGTGATTTCTCGCATTATACGCAGGGATAATGATTTTAAATAATGTTACATAAGAAAAAATGGTATAAATCATTTTCACATATTGAATTTTTTTATAGATACATGTTTATCATTTCATACTTTCTTTGTATCAAATTATTTGATATTTTAGAATTGTTTTTATTTATTTATACCAAAATGGTTGATGTTTTCATTTTCCAAGAAAAAAAATTAATATCTTTTATCTATTGTGAACATTTAAATTTTGCAGAATATTTTGTGATTGGTAGAATTGATTTTATTTAAATAATAAATAATTCTATTTCATTTCAAATTAAATTTTTAAAAAAATATATATATGAATTTTGTTATGGAAGATTTGATAAAACATTCCTTAAAAAATTACCATGTCATAATTTTTTGAAGCCATGTCACATTTGTTTGTGTGAGAGTGATTGTGGAGAAGACACATAAACATTTCTCCACAAATCATTTCTCTAATAATATATAGGGAATGGTAAAAAAAATTAGAAATGAATAGGAGTGTGATATTCCTTATTTCTTTCATTCCCAATGGTCGATTTTTAGAGTCTTAACCATGTACCCTGTAAGTCCACGTATGACCATCTTATTCTTCAGTGGGTTTGCTTTGTTCACTATATAATGTGATCTGTGTATTTATAATTGTTATTTTTTGAAAATTGTTTACAAATCAAGGCGGCTTATTTCGTAGTTTCACCATATTATTACTCTCTACAGATTTTACATTCAATACTGTGATGTATCATGTATGTATTCATTTGATGTTTGTTTACGCGATGATTATTTCAGACTTCAACAGAGTATATCGTACCTCAAAAAGAAGGTTTACGAAAAAAGAAAAAGAGATTAGACCTTTAGCCAGCTCAAATACGTCATTTTCACTGAAATAAATGCAAAATAATAGGAAAAATCCCCACAATGAATAAACCATCCACATGCAATATATCAATATTGTTTGCGTTTAATTTTCCACCACGCATTCCCTTTACAAAAAAATTAACTCCATATAAATATATCAACAGAAACAGGAGATTTGGATATTCGTATGTTTGTAATTTGAGTATGTAAAATATCATCATTTTTACAAAATATGATGATGATCAACAATATGTGGTTGTTCACAGTTACCCTTATTGCGTCTTGTCTACTTGGTTTCAAAGCAATGATAGTGGTTGCGGCCGGAGCGGTGGCCATTATTGCGTTTAGAGCGGCGATAGTCTGGTTAAAGGTTTGGCTCATGTTCGAATGCCATACTTTGATGTTTCTGTTTCCTTTTAGTTTGTTATTTTTAGTCGTTCTTGTACAAAAAAGTTCTTGAGTGGCCAAAAATAGATTTTTTGACTTGGACATTTTTTCTAGATTTTCAACTTTATTAAAACTTATGAAAAGAAAGAACGAAGGAAACTAAAATTAACTAAGTTACACATATGCAGTAGATAGCCCCGGCCCTACTATTTTGTGGGCCCCTAGGCAAAAAAAATTTTTTTACCTTTTTTAATTAATATTAATATTTTAAAACATTATTTTGGGGTCTTAATTTTTGTATGTTTCTGGAAAAATAGGTCTATTTACATATAAAATTAAAAAAAAAATTGTGTAAACAACATAAAAATAGGTCTAAATTACATAAACATAAAATAAAATAGGTCTTTTTTAAAAAAATAAAAAATAAATTTGGGCCCTTTTTACCCCCGGAATTTTAAAAAATGACGACGGGCCCCGGGCCGTCGCACCCCTGCCCACCCCACTTGGGCCAGGGTTGAGTGTCGTATCTACACACAGTTACACACTAATGCATACTCTCAATTATACCAAAAATTAAAATAAATCAAGGTATGTAATCTGGCTGAGAAGATACGAATAGAGAAATTGATTGTACGTACTATATCACGATGATTAATTAAGCATGCATGGTTCTTGATATGATCCTGCCAAGTACAAAAGACTTGAAACGTGAAGAAGGACTTGAACCCGAGGAGCAGCTTGTAGCTAAGAAAAATGGAGCTAAAGAGCAGCTTGTAGCCGAGGAAGATCCTTCGGAACTCTAGGTCTTTGCACGTACCGATTGGACCGATGACGCAGTCAAAGACCAAGCTACTTAACTAATTCGTCACTTCCCTACTCTACCGCATTGAAAGCAACCTTGAGCCGCACATTTGTCCGACTACATTGGTCGCGATGCAAGTGGCTTAACGGTCGATGATGAGAAGTGTGTGATTCGCACTTTTTCCTCCTTAGCTTGGTTTTGTCCCAATGATTTCCCGAGCAAGGTTTTTAATAAGGCGAGGTTCACACACTTTACCGCAAGCCTCATCATCGGCAATGCTACCATTGACTCGTTTCCCGCCTTGCCGCAACGAGTCAAACATCTATCTCTATTTTAATTTGTCTTTCAAACTTCTAATCAAAGTCATTTAAGTTTTGTTATTTTGTCTTTCAAACTCTTTATTTATTGTTTTTAATTTTCCGTGTAGTCAAGGAAGTCTAGGGGTTTGTCCAAAGCTTCCTTGAGCCTATTTAAAGGATCTCATTCTCATGAATAAAATCATCAAACATTTTTATGAAAAACTTCTTTCTCTTGTTTGATCCGAGAAGTGTGTAATATATTCTCAACTTTTTCTTTTTTTAGTGTGTAATATCTAAGTTAAGATCGAACCTCGTAGTCTAAGAGATTTTCATCTCTCTTGGAAATATATTTCAATCCACATCAATTCCGTTCATCTTCTCATCCGCTGCATCCTTTCATTCCGATCGTTCGTTCATCATCATTCCTTCCATTTTCAAGTTCAAAACCTTCGAAGTGTGTTCCTTGGGCATAGATCCTCACGAGGAGTCTATCATGTTGTATCAAAGCCACTTTGTTATCAGGTTTTGTTGTTCTATATCTTGATTTTGCGTTTTTCAGATTTTTCTCATTTTGTAAAATTTTCATAAATAATTTGTTGTTCTAAATTGCAAAATCAATTGAATCTAAACCAGAAACGAGTCTAGTTATTTTAAAAAATAATTGTAGAATTTTTGAACACGTTTTGCTTTTTAATTTTGACCAATCAATTGACTGTGTCGAATCTGGCTATTCATCCTCTAGAATTTGTTAGATCTTTTGAACCTTTTGACTTGTTAGATCTTTTGATATTTCAGGTACAATGGTGATTTCTGAAGATGAATCAAGTGCCTCTAGTGCAAACAAGAAGTTGTTGGAATCACTTACGGCTACCATTGTTAAGATGCTTGATGAGAAACTTGAAGCTTTGCAACTATATTAAGCCGTCTGAAACCTAATATGAATATTCAACAAGGGAATAATAGAGCACGACAAAGGAGGGAACCAGAGCTTAATGCCATGCCACCTGACCACACACTAAGATCAACATGGAGCAACCCACATAAAACCTCTCACGCTCTCAAATCTAAGGTTTATTTTTATTCTGATTTTTCAACGTGCTAAGGGCATGTGCATTAGAGATACTTATGAGAGTGTCTTTAATGCACATTCCCTAATGAACTTGAACTCTATGCGTTTTCAGGAAAAATAAATTATCTAGAGTGGAAAAGAAACATGGAAGATTGGTTTTACTACAAGTGTATCAGCAAGGACAAAATGGTGTCTTGTGCAATTGGTCAGCTCAAGGAAGATACTTATAAATGGTGGTGTCAAGAAGTTGATGAACGCTGGTACTACAAGGAGCCTACTATCACCTTATGGAGGAAGCTTAAGGAACTACTAAGGAACAAGTACGCACCCAACAGTTTAGTTCCAAAAAAATCAAACCAGTCTTCACCAATCCAACAAAAGACCATGAAGCAGAAAGAAAACGTTAAAAGCAGCACCACAACGAAAAAACAACTAGAGAACGAGCTACTGGAGCTACAACAAATCCATGAAAGCTAAGTGTGCTCTTCCTTCTAAATCTGTGAAAGATAAGTGTGATTTTTCTTCTGAAAAATCTGATTTAGTGCTTCAAAGTAATCAAGCTTGTGAAAAATTAATCCTTTTCAAACCGGTGAAATCGAGTAGAATTGATTCTTTTCACAGGTTCTTGAAGAAAAGTTACGAGAAGAAAAATCAAGGAGTTTGCCATTGATTTGTAACTTGGAGCAGCCAACCAGCCTTGTCTCAGAACCAGTCCTTGTCATTTCCTTATGACTATCCAAGAAAGCACTGTAAGAAATTTGATTTGGTTAGGACATAGCCTAATTTGTTTATGATGATTTCTGCTCAAGATGAAAAATAATTTGGCTTGGAAAATGTGAAAGAACTTAGTGTTTCAAACTCTGTTTTTGATAAAATGATTCCAACTTTTGAAACGCTAACACCTGAAAAGTTCTTTAAACCAAACTGTTTAATATTTGAAGAATTTTGTGAATTTTAACCTTCTTTGAGAGTTTCTTTGTTTAGCAACACTTTTGAGTTGATTAAAACTAAGACAGAGTTTGTTATGGTTAGAACTTTATCTAAGTTAAGACAAAACATTTTAAAACCATTTGATAAACTTTGCACACTAACTTTAAACGATCCTTTAGTCTATAATCACAGATATATGAATCACTTATCTTTGTCAAAAGAGCTAAATGCAGGTTTTAGAGCAGCTTGGAAGCACATGAGAAGTACATAGAGGAGAGAGGAAGCCAAACGATTCAAGCCACCTGATTTAAACCAAAGTCTTGAAAAGGGAGAACAATCAGTTTAAACCACCTGATTTGGACCAGGATAAACACCAAAACATCAATAGCTTCATGCGGATTAAAGAAGCACCTCATGGTGCAACATACAAGTTGTAGGAGTCATAACTCGCACAATTGAATTTGTAAGGGTTTTAGAGGAGGTGCGAGACTTCTGAGTGAATCGCAATGCATAAAGTAGAAGAGATTGTTGTTGTAGCTGTTAGAAAAGCTTTATTGACCTTGTTAGGATAAAAGTTCTGAAGCTTTTTCTGGGTGAACACAATGAGCTATATATAGCTTTTCATTCTAGGTCTAAGTTCTAGAGTTGGATATGGCCCATTAAGCAAATAAAATAGCTTTAGGCCCATCATATCATTAAACCCATTTTAAATATGGATCTAATTCTATTATGGGCCTAATTACAAATTGGGCTCTTGTAAGCATGTTTAGGATATCTTCTAGACTTGGCAAAATTTGTCTTATCGTTGCATCGATCTCGCATGGGTGGAATCCGACCCCTACAGTTAGCCCCCCAGCTTGGCAGTGTCTGGTATGATAGTGTCAAGGTAGAAGAAGTCGCAAGTGAGGTCGATGCTTCAAGAAGATACGTCGCAGACGTTGCCATTATCCTCTAAGATGTGTTTTGACGAAATGAAATCGTAAAGCTCTTTTAAGCCGACTTGTAAATGTTGCCGAGTTCGACGTGTTTTCTGTAAATGCTTAGCTCGGCAGAGACTCCTTGTAGACCCGTGTTTTGGAATAGCTTATCGTCAATGAGAAAAGTGCGTAAGTGTGTGAGCAAGCCTTGGTAAAAACCTTGTCTAGAAAACACAATGGGAAAAACCAAATCAAGGGGAAAAGAGCACAAGTCACACACTTCTCATTGAAGTTATACTTATTGCCGCCATGTTCCCATGTTTCTGTGAATGTTTAGCTCGACGGATATGATTCGACTCGTTGTTGTTTATTTTCTTTGAAAGGTTTTTGTTTTGGCGAGCTCCCATGTTTCAGTCAATGTTCAGCTCGGTCAATAGAGATTTTGTCATTGTCGGTGAGCTCCCATGTTTAAGTTAATGTTCAGCTCACCAATGAAGATTATTGTAGATGTCGCCGAGCTCCCATGTATCAATTAATGTTCAGCTCGGCGCACGGTTTCTGATACTTTCATCTCGGTCTGAAATGATATTGTCTCCTTAGACAACGAAGATGTGCTCGAGTCTTTAGCAAAATTGTGTTAAGTCGGCAAACTTGAAATTTAGATGAAATTTGACTTGCTTCGTCGTCGAGGTGGAATACATAAGTTATTTTGTTGTTAGATTGACTCGCATGCTTCTAGACTTGGCAGAATTGTTCGTGTCGTTACATCAATCTCCTAGGGGATGGAATCTGACCCCTACAGTTGGTTAGCCCCCCAGCTTGGTAGTATCGAGTTACATGATGTCAAGGTATAAGCTATTGAAGTTTGAGATTGATGTGATGGACCATGAAGCAACCAGGCGTTGATATTTTGTCATCAAGCTCGGGAAGTTTCAGATATTCAATGTCGAGCCGAGGCTATCGTGTTTTTACTTACTTCTTTTGTTAAGAATAAGTTTAGTTGTGTGAGGAGATTGTTCTGTGAACCAGCCAGGCGTTGACGTATGGTCATCAATTTCAGTAAGTTGCAGTTATTCCATGTTGAGTTGATGTTGTTGTGTTTTCCTAGGCTTGCTTGCATTGCTAAAAATGAGGTTAATAGGCTGAAACGACTATTGGGCTCATTTAATTGGACTTTAAAGCTCGTTACGAGAGTTTCTGGAAATTTTCCAGAAAAATCTTAAGGATTTTAGAAAATCCTTCTAGTATAAATAAGCCTCTTTCTCAGTCTAAATTTTTTTACCGAGCCACTTTTTTGCATTATAGAGGTCAAAATCGAACCTCTTTCTTTCTTTTTTTCGTCTTGGAGTGCAAATTAGGGTTTTCTGATTTTTTTGTTTGTCTTTTTGTGCCTCTTCTTCTCCACCTCCGGCGACCTCCGATCTGCCGCCGTTGAGCTTCACTGTCACTGTACACAGCCAATCTTCCGTCGTCACTGTACGCAGCTGCTCTGTCATCAATTGCGTCCCTATCCACCGTCGATCTACTTCTATCGCCGCTCAATATCACCGGATGAGGAGCTCCGATTCGATGGGATTGTCGCCGCAGGAGCCTCGCCATCATCGCAGGAGCTCAAGGAGCCTCGATTCACCACCGCAAGAGCCTCGATCCTCCGCCGCAGATACCTTGATTAATCGCCGAGATCCATCTTCTTCATGCTACGACGTTACGGCGAAGAGGAGATTCCAAGACATTCTTCATCGCTGGAGGATCGTGCCACGACATTGCGACGACCGGTGCTCCGGCATGGCGTGACTCCGATCAGAATCCTCGTCGGCGGTCAACAGTGATAGTTGATATATCATGGTTTTTATCCGTTAAAGACCATGATATAAGTCTGATTTCTTGATGTCTTTTGGTGTTTTCGAGTCTTTCTATGTTATTATTAGGTACAAGAACGATTGGAACTTATTGGTGTTTACTGGAGCGTTATGGAGCAAAATGGAACGAGGAATCAAAGTCACAAATTTGGATTTGAAGATTTCAGGACCATGTCGAGCGACGAGGAGTTCGTGTCGCTCGACACGAAGGATTTCAAGCTGGTGTTGATCGACACCATAGCCAGTGTCGATCGACACCCTGGTCGGTCAAGCCCAATTCCCAATTTTGGAAGATTTCCGTTTTGCGTCAGAAAGCCCAGATGTTTGCAATAAGGCCCATGACGTTTTTGTAACCTATATATATGTGTTTTCAGCCATTGTTTAGGCTTATGCTTTCTTTTATTGATTTATTTGACATATCTCTTAATAAAAACCATGTTTTCTTCTTTGGTTATGTCTGAGTAATTTCCCTATTAGGTTTAGGGTTATTCAAAGGTGTTTGATGTTTTGCTAGATCTGATTTGATTGCTTAGGATAATATCATTAAAATGTTCTTCATCTTGGCTTGAGTTTATTGCTGATTTTAGATCCATGACCTGAAATCTGATCTTAGGATATTTAATAGAAACGACAGTTGTATTGATTTCCTGATCTAGTCTTTGATGAGCAAAATTCCTATTCGCAAAGACATTTTGTTTAGGGTGTTGTGAACAATTGAACCTGAATTTATTGCTTGTTTAGATTCATAGGATTCGCAACGACAGTTGGCTTTCTAGGGTTTATTCATAGATAATTATTGCAGCGACAGCTGATCGATTTTACATTCGTGTTCATGTTTAGGAACTGAGCTTCATATCCTATCTATTATTTATTATTTGCAATTCTGATTCACCTGCGATTTCCATGTGCCTAGCGTTTCTTTTATTGATATTCAAAACCGTTTTATTTGCTTTAGATTACTTGTATTTTCATTATCATTATCCTGCTTAGCTTAATTTAAAAGTTTAAATCTATTGTGCAATCTTTGATTCCCTGTGGATTTTGATACCCTAAGTACTACATTGATTTCTTAATTTGAGAGAGTAGTTCTAAGATTTAATTTGAGCATATCCATAGTCGGTCAACGGGTCAACCTTGTTCGGTGAACGGGTCAACATATTTTGGGTCAACAGAAGTCAACAGGTCAAAGGGTCAACCGGTCAACTGGTCAACAAATTTCTGGTCAACAGAAGTCAACAAGTCAACGCAGATAGTTCGTGATTTTGAGTTTTAACTCGGTTTAGATTAAACTGACATATTTTGATTTTAACTTTTGGTGAAGTACTTAGACTCTTATCACAGCGGAATTCTTTTAGAGTATAATTTTTTTCCGATTCACGCCTTGAAAGTCCAGAGATCTGATTTCGATCTCTGTCGACATTGGCGAAGATATTGAATACGGCGAAGATCCGGAGATCCGATTTCGATCTCTGTCGACATTGACGCCGTATTGAAGATGTTGAAGACGGTGAATATCTGGAGATCCGATTTCGATCTCTGTCGACATTGATGCCGTATTGAAGATGCTGAAAACGGCAAAGATCCGGAGATCTGATTTTGATCTCTGTCGACATTGACGCCGTATTGAAGATGTTGAAGACGGCGAAGATCCGGAGATCTGATTTTGATCTCTGTCGACATTGACGCCGTATTGAAGATGCTGAAGACGGCGAAGATCCAGAGATCTGATTTTGATCTTTGTCGACATTGACGCCGTATTTAAGATGTTGAAGACGGCGAATATCCGGAGATCCGATTTCGATTTCTGTCGGCATTGACGCCGAATTGAGATAAAAAAGACGATCCATTAGAGGAAAGCAACGTCTTGCTAAAGATATGAGCGATGTTCCATTTGAGATAAGAGCGACGATCCTTGAAAGGAGCGATTGCATGCCTGAGAGGAGCGACTGCCTGCTTGAGATAGAAGCGACTGCCTGCCTGGGTGGAGCGACTGCCTGCCTGGGAGGAGCGACTGCCTGCTGGAGATAGGAACGACTTCATGCCTGAGAGGAGTGACTTCCTGCTGGAGATAGGAGCGACTTCTTGCTGGAGATAGGAGCGACTTCCTGCTGGAAATAGGAGCGACCCCCTGCTTGAGAGGAGCGACCGCCTGCTGGAGATAGGAGCGACTGCCTGCTGGAGATAAGAGCGACTTCATGCCTAAGAAGAGAGACTGGCTGCTAGAGATAGAAACGACTGTCTGCTTGAAAGGAGCGACTGCCTGCTGGAGATAGGAGCGACTGCCTGCCTGAGAGGAGCGTGACGCCTGTTACTCACTTGAACTACGAGGCGGCTTGATCCCTGTAAAAGGTACGTAGGCAGCTCATTTTGGGATGGGTTCAGCTGCCTCTCTCCTAAAAAAGGGAGGAATAGGGAAGAAGTGAAATTAGGAGAGTGACGCCTTCTTGGTTTGAAGAATCAGGAGGCAGATCTGTCGCACGTAAATGAAGTGTTTTTGAAGCACGTCAGCGAGCTTGAAGAGATCCTTGGAGGTTCACGAGCTGGTGCAACTGATGTTTCAATTGGTGAGTTGGGCGCTCCTGCTAGTAATGTTAGCCAACTTTAGTTTACGAAAAATGTCATCACTTAACAATTTCGCTCCAAAAGATTGAATGTGATTATTTGTGTTAAGACCAACGTTTCAGATAGTTGAATTTTTTAATAAACACTTCGGCTTACATATACGTTTTTTTTTAATATGTCTGCTCTGTCATTGAATACTGTTTAGAGAAGATACCAATGTTATGTTAGTTGGGTTTTGACATGAACATTTGGGGTTTACAGATGCGTTTTCCTCTAACGCACCCGTTCCTATAATGAACATGTTATCGCGTTACGACCAACGATTCAGTGAGTTGGGTTTTGAGTAAACATTTGGGTTTACAAACATGTTCCCGGGAACACGTCCATTCCTGTAGTTATCACTTTTAGCGATGCAGCCAACGTTTTGTCTGTTAGGTTTTGAAATGAATATTTGGGTTTACGCATAAATTTTTCTCTAACCCACACGCTCCTGTAATGAATATTATACATTTATAGCGCGCTGTTTAATCCTGCTAAGGATGTAATAGTCAGATTTGCAGCTTGTGAAGTAGACCGTCGTTGTGGCCAACAGCGAGGTGTTATATCTGTTTTTGGTAAGACTTTTTTTATCCACAGGAGATGTCACAGCAAATTGATTTGAAAGAAGTCTATTTTGTTAAGACTTAGATTGCGAAACTATTTCAAATAAGTTTGCGTTGTTTGATTTTTGCGAGAAAGTCAAGTAAGAGAGATGAGAGTATACGAATATACGTACCCCACTCCCCTTCCCCTCCTTTTTTAAGGAGGGGGCAGATGAACTCATCCAAAGATGAGCTGGCTACGTACCCTTTGTAGGGATCAAGTCGCCTCGTAGGTCAAGTAAGTACTTTTAGTGATCTGCAAAGGATGCAACTGATATATCCGTTTAGATAGGATTTTGAAAGATTCGTAGATTATGTAAGAGATGTGTCTGTTTAGGTAAGAGTTTGAATAATCCATTAAGGATGTAAGTGATATGTCTGTTCAGGTCGGACGTTAAGCGCCTGTATTAAGTGGCGAATTAGGAGAGCCGGTAAGCGAGTTTGTGAGTCAGGCGGCTAGGAGAGCTAGTAAGCATGGCAGCTAGGCAGTTAAGGGAGTTGGTAAGCAAATAAGCTTAACATTTGACGAGCCGATAATTGACGAGCTTGTAAGTGATGAGTTGGTCAGCTAGTGAGCCAGGCAGGTAGGAGAGTAAGTAAACGAAGAGCTAGGCAAGCCAACTACGTAGTAGACAAGCTAAGCAGCTTTGGCAATTGTTAAGTAGATAAGTTAGACAACATAAGAGCTAGGCTGCTAGGAGAGATGGTGAGCGATGAACTAGGCGAGTCACCTATGCAGCATATGAGTCAAGTAGCTAGGAAAGCTGGCAAAAGAGCGTTAAGCGAAGAGCTAGGTGAGTCAACTAGCCTGCAGACGAGCTAGGCAGCTTGAATAACTGGTAAGTAAATAAGCTTGACAACAAACGAGCTGGTAAGTAATGAGCTTGTAAGCGAGTGAACTTGACATAGAGGAGAGCATGTTAGCAGATAAGCTAGACAGGTAGGGATGGTAAACACATGGACTAAGCAGCAAAGGAGGTAGTCAGAGTGATTAATCTCTGAAGGAGAATGTGACGTGAGTTTTCCTCTCTGATACCAATCATATTATGTCAGCTTACGACGACGCGTTCTCCTTACTTTAATTTCTTATTACCGCTCGGTCCTCATCGAGTTTTGAGCACTCTACCCATAAGAGGTTTTCTTCTTCATCTAATGCATTTTGTTTGTCGGCGAGGTCCGCGTTACTACTCCTTTGCTCAGCTATAGTTGTTATCCCAGTAGCAGGTGTGTTCTCTGTAGTGCGCTCAACCCTAGAGTTATGCATACTAGTTGTTATAGTCATGTTGACGTTACACTGCTTGTCGCCGTTGGTGGGATCCATGTTGCACTACTGAGCATTGCTGGTTTTGTCGACATTGCGTTGTTGATGCTATCGACGTTGTGTTACTGGTCTCTACTGGTGATGTCGACTTGCACTGCTGGTCGCCGCTGGTGATGTTGACGTTGTGTTATTGGTCAGCACTATTGATGTTGACGTTGCGTTGCTGGTCGCCGCTGGTGCGATCTATGTTGCACTGCTGGTCACCGCTGTTGTTGTCATTGTGCTGCTTGTTGTCGCGGTTATTATCCACGTTGCGCTTCTAATCGCCGCTTATGTAGCTTGCACGATGATTCTTTTGAGTAAGAACGTATCACGTTTCCCCTTAGTCGGCGCCAAATTGTAGGATTCTTAACTCGCACAATTGAATTTGTAAGGGTTTTAGAGGAGGTGCGAGACTTCTGAGATTGTTGTTGTAGCTGTTAAGAAAGCTTTGTTGACCTTGTTGTGATAAAAGTTCTGAACCCCTTTCTGGGTGAATACAATGAGCTATATATATCTTTCATCCTAGGTCTAAGTGCTAGAGTTGGGTCTGGCTCATTAACCAAATAAAATAGCTTTAGGCCCATCATATCATTAAACTCATTTTAAATATGGATCTAATTCTATTATGGGCCTAATTACAAATTGGGCTCTTGTAAGCATGTTTAGGATATATTCTAGACTTGGAAAAATTCTTCTTGTCGTTGCATCGATCTCGCATGGATGGATGGATAGAATCCGACCCCTACACAAGCCAAAGCCGAGCCAAAACAGATTTAAAGTTATACCTCTTATCCTTCATGATTACGTTTTTAACTAGGTTCCTTTCATTGCAGATGAATATATGAATAGAATTTGAGGTCAAATCCTTTTCAAGTGGGAAAAGATGATATGATCATGCCAAGCACAAAATACTTAAAACGTGAAGAAGGACTTGAACCCGAGAAGCAGCTTGTAGCTAAGGAAAATGGAGCTAAGTAGCAGCTTGTTGCCGAGGAAGATCCTTCGGACTCTTGGTCTTTGCATGTACCGGTTGGACCCATGACGCAGTCAAGAACCAAGCTACTTAACCAATTCGTCACTTCACTACTATACCACCTTGAAAGAAACCTTGAGCCGCACACTTGTCCGACTACATTGGTTGCGATTCAAGTGGCCTAAGGGTCGACGATGAGAGGTGTGTGATTCGTACTCTTTTTCCCTTAGCTTGGTTTAGTCCCAATGGGTTTTTCGAGCAACATTTTTAATAAGGCGAGGTTTACACACTTTACATCAAACCTCATCATTGGCAATGCTACCATTG
Organism: Draba incana; assembly: GCA_963576765.1. NCBI lineage: Eukaryota > Viridiplantae > Streptophyta > Magnoliopsida > Brassicales > Brassicaceae > Draba > Draba incana. The sequence continues at coordinate 13,274,686 of OY755210.1, forward strand.
GCTCATTTCCCGCCTTACCGCAACGAGTCAAACATCTATCTTTATTTTATTTTGTCTTTCAAACTTCTAGTCAAAGTCATTTAAGTTTTGTTATTTTGTCTTTCAAACTCTTTATTTATTGTTTTTAATTTTCCGTGTAGTCAAAGAATTCTAGGGGTTTGTCCAAAGCTTCCTTGAGCCTGTTTAAATGAACTCATTCTCATGAATAAAATCATCAAACATTTTTATCAAAAACTTCTTTCTCTTGTTTGATCCGAGAAGTGTGTAATATCTTCCAACTTGTTCTTTTTTTGGTGCGTAATATTTAAGTAAATATCGAGCCTCGTAGTCTAAGAATTTTTCATTTCTCTTGGAAGTACATTTCAATCCACATCAATTCCGTTCATCTTCTCATCCGATGCATCCTTCCATTCTGATCGATCGTTCATCATCATTCCGTCCATTTTCAAGTTCAAAACCTTCGAAGTGTGTTCCTTGGACATAGATCCTCACGAGGAGTCTATTAGTTCTATGATAAATTGATATATAGCCTTCGTCACAATCAACTTTTCCTTGGGATCTAATCATTTTGAGTGTTTGTAAAACAACCAGATTTTTTTATAAAAAAATAATTAATTAATTAACCCGAATTTAGTATTTCCATAAATATTAAACTCTCAACGGCTAATTCAACAATAACCAATATTCAGCAAAAAAACAACAACTCAATTAAACCAAATAAAACCAACAAACAATTTAATTCCAATAACCAAAACCAACTCAAGTTCAATTCCAGAATTCTGAATCAAATAACTCTAGCAACCTAACCACCAGGTTCTACTAGACAATAAAACTCATAGAAAGATTCCTAATCATCCTCTCCCTAATGCTTTGATTCCGCGATCACATTTTGCCTTTATACCATCTACGACGTATCATAAATACTTAGTGAGACGGTCATACCATCTACGATGTATCACTCAGGCTACCAAATTGATTTAATACCAACAGCACAGAAACAGATATCACAAAACGATTAAAATAACAAGCCATCATAACCATTCACAACCGAAGGTGTCGATCGACACGACTTAATAGATTGTATCGAGCGACATAACACATGTCGATCGACACAGCCCAACTGTTCGTGTTGATCGATACGACCTGTTTCAATCGACACGACCTCACAGTTCGTCGGAAACGAGCCTCTCCTCATGGCTCGAATCCTTTGAACTCGAGTCACTTTTCTGCATCGAAAACCACAAAAACAGTCCAACCAAACACATAACAACACCAAAATCGCAATACCACATTAAAACTACCACGTAAACGCATCAAATCAAATCGTTTCGCCTAGAAGTCATGATCACACACTCACCTTAGCCTAGGAACGATTGAAAATGGATTGAGACACGAGGAACACAAAGAACACAGCCTCAACAAGGCCAAAACGTCACTGATTCGATCCTCACCGTGATGAACACGATAAGCGAACGATTCTACGCTCACGAAACCTCTTCTAATGAACAAAAATCACCAAAAAATCTAGAAACCCTCAAACTCTTCTCAAACTCTCTCTTTTCTGCTTTGGAAACCCTCACAAACGATCCCATGAGTTTTTATATGAAAACCTAGGGTTTCAACCCCTAAACCGAACCAAAAACCGTAATTAAAACATAATTCGGTTCTAGCCTAGAATTGTTCGTGTTGAGTGATACGAGCTCAGTGTCGATCGACACTCCTCTATCCTTCGTGTCGATCGATACACGCCCTGTGTCACTGATGGCGCGGGTTTTGGTTGCGCATCTAGGTTTTAAATTTATAAACCCTAATCTGCAAGTGCACAGTTGACAATTGTAGTACTTAGTGGTCAATCCACAGGAGACTAAGTGTTACACTATAAATCTATATGATGCAGAATAAGCTAAGCGATTTTATATTTGGTTTTGGGTTTTTTGTAAATGCAAATAAAGTAAAGGGATAGATAAATCAAAACATACAAGATAAAAGAAATCTAAAGAACTTATGCAACATGTTCTACACCGGATTTTAAAGATATTCAACTAGTGTTCATGAACTTAGATCACTGCGGTAGATCCATTCCACTTTCGTGGCTCCGAATCCTATGAAACCAACCCTAATAGACTCAGCTTTCGCATGGTTATTACAAGGTGTATTCACGCATTAAAATAAGGATCTAATTGTTCACCAAACTCCCTAACTAACTGATTAGGTTGTTAGGACGCTTGACCCATCGAATACTTGGTGCGGTCGATATCAAAGCTTTTGGAATCGATACCGGCCTATGATCGATCTCTAGGTAGCTAAGCTAGATCAAGCATTAAAGTATGAATAAAGACAGAAAACTAATCTAGAAGCAATTCAATAAAGATGTAAAAGATGCAAGCAAAAGAATTTAAATAACTTTATTATCAAGTATACAACAACTCTACATGTTATGAAACATGGAGCAGCTAGAGAAGTTGATAAAACAGTAGATTCATGATAGATAATTGCTCGGCATAGGTTGATTTCTCAGCACAAAGCTTGAGAAGAACATCATGGCCTTCATCGCTCTTTTACAAAGGGTAAAGATGAAGATCTAAAGAGAATAACGAAAATACATGTTTATTAGTGATTTGTAGGTGCCTAGGGCTGCTCTCCTTCTCTCAAGAGGCTAAAAGCAATTATATATAGGTGTTGGAGGAGTCTCTAGGTTGGCAAACTTCTAGGGTTTCGTCTTGGGCAAAAACGTCTTTTTGTCGATAAGTGCGCAGAAGTGGCCACGGCACCGATTGGTCACACCGATCACGTGATTTGGTCCGGGGTCTGGCTCAAAATCAACTCCTTGTGCGTGTCTTCAAGCAATTGAGCCGGTCCATGGGTTGGTTCGGTGCTTAGGCCCATCTTGGACTTGATTCTTCTTCTAGGCAGAATGACATACCTTCAGTAAAACTTGAATACCTTGCACACTTCAACTCCAAATGCTATGGGATATCTTCATGTAAATTTTCATCTCCGTCCAAGTCGATTTGGTCGAGAGTCCGAGGTGATCTTTCGAGGACATAGAATCTGTCCAACTTGGAGAATCGTGAAATCTTGGCATGGGAGAACAAAGATAGGTTCCTCTGGCCTTGGAAAGTTTTTGTGGGATTAATAATACTCATTTTGCTCCATTTTTCTCCCCTTTTGATGATTGTACCTTAATAACTCTTAAAAACCAAATATACGAGAAAACTACCTCCTTCGATTGAAAAGCTTATTATATAGTATAGAAAATAAATAAAAACGGATAGTAAAAGTGGTAAAATACCACGTATATCAACTCCCCCAGACTTACCCTTTGCTTGTCCTCAAGCAAAGAAAAGGTTAGTAAGGACGAGGATTTTGAAAACACGGAAACTCACATATTCTTTGGATCTTGTCTCGATCTCTAAACTTGTAATCCACGTAAAGACTAGGTGAGTTCATGGACGCTTTTCATCATCTTCCGTCGTGATACCGAAAGTGTGTCCTAAATTACTGTCCCTACAAAATCTCAACTTCAAATCAATCGACTCTTTCACAATCGACTCTTTTAGATTCTCAAAAATCTCCGATCAAGGATATTTACAAGGATACGGGCTAGGTGTTTAGGGGAGACTAATATTTAGTGGTGAGGGTAAAAGTTTTTAGGGTTACCAAAATCTCCGGTTGCGCGACATTATGCAAAATCGCAAGAGATAATGGATCTATTGAAGTCCACAATTTTCCAATCACCTTGTTGTTCGCCTTTTTCTCCCCCAGACTTAGGTTTTTTGCTGGGAATCACCGTAAAACTCTTCTACTCATTTCTCCTTTGTGTCGTGGCTTCTCCTTGGGTATTCCTTGGCCTTTGACTCTTTCAAGAACCATTTTCCTTTCCCAAAACACATTTTTTTTTTTTAGATTGGAGGAAAATGGTCTCATAATGATTATGAGTCAGATAAGGCACGAAATTGTTACCATGATTAAGCATCCAAGGATCGGCTGGATCCTCTCAAACTTTTAGGGATTTCGTTGGCATCCTCCTTTCTTCTAGTGTTGGTCTTCGCATCTTCAAGTGATTGGAAAATTGTGTCGACCCTACTCTTTCCGACGGTTTTACACATATCTGCATAATGCTCAAGTAGACAGAAGTGCATGAGGTCTGAAAGAAAGGTTTAGGTTAAGGGCTTAGGTAGGGTACCAACTAAAAGTGAGCTGGCCATCCATGACAACAAGAGAGTGGTAAAAAGAGGATAAGATATCATGAATGTGATTCGTTCCTTGATCGAATATCCTTAATAAGAAATAATCAAAAATCATATTAGTAAACCATATTGAGAGTCGAAATCTTGTCCATCAAAATAATGCAAGTAGTAATCTCCCTGGACTCCATTCGGTCACTAGGTGTCTAAATCAATTGTTCGGAACAAATTCTGCAATAATGGTCACTTGGTTTTTGAAAAACATAAATATCCAACACAAACAAAAGCGTTAGTAGCAACAATCCCCCCAGACTTAACTTACACCGACCCGGTGTAAATCAAATCAAATTAAAGGTGAAGTGTTGGAAATAAAAATAAAAAGAAAAAGAAATATGAAATGGAGAATAGAACGAAGTTACCGGATAAAGGAAATCTCAAATCTCCCAAAGTTGAATCGGTGTGGATGGTGTTTGAAGAAGGATCTTGAAACTCCCCAAAAATTTCTCTAGGCCAAGAAATAGTGCTTCTCAATTTCCCTCACCAATGCATTCCGCCATAACTGAGTTAGTGCATTCCAACAGTGATCGCAATGCCACCACAAACCTTAGTTTGCATCGTGGAACCCTTTCCCGAGTTACTTTGGAAATTCTTAGATATTGGTAGTTGAACAACTCCTGGAAGAAGTAGCAAAATTCTTTCTTCAAACGGTGAAGTAGAAGATTCACAATTTGGTTGATAAGGCTTCCGTGTTTTCTTCTTTCTTTGTTCACATCTCTTGTAGATAGTATTTTATTCTTTGAAGAATCTCTGAATTTGAACATGTTAAGAGCCAAATATCCTTGCAAAAACACTTGAAATTACTTGTTAAACAAACTTGGACCTAGGTTCCAGAATACCGAAGTAACAAACAAAATTATCCAAGCTCATTCTAAAGGAATTAAGTATTGAAAAGATAAGTGTACGATGTGTAAATCATTTAAAATCAAACTGTTTATCAAACCAAATTTTTAAAAGTGCAATGTGAATTTCAAAAAAATCAAATAAATTTAATTTAAGAAAATCATTATTTAAAAACATTTTTGGTATGAAAATAGTTCATTTATATTTAAAACCCATTTAAAATAATTTAAAAAGAAAAATTTAGAAAACTTACCTCGTGGTTCGAGCCGGTTCGAACCGTGGTCCGTGGCTCATGTCAGGTCAAGTCTGTCGGGTGGTGGTGCAGGATGGTGGAGACGCGGGTCCGTGAGGGACTCGGGTCGGATGATGGTGCGGTCGGATGGGATGCGGGATGGGGACGCATGGCGCCGGGCACGTACGTGGGTCGGTGCCATTGTCCGGGGTGTGGATTCGCAGGACGAGGCTGGGACAGGTCACGGGACGAAGATGTGTGTGTTGCGGGTCGAGGCCGGGATGCGGGACGAGCTGGCGTTGGACGAGTGATCTGCGGGTCGGGGACGCAACATCCAAGGCTCGGCACCGGACAGATTCCCGTGTCTGGGGTCTCCGTCCGGGGTCTGGGAGCTTCGGATGCTCGACCCGCGGGACGTGTTCCTCTCGGACACCAGACGGTCGGACAGATCGGGACGCGCGCGGGACGAACGGCCTTGGCCCCAGTCGGATTCACGTGTTCGGGGTCCTTGTCCGGGGTCTGGGACCGTGGGACAATCGACCCGCGTGTCGATCCGCGACACGTCCGGACCAAAGGCACTCGGGCACCGGTCAAAACCGCGTGACCGGTGCCGTGGTCCGGTGTCCGGGATCGGACACATTTTTTTTTTTTTTTTTTTAGAAGTTTCAAAACTTCGGTTTTCTTCTCCAAAAATGCATTTTTATAAGTTTTTAAAATCTGAAAAATTCATAAATAGATAGATTAATGCACAACAATGTTTGAAATATGAAAAACCAAAAGAAAAACAAAGATTAAAATAAAAAGAAAAGAAAAGACTCGATATATGGGTTGCTTCCCATAAAGCGCTTGTTTAAAGTCAATTAGCTCGACTCCTTGGGGTTTTAGACTTGGGAATTGTCTTCCAAAGGCTTGAGGTTGCCTTTGGAGTTTGAACTCCTCCCTTGGTCGTGGTATTCATCATGTAAATGGAACGGGTACTGAAATCCAGGTGGTGCTGCGTAATAGAAGATGTTTCTATCTATCTTTGGAAAGGATAACCGTTGTAAGGGGTAATCCAAGATAGCTCCAGCAGTAGCCAAGAATTGTCTTCCAAGGATAAAAGGTGTTGAACAATTGTTCATGTTAGCCACTTCAAAGTCGGTCGGCACAATGCAATCACCGATTCTCACTGGGCAGTTGAATGCTTCACCCAATGAGCATGTGAAAGCACCATTAGCAAGTGAAATTCTCTTGTTTGAAGGACGAATGTTGGTTATCTTCATCATTCTCACAAGAGGTTCCGACAGAACTTTGACTCCGGCTCCCGAATCGATAAGAGCGGTCTCGAAGATATAATCTTTAATAGAGCAAGGGATATTTAAAGAACCTGGATCAAGAGTCTTAGGAAGGCTCCTTAGGTACCGATGGGGATTCCTAACCTTGTTGAATAACTCCTCAATCATAGCTTCGTCTTCCTCGCTTTCTCTAAAGCACAGTTTAAGCGATGGCTCGGTATTCCAAGCGTCTTCAAAGGAGAGGGTGGGAGGGAGTTCTCTAACTAGAGAGTTGAATACCTCTATCATCTCATCACTGATCCAACGTGGTCTTAGGCCAGATCTTTCACTCAAACGTGTCTTCTTCTTTGGCTGTTTTGTTGAAATTCTCGCCGTAAATCTTCGGTTGTAGGGTTTGGCCATTAGGAAAGGTCTTGGAGCTTCTTATTCCTCTTGATCAGAGATGGAAGAGTCTTCTTCAAGTAGTGTTAAGGTGCAGCGATGGGCCATGGGGGGTCGGCTCTTCTTCGTTTGTTTCCAAACGGCTCGGTTCCTCCAAGGGTTCCAATCGGTCACTTATCTTCTCAAGTGTCTTGGACGTTTCATCTTCTTTCTTCTTGAGGGAAGAGTACTTCCACATTAGGTGTTTGAACTTCTTATCAAAAGAGTCTTGAAGGTCTTTGATAGCTTGAGTATGCTGCTTTTGTCCTTCCGACAAGACAAGGCTTGTAGAATACAAGTCTCAGTGATCATCTTTGGCCTTGTCTAAAGCTTTCGTGCCCTTGTGAGCTTTGATCGCTATGACGCCTAGGCCAGTAGTGATCTCCTCAACGTGGTCATTAGTGCTCTTGATCTCTCCTTCAAATCTCTCCCAATGACCATTAAAGCTTTGCTCGGAACTATGGATTTTTCTAGCGTTGCTTTGAAGGTCTAAGGCATGTTGTTTTTGAACTTCTTCAAGGTGGATCAAGCGTGTCTCCAAGTCTTGGATCTTGTTGGTAAAGGTGGTGAGCTTCTCTTCAAGGGACGAGTTGATGGTTTCAACCCTAGCTTCGGTATCTCGAACGATATTGTGGATATCATCCGCGAGCCGACACAAGGCTTCAAGCTTGTCTTCTTGTTGAGTTGAACAGGGGCGGCCGTGGGGTGGTGGAGGCTGATTCGGCGGCACATGGTGGTGAGAGGTACGTCCGTGAGTCTCCCAAGGTGTTTGTTGTTGATACGAACCATGGTTGTACCAATTGTTGTAAGGAAAAGGTTGTTGATGGAATTCATGGGGCATGCGGATGTAATCTCCATTAGAACTCCTTCTTGTCGCCATTCTCCTAGGGTTTTTTGTGTGATGTTCTATTGATAAATCTCTGAGACACACTTAAATAGAAAACAAAAAACGAAATTAGCAAGAAGAAAAGAAAAAAGGAAAAATAAAAAAGGAAAAACAAGACTTAGGCTTATTCTTTATCAAAAATCTATAGGTAAGCGAACAAAGTCCCCGGCAACGGCGCCAAAAACTTGATGGTGCGGGTTTTGGTTGCGCATCTAGGTTTTAAATTTATAAACCCTAATTTGCAAGTGCACAGTTGACAATTGTAGTACTTAGGGGTCGATCCACAGGAGACTAAGTGTTACGCTATAAATCTATATGATGCAGAATAAGCTAAGCGATTTTATATTTGGTTTTGGGGTTTTTGTAAATACAAATAAAGTAAAGGGATAGATAAATCAAAAAATACAAGATAAAAGAAATCTAAAGAACTTATGCAACATGTTTTACACCGGATTTTAAAGATATACAACTAGTGTTCATGAACTTAGATCACTGCGGTAGATCCATTCCACTTTCGTGGCTCCGAATCCTATGTAACCAACCCTAATAGACTCAGCTTTTGCATGGTTATTACAAGGTGGATTCATGCATTAAAATCGGGATCTAATTGTTCACCAAACTCCCTAACTAACTGATTAGGTTGTTAGGACGCTTGGCCCATCGAATACTTGGTCCGGTCGATATCAAAGCTTTTAGAATCGATACCGGCCTATGATCGATCTCTAGGTAGCTAAGCTAGATCAAACATTAAAGTAAGAATAAAGACAGAAAACTAATCTAGAAGCAATTCAATAAAGATGTAAAAGATGCAAGCAAAAGAATTCAAATAACTTTATTATCAAGCATACAACAACACTACATGTTATGAAACATGGAGCAGCTAGAGAAGTTGATAAAACAATAGATTCGTGATAGATAAGTGCTCGGCATAGGTAGATCTCTCAGCACAAAGCTTGAGAAGAACACCATGGCCTTCATCGCTCTTTTACAAAGGGTAAAAATGAAGATCTAAAGAGAATAACGAAAATACATGTTTATTAGTGATTTGTAGGTGCCTAAGGCTGCTCTCCTTCTCTCAAGAGGCTAAAAGCAAGTATATATAGGTGTTGGAGGAGTCTCTAGGTTGGCAAACTTCTAGGGTTTTGTCTTGGGCAAAAAGGTCTTTTTGTCGATAAGTGCGCAGAAGTGGCCACGGCACCGATCGGTCACACCGGTCACGCGATTTGGTCCGGGATCTGGCTCAAAATCATCTTCTTGTGCGTGTCTTCAAGTAAATGAGCCGGCCCATGGGTTGGTTCGGTGCTTAGGCCCATCTTGGACTTGATTCTTCTTCTAGGCAGAATGACATACCTTCAGTAAACCTTGAATACCTTGCACACTTCAACTCCAAATGCTATGGTTCTAAATGTTCTGGAAATCTAACTCATAGGGCTATCTCCATGTAAATTTTCATCTCCGTCCAAGTCGATTTGGTTGAGCGTCCGAGGTGATCTTTCGGGGACATAGAATCTGTCCAACTTGGAGAATCGTGAAATCTTGGCATGGGAGGACAAAGATAGGTTCATCTGGCCTTGGAAAGTTGTTGTGGGATTAAGAATACTCATTTTGCTCCATTTTTCTCCCCTTATGATGATTGTACCTAAATGACTCTTAAAAACCAAATATACGAGAAAACTACCTCATTCGATTGAAAAGCTTATTATATAGTATAGAAAATAAATAAAAACGGATAGTAAAAGTGGTAAAATACCACGTATATCAGTCACTCGACAGAAACACCAAAAACACACTTTTTTGTTCGCCGATGTTACATTTATAAAATCTTATAATCTGTTTTAAAACTTTATAATCCATGTTTTTTTAAAAAAATCTGAAAAAGTCAAGTAAAAACAAATGTTGGTAAACAATGGCACGTTTGCTAACTTTTTTAAATAATGGAATGATTGTAAATTGACATGCTAAGAGTGACATGCATTTCTTAAAAATTCACTTTATGAATTCCCTCTTATTTTTACATGTCCTATATAACGATGATTGATTTTTTAATGTCAATAAATTCTCTATTCTCCAAAGTTAATTCCATTATCTGGAGTTTCAAAAAGAAAAAATGAATCACGGATTATTTGCCATCATCCAATTTTTTTTTTTTTTTGGTCACACCATCATCCAAATTTAAAATAGTTAAATTGATTGATAAAAAGAGTTTCTATAAACCCAAAATTAAATAGCATACAAAATAAATTTGACACACAAATTGAAAGAAAAAAAGTATATACATTATATATCTTTTATTAATATAGTGTTTTCCATTTTAAAGGATCTCAAAGTAAAGAAAATCATTACGAATGGAAAGAAATATATCTTTACCTAAGAGGAAAAAAAAACATAAATGAGATGTCATATCTCATACGTAACAATAAAACAACTGCGTCGAACACTAAGACTTGGTCACTTCACAATGCCATCATCTGGACCAGCAAATTAAAAAAAACACATGCTTGCTCGAAAGCTTGACCCCACCACATTTTAAGCTCATCAGCTCAACTAACTCAAAGAATCTTCTTCTTTTCTTAAATATTGTCTTTGCGCCTTTTCTTTCACCTTTATTTTCTTTTACTTGCAACATATTCGAATAGTTAATTGGATCGACTAAACTATATCTTCAAAAATACTAAGAAATTTAATGAAAATCTCAAGTTTTTGACATCAATTTCAAGTGTAATAAGATAATCGATAGTGGATCCAGATACCATGAGGCATGAGCTATTTCGGATCCACACCATAGTTGGAGATCCCGAACGTCGGCGTTACAATTATACTTAGTCCACTGCTTATGTGTTGTGGGGTTAAACTTAATTTGCTCTTCCCACATAAACATAAGATCATCGGCGCCAAAAGTTACATAAATCTTTTAGAGAGAAGGTGCTGTCAAAAGACTCAACGAACTTTAACAATGCAAAAGATGAAGGTTTTAGAGATATCGTTATTATCGTCATGTATCAAGAAGTAAATTGTGATATCCCGATCTTTGTAGAATTAATTAAGTTATGAATCCAACAATTTATAGTAAGAATTTGAGTTTCGCGTATCCGAAAGTGGTACGGTACAGAGAGTGGTATGATATAGAGAATTTGTTATTTTTTTAATCGTCTGGATTTATTATATATTACAAACTATAAAATATTTTAACAAAGATGTATTTATTATGGACAATTCACGACTCTAGTAGATCCATTAAAAGTAAGAAGGCATTTTCTCCTCATAATGGATAGATTTTACCTTCAATGTGTAGAATCACAATCACGGCGGATGGTTTAATTGCTTAACGTTGAAAATTCTTGTAAGCTTGCATCTATTTATCAACACGTTAACTAAAGACTTCCACTAGATAGCTTTTAAAAATATGTATTTTTACTGTAAAATCATATTAAATTTTTGGTATAAAATGTCAAAATGAATTGACTTTTTCAACAATGACAAATAAAACGATTCACTGACATTTGTAGGCGTCGTAGAGTTGCATGATGTATCCACTAAACAGTAAATATATATAGTTGAATTAAGAGTAACCGTTGACTTCAAAGTTTACAAAGGTCTAGGAAAACATATCCGAATTCAAAAGATACCTCAATTACGCAAACTCCTACGCTAAAATTAGGGATATCAAAATGAGTCATTAGCTCATGAACTCAACTCAGCTCGAATTTTCACTAGTTTGAGCTATATTTTTAGGTTTATTTAATAAATAAGTTAAATAATCGAGTTTAAATGAGTTGGCGAGCTCTAATAAGTCGTGAGCTAACTAACGAACAAAGACTTTTATAAAATAATTAGAATTTTATACTTATATATTGTAGACATGTATTAAATATATCAACTAAAATATATATGAAGGATAGTTTTTGAAGAAAAAACTTTTTAATGACAAGTAGGAATATGAAGATGAGGTAGATAACTCTTTATAACAGTATAATAACTTTCAATGTTTTAAATTTTTTGTTATATTTATTAGTCTCAGCTCGCGAGCTAACTCATTTAGCTCACAATCTTGATGATCGGAATTCGAGCTTATCAATATGAACTCATATAATAAATGAGTTGAGTCGAACTATCAAAACGTATAGCTCATGATGAGCTAACTCATTTTGACACCCTCAACTAAAATCGATAGTTATTTCTGTCACCATTATTAACCCTATCAGATTCGTTAGCTTTACGCCTTTACCGTGAACATAAATAATCAGTCGAATCCGGTAATTGCCAAGTATTGATTACCAACTTTGATTACAACTACAATTAGTTGCCAATATAATCCGGATAGGAAAAAAACCTAAAAACAATCGAAAATAAATCAAGTGATCACAGTTTATTAGAGAGTTATTAATTAGGGTGAGAGAGAGATCAGCTTCACACCAAACAATTCTTGCTGAAACCAATAATCTTGGTCTTATAATGTGTCTTCTTTCATTTAATGTCCTCTCTCTCTCTCATCATCATTTTCCTCTCTAACCACTTTCTCCCTTAATTTATCTTCTCTCTATTTATTTGTCTCTCCAACAAGAAGAACTAAACACTCCACTTTTTTAGGTGAAAATGCAGCCGTCCGGTGAGCAAGCGCCGGAGAAGGAGAATGAGAAGGTGGTGACGCCAAAAGTGTCACTGCTTAAGCTCTTCTCCTTTGCTGATTTCTACGATTGCGTTTTAATGGCTCTCGGATCTATCGGCGCTTGTATTCACGGTGCCTCCGTACCAATCTTTTTCATCTTCTTCGGCAAACTCATCAATATTATTGGTCTTGCTTATCTCGCCCCAAAACTAGCCTCTCACAAAGTTGCCAAGGTTTTATTTCTTTTTTCTTCTACTAATATAGAGCTCCAAATTCATGTAACTAAAAAATTATAATCTTGTAATTAAAACAAAAACAAAAAGAGAAACTCTAAAATCTTGGGCTGGCTACTTGGAAATTGAACAAAATTTTACAACATAAATTGTTTACATTTAGCAGATTGACCTAAATGCTAGTTAATTGTTTTTATGATGTTTGGTATGCTTAACTTTTAATTATTTGGGTGCAGTACTCGTTGGATTTTGTATATCTGAGCGTGGCTATACTATTCTCATCATGGTTAGGTAAATAATTAAGTTAATAGTATATAAAAAATAAGCAATTTCGCGCAATTATAATTCATTTTTTGTTTAAATTCTGAAGTGTTAGTAAATAAAAAAAAATTTAAACAGAGGTTTCATGTTGGATGCATACGGGAGAGAGACAAGCGGCTAAGATGAGGAGAGCTTATCTCCGGTCAATGTTAAGTCAAGACATAAGTTTATACGACACCGAAGCTTCCACCGGAGAAGTTATCTCCGCCATAACCTCCGACATCCTCGTCGTCCAAGATGCTCTCTCCGAGAAGGTACCTCTCTAAACCGAACCAAACTGAGTTTCTTTAATTTTTTGTGTTAGTTCAATCATTATTAGATTCAAAATTGACAAATTACTTTATTTTTTGTGGTACGCATTAGTAATTGAATGCATTCAGGTTTTCAATTTTCATCTACTATTAATATAAACACAAATATTGTGTTTGTTTTTTTGTACTACTAATTAAGACATGGTGTTGGTCGATCAAATCTATGGATATTTTTTCTTTCAAATCTATAGACATATGGTAGTTGAAATTTAGAAATCTTTTACATGGGTTGTTTTTCGCACATGGGATGATTAATCATTATGCGTTTTAATGTGAATAACAGTGACTTAACCCAATTAATGGTATATATTTTTTTCATTTCGTTATCTTTTAAATTAACTAAAGAGATTTTTTTGGCGTGCATCGCTCTCTTCAGGCTATCCATAAACATATTCTAATATTCCTCATTTTTCTACTACTCCAATAAAGCATACTAGAACAGGACCCGTGCTATGCGCGGGTTACAGTATAACCGTCAATTTTTTATTATTGGTAAATGAAATAATTTAAATATGTGTTAGAATTATTATACATTAAAAATGGATTGAATGAAATTGTTAAGATCTATTTTATTATTTTCATTTCTCAGACGAAGATTTCAAAACAAAGTTCAATAACTATCGTTAAATACTTTTACATGTTCACATATTTCAAAAAAAATGAAAAATAGTTTCTTCAATTTTTGTCGAAATTATGTAGTTTTGTGTCAAAATGGAGATTTTCCACTTTCATGCTATCCATTCCATCTTAATGAAGATAGCACCAACTTTTTACTCACCTATTTGACCACAACCGATAAAGCAAATATATGATAAAAAGAAACAAATACGAAGTTGAGATAGATAGATAGATAATCAAATTCAATTAATTACTTACATTCAGAATGGTGGCAAAATCTTTTGGATTTATGCTGAAGAAATAACACTAAGAGAGAAAGATTGATTCATGAGATTCATCTATAAACACAACAAAATTTAATTGAGAACCTTAAATAACAAATACAGAAAAATGTGAGAATGAGATTGACATTTGTACAATCCTATATATTATTTGAGAAGCATTTTGAGAGCACTTTGCTTAGGTGTCATCACCACAATTATTCTCTTTTTTATTTTTATTTATTTATTTAATTTTCTTATACTCATTACCAAACACATTTATTTCCAAATATATTTATTTTGATTTATAACTCTAATTGCCAAACACATTTAAATCTTCTTAAGCTTGCCAAGATTAAAATATTAGGAAATCTTAATCTTGCCAAAATTAAAATATTAAAAAAATTATATAAATGTGAACAAAATTTTAACATATACACCAAAAAAAATGATTTTAAATAGAAAAAAACAAATGATTATATTTTGAAAATATATGAGCATGTAAAACAATATTTCATATATAATTTTACATTTGTTGTTTTGTTTGACAAGTAGATGTTTTTAATTTTTCATAAATACACCTCTCTACAAGTAAAATAATTATTAATGAAATTTGTTGGTTTAATTATTTCACGGGTGAAACACATTTTTATATAAAATAATCATAAAATTTAAAATATATAAAATAGTTCTTAGATTATGTATAATAATTTACCGTATTTGTTTTATCCAACCAAAATTATTGATTTTATTCGATAATCAATTTATCCCGCGTATAACGCGGGTAATTTTCTAGTAAATATTTATAAGCAATGAAACGTATTAGTGAAAAAAAGGTTTTACGTATTTGAAAAATAAACCATATAAATCTTAATCTTAATTGATTGATTACAATCATATCTAGATATTATTGACTTGTTACCAAACATGAGTGTAACAAAGATATGTATTAGTTTTAACCAATAGAATTTTTTTGCCATGTATAACTGGTTGCCAAGTATAAAACAATAAATATACTTTTAAGAAATATTTTATAATTGTTAAGTTTCTTGCGAAATTTGTGAGCTTAATTTTTAAGCCAAAATCTTATTTAGTAAGTAGATAATATGAGAATAAATAAATGTTTTGAAATAAAAAGAAAGTAAGATTCAATTTGTGGAAATATAATTTTAATGTTCTATTACATGTTCTTCATTATTGATTCCTAAAATATTGGTAAGTTTATATTAATGTCGATATTTTGATTTCCTAATATCGATATTTTGTATTTACTTAAGGATGATTAAAAATATATTAGATACATTTCAACTAATTAAAAAAAAAGTATTCGGACATAATTAAGGAATATTTTCTTAGCTACTTGATTTTTTTTGTTAAACCGAGATAATTAAGTTGTTGAAAGTAATTTAAATTTTGTTTATTATATAGATCTTTTGAAATAATTCACTTTATAATGCCAATGGCATCCTATGTAATTAAGATGTTTTTAAGAAATGTTTTAAATCTATTTCTTAAATAATATTATAGAGATACTATATAGACGTTTTTGAATTTGTCAATGTTAAATTAGACTGATGTGTTAATAATTTGGTTTATTGGGTATCGATTAAAATTTTTGAATTGTATTATAAAGTTTTCAGTATTACATATGGATCATATAGTATAAACCAAGAGTATATAATTGGTATAACCGGAAAATACAATTTTCAAAATGAAAAATGATAAATGTAATGGACAATTACAGTTTCATAGTATATCCATATATAAACCGTTGTTTGTAAACAATTAGTAAATAAGTAAACTCGTTTGGGAATGTAGATAAGTTTATTATGGAATTAATGTTGTTTGGAAAAGTATTTGTTTGGCAATTAGAATAGTGTTAAGATTTTAATTAATTAAATGAAAAATAAAAAACTTGAAAAAATGAGGTGATGACACCTAAGCAAAAATGCTTCTCAAATAATATATAGGATGCCTATATTTTTCCTTTTATGAAGTGAATCGGTCCTTGATGCAAATAATAATAAATGCGTTGTGTCTTTATTTCGGTTATAGCTGCATTGCATCTTGCATTTATAAGACGGTTGAGTTTTATACGATTTAATTTAGATATTATATTTTGACCTCTATTTGGTTCTTTCCAGCTAGCCAGTGACATAAGTCACATCACAGTGTGGTCGCTTAATTTTATAAGAAATTAAATGTGATCACGCAAATCCGGTTCATGATATATGATAACTGGATTACCGGTATATTTGGTTGCAGGTAGGGAATTTCTTGCACTACATAAGCCGGTTCATAGCCGGTTTTGCAATCGGATTCACGAGTGTATGGCAAATTAGTCTAGTCACTCTGTCTATAGTCCCCCTCATTGCTCTAGCCGGAGGCATCTATGCGTTCGTAGCCATTGGACTCATCGCCCGTGTCCGGAAATCATACATCAAGGCCGGTGAGATTGCGGAAGAGGTAGGTTACTTCTCCGACAAGGAAACTTCTAAAAGTGTCTAATTCTTGTGTGTGTTTCATATATCTCTTTCATAATTCAGGTGATCGGAAATGTGAGGACTGTACAAGCATTCACCGGTGAAGAAAGGGCGGTTGGATTATACCGAGAAGCTCTGAAGAACACGTACAAGTACGGGAGGAAAGCCGGTCTAACTAAAGGACTAGGTCTTGGTTCGATGCATTGTGTCTTGTTTCTGTCTTGGTCTTTGCTCGTCTGGTTCACAAGCGTCGTAGTCCACAAGAAAATTGCCGATGGTGGCAAATCATTCACTACCATGCTCAACGTTGTCATCGCCGGCCTGTAATATTAACATCTTCCTAATTCCTTTCCTTTGTTTTCTCGATGCGGATCATAAAGTTTCTGTTTTTGGATTTTGTACGTAGGTCTCTTGGGCAGGCGGCACCAGATATTTCCGCGTTTGTACGGGCCAAAGCCGCTGCGTATCCAATTTTCAAGATGATTGAAAGGAACACTGCAGCAAAAGCAAGTACACAATCTGGCCGTAAACTAGGGAAAGTAAACGGGCACATTCAATTCAAGGACGTGACTTTCAGCTACCCGTCTCGCCCTGATGTGGTGATATTCGACAAGCTAAACCTAAATATTCCCGCGGGGAAAATCGTGGCACTTGTTGGAGGAAGTGGTTCAGGGAAGAGCACGGTCATATCTTTGATCGAACGGTTCTACGAGCCTATTTCCGGAGCAGTGTTGCTAGACGGGAACGATATCAAAGAGCTAGACCTTAAGTGGTTTAGAGGACAGATTGGTTTGGTTAACCAAGAACCAGCTCTGTTTGCTACAACAATCCGTGAGAACATTATGTATGGCAAAGATCAGGCAACCAACGAGGAAGTTGGCCGTGCAGCAAAACTCTCCGAAGCCATTTCGTTTATCAACAACCTCCCTGAAGGATTTGAGACTCAGGTCAGTCAAAAGAATACCTTGGAATACAAGATACAACTACAAAAACCCTAAAACTCTGTTTTTTGTAGGTCGGCGAGAGAGGGATTCAGCTATCTGGTGGACAGAAACAAAGGATTGCGATATCTAGAGCAATCATTAAGAATCCATCGATATTATTACTCGATGAGGCGACAAGTGCTTTAGACGCAGAGTCAGAGAAGAGCGTGCAAGAAGCATTGGATCGAGTAATGGTTGGGAGAACAACGGTTGTGGTGGCTCACAGACTCTCAACAGTAAGGAATGCTGACATCATAGCAGTCGTTCACGAAGGGAAGATCGTTGAGTTTGGAAATCACGACAGTCTCATATCCAACCCCGAGGGAGCCTACTCTTCTCTTCTCCGTCTCCAAGAAACTGCCTCATTGCAACGTAACCCTTCCTTAAATCGCTCCCTAAGCAGGCCACATAGGTACTATATCTTTAATGCCGGCCTTTAATTCCCATAGTGGTTCTCACTTTCTTCATTTGCAGCATTAATTACTCGCGGGAACTATCAAGAACAAGGACGAGTTTCTGCTCGGAGAAGGAATCGGTAACTCGACCGGACGGGGCGGATTCATCCAAAAAGGTGAAAGTAACAATGGGACGTCTTTACTCTATGATCCGTCCGGACTGGATGTACGGCGTTTGTGGCACGATATGTGCCTTCATTGCTGGATCTCAGATGCCACTTTTCGCGCTTGGAGTCTCGCAAGCCTTAGTTTCGTATTATATGCCCTGGGACACAACTAAAAGAGAGGTCAAGAAAATTGCTATTCTCTTCTGTTGCGCCTCCGTAATCACCCTCATTGTCTATACCATTGAGCATATCTGCTTCGGTACTATGGGTGAGCGTCTCACTCTCCGCGTCCGCGAAAAGATGTTTGCAGGTTTGTCTCAAAATATTTTGAATATCTATGCAAATTTTAATCATTTCATAAGTTTTAAAATCGTTAAGAAATTTGAATTTCTATACTTTTTGGTTTTGTAGCGATATTGAAGAACGAAATCGGTTGGTTCGATGAGGTAGACAACACAAGCTCGATGTTGGCATCACGGCTTGAGAGCGATGCGACTCTGCTTAAAACTATAGTTGTCGATAGATCAACGATTCTACTACAGAACTTAGGTCTCGTTGTGACCTCTTTTGTAATTGCCTTCGTACTCAACTGGCGTCTCACTCTTGTTGTCTTGGCCACATACCCATTGGTTATAAGTGGCCATATCAGCGAGGTAAACACAGCTTTTAAATTGAGCGGTTGCGGTTGCGTTTGTGTTTTATGTTGGCCATTAAATGATGTTTGTTCTCTATTTGTAGAAACTTTTCATGCAAGGCTATGGAGGAAACTTGAGCAAAGCGTACTTGAAGGCTAACATGTTGGCCGGAGAGTCTGTTAGTAACATCCGTACGGTCGCCGCCTTGTGTGCTGAAGAAAAGATTCTAGAACTTTATTCAAGAGAACTTTTAGAACCTTCCAAACGTTCTTTCAGACGTGGACAAATAGCCGGCATTTTCTATGGTGTCTCTCAGTTCTTCATTTTCTCTTCCTATGGCCTTGCTCTCTGGTATCTCTATATACACAAACTTTCACGGATAAATTAACTATTGAAGATTGTAAATTAATAGGCTTAGAGACAAAAATGGAATTAGATCATAAGAAAATAGTATGTTTTGTGAAATAAATTTATCATTGTATATGTTTAATATATGAATTTTGAATTCATTTTGTTTTGTCTGGTACTTAATTGTAAAGATTGAGCTGATATTTCGTTAATTTGATAGGTACGGATCAACTCTGATGGAGAAAGGATTATCGGACTTCAAATCAGTGATGAAAACATTCATGGTTTTGATCGTGACGGCGTTAGCGATGGGTGAGACACTGGCTTTGGCTCCAGATATTCTGAAAGGAAACCAGATGGTTGCGTCCGTGTTCGAGATCTTGGATCGGAAAACACAGATCGTTGGAGAAGGCACCGAGCAGTTGACTAATGTGGAAGGCACGATTGAGCTCAAAGGCGTCAACTTCAGCTACCCTTCGAGACCGGATGTTGTAATTTTCCGTGACTTTAATCTGACAGTTCGTTCCGGAAAGAGCATGGCGCTAGTCGGACAAAGTGGATCCGGGAAAAGTTCGGTCATTTCACTCATTCTTCGGTTCTATGATCCTACGGCCGGGAAAGTCATGATAGAGGGTTAGTGTCTTAACTTGGAACTCTCAAAACATAGTTTCTTGTGTCTCAAGAAAACTACTTTGAACCGCAAAGGTTTCTTGCCTGAAAAGAAAGTGGTTATTTGGCTGCAGGAAAAGACATCAGGAAACTAGATTTGAAAGCACTGAGGAAACACATTGGTCTGGTTCAACAAGAACCGGCACTTTTTGCGACTTCGATATACGAGAACATATTGTACGGCAACGAAGGAGCGACTCAGTCTGAAGTCGTTGAATCAGCTTTGCTCGCAAACGCTCACACATTCATCACTTCTTTCCCGGAAGGTTACTCTACCAAAGTCGGTGAACGCGGAGTTCAGATGTCAGGTGGTCAGCGACAGAGGATCGCTATCGCAAGAGCCATCCTCAGGAATCCAGAGATTCTACTTCTTGACGAAGCCACAAGCGCTTTGGACATTGAATCGGAGCGTGTGGTAAGTCTCTTTAAAAATAGGTTTTGCTAGGGTTTTAATCAACATAGGCTTATGGGTTTATACGAATGTATATTAGGTACAACAAGCATTGGATCGGTTAATGACAAATCGTACGACGGTCGTGGTTGCTCACCGGCTATCAACGATTAAGAATGCAGACACGATAAGTGTATTACATGGAGGTAAGATCGTGGAGCAAGGAAGCCACCGAAAGCTCGTTTTAAACAAGACTGGTCCTTATTTTAAACTCATCAGTCTTCAGCAGCAGCAACAACAACCTTGAATACTATAAAGTTATTTCTTTTCTTTTGTGGAAAAATATTTATCATACTTTAATTTGACGTGATTATGTGAAGGGAAATGATTTACCGGTGGCGAGTCAAAATTGATGTTTGAAAAAAAAAAAAAATTTGAAAGATTATCATATTGTGAAACTTATATAAACAAGAAACTAAAAAGAATTATAATTTGTTTATCATCAGAACTCAGAAGAAGGATTAAGAAAAAGTCAAATACAGTATTATGCTAAAATATGAGTAAATCTAATTCAAAATAAAATGAAATTTTGTTATGTGTTTTGTGAAATTTGAACATAATAATATACTCAAATAATGAATTTATGATATATTTGTAGATTTTTTTTTAAAAAACATCAAAAGTCCAAACATAAATTCTCTATTACTTCTCTAATTTTATCATTAGATGTAGAATCCACTTCAACCGGTCGATTAACCCATAACAGCAACAAAGACGGTGGTAGACAAGATGGGGATAAAAATGACGGAGATGTGACATCTATCGTTGCCGTCGTGGACAAAAATGTGAAGATGGTTGGTAACAACGACGTTGGTTGTGAATAGAGATAGTGGTCGTAGATACGACGACGACGGTGGTCGAGACAAAAACAACGGCATTGACGGTGGATACGACGAGGATAGAGACGGTGGCTGCAGACACGATGACAACGGTGGTCGTAGACAAAGATAGTGACGGTGGACACGACAGAGACAGAAATGGTGGCCATAGACACAAAGTCGCGTAAATAAAGACGGTGGCGGTATATGACGGTGGACACAACGGAGATAGACGGTGATCGAAGACAATGGACAAATATGGTTTTGGGGACAGAAACAGAATGGATAGTTAATGAAACTTAGTGATAATTGTGTTAATTAACACTTACTAAAATCAAAAATATGATACTTAATATGAGGGAATTCAAAAAGTAGTTGACTTTATAAGAATTTTTGCGAAAAGTGATAGATGCAAAAAAAATTCCTAAGAAAGTTTTAAATCTTGACTAAAACCAATTAAAAAGCCTCGAATAAAAATACTTTTTAGCAACGAAAAAAAAAAACATTATTTTGTGAAAAAAAAAAAAAAACATTATTCCTCTCCACCTTCTCGGAGACAGAAAGACTGACAGATATTTTGCAAATAAAAAAGACTCGGGTCACTTATGCGGTGAGGAAATCCATAAACCCCTTTGCTCTCTC
Source organism: Draba incana (assembly GCA_963576765.1). NCBI lineage: Eukaryota > Viridiplantae > Streptophyta > Magnoliopsida > Brassicales > Brassicaceae > Draba > Draba incana. The sequence goes on from OY755210.1 coordinate 13,296,525, forward strand.
ACACTGACTTCGTCGTCTTCCTCTAATCTCCGATCAGTCGATTTCGAAGACGCGTGAGAGTTGAGATCTCGAGAGATCGAAAACCATGGGAAACGCAAATTCAGCAGAGACGAAAGAGTCGCGCCGATCAAAGATGCGACAAAAGCTTCAGAACCTCCGCAGCCGCCGTCTTCGTCGGCCAGGTTCTGGAAGCGCCTCGGGATTGGTCACTCAGAGATCTGTGAGCGCAGATGATTTCGCCGGAATCGCTCTTCTTACTCTCATCGGCGTACGCTTTACTTCTCTCCCTCTTTCTGAATTCAATCTATTGTCTTCTCGTCTAGTAGTCATGTATCATTGTTTTTTCTTTAGGCGGAGATGAAGTTCAAGGATAAGTGGCTCGCCTGTGTTTCCTTCGGTGAACAAACATTCCGTTCTGCAATTTCAGATTCGTAAGTTACCAACAATCTCGCTAATGCTTTTTCTTTGTTGAATCTTATACCTACAAGAATGTCAAAGCCGTCTTTGTGTTTTCTTTGGTGATTTTGCAGTACGGAGAAGCCGATATGGAATTCGGTAAGAAAACTCCCGATTTCTGTTTTATTGAGAGGCTTTTGAATAGCTGGGAATCATTGGTTTGTGTTTTCTGTATATAGGAAAAGAAGCTGCTCCTTGAGAAAAATGGACCAACTCTGGCTAGGATCTCTGTTTTTGAGGTGTGAAATTTCTTCTTTCTACATTTGGTGTTTAGTTATCCATCGATTGAGACGACTCTCTTTTCTTGATGCAGACCAATAGGCTCTTGAAGAACAATATCATTGGTTACTGTGAGCTTGATCTACTTGAATTTGTAGTGCAGGTCAGCAGCTAAAGATTGTTTTCATATGAAACATGTTTTGCTTCTTCCACCTTTTTCTTTTCATTTCAGTATCAGCAAGTTGCTCCATGTCGCTTATCTTCCATTAGTCGAGGGGGAATCTGTTACTATATAGCTGATAACTGCCAATGCATAATTAGATATAGCAGTGCCTTGAATGATAGATTGATGAGACAATTGATTGTTTGTTTGTTTCACATGTTTACTTTGCTTTTAATATATACTGTGATATAGGAACCTGACTCTGCTTGCAAGGCATTTGACCTGTTGGATCCGGCGTCATCTAATGTTGTGGGCAGCATGTTTGTTTCATGCTCCGTTGAGGTATGCAGTATGTTAAAAGTTAAAACAGTGGTTAAACAAATGCGTGGGGATTGGTTTCTGATTTTTGGTTGCTAATATGTGCAGGATCCTGTTGAAACTGAGACATGTTTCGCAAAGCGTATTTTGTCTATAGTGGTATACTTTACTTATCTTCCACTCTGTTTGTTCTGGTCTTGTTAAGTTTTGTGATTTTTTTCCCCTTACAATTTAAGTTTTGTGATTTTTTCCCCTTACAATTTTACTTTTCTTAAATTTTCCGTTGATTGATGATATAGACTAAGATTATATTTCGTTCATTTTTATTGTTCACTTTAATCAAATCCCCTTAAAGATTCATTTTAGAACCCATGAGCTACTTTTGTCTCTTCCATGGCTTCTTAAAACAGTTTTTTTCTATGGAACATCATGGCATCCTGCAGCCTTTATAACTGATTGTTGGAGTCCATCTAAACGCAGGACTATAACGAAGATGGGCACCTCTCATTCTCAGAGTTCTCGGATCTGATGAATGCTTTTGGGAATGTTGTGGCTGCTGACAAGGTTTGGCCTTCAACAGCTTTGTCTCATCTATGTGTTGCGCGTTTTGTGCATATGTATTGGTTTCCAATTTGTTGTCCTTGGTATTTTAAATAGATAATGCTATATTACAGCATTTTTTTAATGGCACTCTTGATGTTTCCATTGACTTGTTTACCAGAAAGAGGAGTTGTTCAAAGCGGCTGACTTGAATGGAGATGGTGTTGTTACAATTGATGAGTTGGCTGCGCTTCTTGCCGTTCAACAGGAACAGTAATAATATTCTATACATCACCTATGTTGAGAACTTCTGTTTGTACATAAGATTTATACATCCTAGAATCCCAGTAATTTGCATGCATAAATTGCAGCGAGCCAATTATAAACAGCTGTCCGGTCTGCGGTGAGGCTCTTCAACTTTCTGACAAGCTCAACGCAATGATCCATATGACTCTCTGTTTTGACGAAGGAACTGGTAATCAAACGATGACCGGAGGGTTCTTGACTGATAGGCAGGCTTCATATGGGTTAGAATTCTCATTTTTATAGTCTTAAATCAGAATTGTAAATCGTTTATATATTTGTTGGCTTGCTCAGCATTCAAAGTTTTAAAATTCCTCAGATGGATGTTCAAACTAAGTGAATGGACTCATCTATCAACTTATGATGTTGGTTTGAATACTGGTTCAAGTGCTTCACATATAGTGGTATATTTCTTTTCCACCACTTCTGTTTATGTCATGATAAACATCTAACATTGAGGCCTGCTAAGTAGTTGTCTGATTTTCTGTATTCTTGAAATCCTTTTTACTTCAGAAAATCCTGGCTTGGTTGAATTTGTGAATTTCTCCTACCAATTTTTGTGGTTTTGTTTGAGTATCTTCTAATGGTGAACAAATGCAGTAATAATATACTTATTTTTATTGGATATTTGCTTAAGGTGATTGATCGGAAGACTAAGAGGCTCGTGGAAGAGTTGATTGATTCAAAGATTGTTATGTCGATGAGAGCTATTTACCAGTCTAAAATTGGACTCCGGCTTATGGACCAAGGTAATAAACTGGGTCCTTCACCTCTGAAACGCACCTGGCAATAGTACCTTTGTGATAAATTATTCGATGTGTACTTTGTTCCCACAAGCTAAACATTCTTAGCAAGTATCAAAGCAAACAATTCTTCATTATCTTCTTCGTGCAGGAGCAAAAGAGATTTTGCAGAATCTTTCTGAGAAGCAAGGGAAGAAAATGAACACAGTTGAATCTGCCCAAAACATACCCAGCTTTCTCGAGTTTTTCAAGGTGTGAAATCATTACTTATTAAGTTATTGTGTCAAATGGATGTTTAGATTAAACCTGACACAGTTTGGCTTGTGGCTTGGAGTTTAATAGCACCTATTTGAAATGTGATATTGATATAGTGCTATATACAGCACAGAATATTTTAGTAAAAACTTCAACAGAAAATCGATATTACTATTGGCAATCGGAGACACCATATGAGATCCTCTGACCAGGATCAGTCGACAGTCCTCACTTATGCTTTACATATAACAATGATAGGTTGGAATTGCTTCACTAGATCTCCTAGGTTTTAAACTGTACTATTGCCTTCCAATTGTAAGTTTACATGAATGCCAAAAATTGAACAGTTTGTTTGTTGCAGGATCAAATAAACATGGCCGAAGTAAAGTATCCTCTGGACCATTTTAAGGTAACAAATGCAACTTATGGTATGAATATGATGCTAACCACGATATTTAAATGAAAAATGTTGCTAGTTCTTCAACTTGCAATCTAACCAAAGACAATTCACAGTATGACTTCTAAATAAAATAAACCTAAGCTAATGATAATGAGGTAAATCGAAGCTAAATCCTTTGCTGGTCTTTTCAAGGACAGCAAAAAATTTTGGTTGTTTGGTCAACTGTAAGATTTTGTACTTTTCATGCATTTGAAAGATCATCATTTCATTTGCAGACGTTTAATGAATTCTTCATACGGGAGTTAAAGCCTGGTGCAAGACCAATTGCGTGCATGGATCGGGATGATGTTGCTGTATCTGCTGCTGATTGTCGATTAATCGCATTTCAGTCGGTGGATGATAGCACGCGGTTCTGGATCAAGGTAAACCAGCCTCTAGTAGCTACAGTATAATTCTGCATGCTCAGCGTCTGAAAAAAAATGATTAAGATATGTGATGCAGCTGATAGCTTGCAACACTGACTAAATGTTACTCGCTATTCTAAATTTTTCAACCGTTTTCAATATTGGTAGGGCCGGAAGTTCTCAATTGCAGGCCTCCTCGGGAAGGATGTGAATTCGGATGCTTTCCTTGATGGATCCTTGGCGATATTCCGATTGGCTCCACAGGTACGATTAGACTGCATGCTTCATGTCTTTCTACTAGAAGCTAAAACATCACAGTCAATTTTGTTCACTTTCTATGTGCATGTATTGATCTTTTACAGGACTATCATCGTTTTCATTCTCCTGTCTCTGGCAAAATTGAAAAGTTTGTCAATGTTTCTGGAAGCTTATATACAGTATGTGCTGCTGATCCATCTGCCTTTCTTAGTTGAAGAGTTCCATTCTTCTCCTGTATTTTCTTATTGGAGTTACTCTCTTTTTTGGGGCTAATCTACGTTGCTTCTCAGGTTAATCCGATTGCAGTCAATAGCAAGTACTGTAATGTATTCACTGAGAATAAACGGACAGTCGTAATTATATCAACAGCAGAGTTTGGAAAGGTTTGTCATTTCGTATAAGTCATACACTATCTTTTTTCTCTGTATGCTGGAGCAAATTATCTCTCAATACTCTCTGTCCCTGCTGTTATGAAGTATGAACCCAATGATGCTCTAATTAGAAACAAAGCTGCATAATGAAATCTGATCTTATCACGGAACTTGACCTCACCTTATTGTATGTAACAGGTTGCATTTATTGCGATTGGAGCAACAATGGTTGGTAGCATCACCTTTGTTAAACAACAGGGAGACCATGTGAAGAAAGGAGACGAGGTAAGCAAATCGGAAACTTCTTTTTCTTAATTGAAAAATAAGTAAGATTTTCTTAGGCAACCGATTACTAATTTGACATTCTCCTTCTACCAGCTTGGTTACTTTTCATTTGGTGGAAGTACAGTTATATGCGTCTTTGAAAAGGTTAGCTAAACCCTAAACCATTATAAGAACACTTTTTAATTAATCTCTTTGAAGCTATCAAAGTTGAAAATATGAATCATATGCTTCCACTACCCTAGAAATCGAGTTTCTAGATTTGAAAATCATGGGGCAAATATCATACATTTTCGTAATACCGTGGCTGGATTAGTGCCTGCATCTGCATCAACCTTACCTTTTACGTGACACGTAATGCAGGACTCGATTAAGATTGATGAGGATCTCTTAGCTAACAGCGCTAGGTCCTTGGAGACATTAGTTACTGTTGGAATGCAACTGGGGGTCTCCTTCCCAAAGCTGGAAAATTGTGTTCTTGAACACTGAACTGCTTCACATTATGTGAGTTGGTAGGAAACTACGGATGGTCTGCTTTGGTTTGGTTTGATTTGATTTAATTCTCTCTTTCCCATCACGTACACAATTTCTGTTTGTTTGACTTTGCTCTGTATATATAACACCTGTATGTTCCGGGCATTGGTACTTGTTGATATTTACTGTGTTTTGTATTTTTGTCAAGTGTTTCTGCTAGATGACAATTTTACATGCAAATAGGGTTAAACACATGTCTGTCTTTATAGATGGCTTAACGAATAGACCTTCTCTATAACTCTCTCCTTTCTTTTTTCCACCTCTCCCCCTCTCTCCCATTGTTGTCTTATTCTTTGTTGAGTTGAGTTTTACTAAAAGCACAAATGGAGTGGAGAATGGATAAGATTAGTGTAGTAGCTTTGTCTCTGGTTATGGTTTCACTTGGCATCTCGCTTGCTCATCTGAAAGTCGGGTTCTACTCTAATACATGTCCTCAAGCCGAGTCAATCATTAGCAGAGTCGTCTCAGGAGCTGCTCTTTCCGACCCTAACCTCCCAGCCGTACTTCTACGGCTCCACTTCCACGACTGCTTTGTTGAGGTACAATGCACATTCCCCCTCTCTGTGCTTTCCCCTATCGCTGATATTTTTAGATATTTAACCATGCACATTCAGGGATGTGACGGCTCAATCCTGGTGGACAATGGACCGATCTCTGAAAAGAATGCATTTGGGCATCAAGGCGTTAGAGGATTTGAGATAGTAGAAGCTGCTAAATCCGAGCTTGAAGCTACGTGCCCCGGTGTTGTCTCGTGTTCAGACATTGTTGCCTTGGCTGCACGTGATGCCATATTTTTGGTAAAATAGAGATAATTCGATCGTTTTCTCTATTTTCTTTTACAGTTGTGATAAATTGATTCATCGTATAGGCGAATGGACCGGTGTATGAGGTGCCAACTGGGCGGAGAGATGGTCGGGTTTCAAACATGTCGCTGGCTAAGGACATGCCAGATGTGAGTGACTCTATTGATATACTTAAGGCTAAGTTCATGCAGAAAGGACTCAACGCTAAAGAACTCGTCCTTCTCAGTGGTATGTTGTATCTCTTCTTCTTTCTTTCTCTCTCTCTCTCTTTCTCTCTCTCTCTCATTCATGTTTGTTTGGTGGTTTTGATTTTTTTTTGGTACGAAGTCCAAGTTATATGTTTTACATTTCCCTAATCCATCATGTGTTTGGCATGTTTCGTCCTTTTCTTCATCTATTCGTGTTGATGCCACGTGACTCCGTGTGTTACCAAGAACATCTCCAATGGTAGTTAGGTAAGGCACGGAGTCACATGCGTTAGGCATATTATAGTATTTCTACCACTAAAAAATTTAGGATAAAACATAATATATATTGGTAAGAAGTTAATCGATTTTCTTTCATCGTATCCACTAAATCTGGTATGGTTCAGAAATGTCATGATGCTCACGATATAGGCCTGTTAAGTTGACTAAAATGCAAAATTTCATTCTTAAGTATGCGCTTGCACGTCCAAAACAATTTCTAGAAATAACTATCTATTATCCTAAAACAAACTCTTTTGGTGTCTCGAATATTAACATTGGTTAACATTGTATACATATTTGTCGAATTTTTATTTTAATGTAAAATCTTTTGAAATGCTTAAGAGGAAAAGTCGCATGGTCGAGATGAGTGACGATGATACTGTTTTTAGATACACTCACAATTGACTTTTGATGTTTGCAAATACATTCGGAGACTCCATGGAGTTTTTTTTTTTTTTTTTGCCAAAGACTTTTTTGAGGTTTTGATGAGTTTAGTTTTGAATTTGTGAGTTACATATTATAGTGGTAAACATATTAGTTAGAAAAATAAAATACATCTTTAAAAAAATACGGAATGGACAATAATCATCTCCATGCAATAACCCTTGTGGTTTGTGTGATCAGCTTTCCGTTTGTCTTATTAATTCTTCTCTGTGGCATCAGCTGCTCACACTATCGGGACAACGGCCTGCTTCTTCATGTCAAAACGCCTCTACGATTTCTTACCCGGCGGCCAACCCGACCCAACCATCAATCCGGTATTCTTACCCGAATTAACCTCCCGGTGCCCACAAAATGGTGATGTAAACGTCCGGTTGCCAATGGACCGGTTAAGTGAACGGCTTTTCGACAAGCAGATTCTGCACAACATAAAGGATGGATTTGCCGTGCTTCAGACGGATGCGGGTCTCTACGAGGATGTAACGACTCGTTGGGTCGTGGATTCCTATATTGGGTTGCTAAATCCCATCTTTGGACCAAAATTTGAATCCGACTTTATAAAGGCAATAGTGAAGATGGGGAAGATTGGTGTGAAAACTGGTTCGGAAGGGGACATTCGACGGGTTTGCTCCACCTTCAATTGAGAAAGTATGTAGTGAAATTGAAAAGTTTCATCACTTGTACTCAAGAAAATTGTAGAATATTGTATGTCTAGCTTGCATGCTAAACAAAATAATTCAAACACGCTTAATCCATAACATTTCTAGGGAACTATATAACATTATCCCACTAAATCATCACATCCTCGGCGCTAATAGTGTACATAAAAAAGTTTGATACATTTTTTATTTCTTTAGTTTTTCTCGAATCAACTAATTCCTTCCCCATTCCCTTGTGACAAAAAACTGGAAGGGATTCTCCAAAAGTTGTAAAAGGGTTAATTGACCCTATAACCAAAAAACAAAAATTATTAATCGAGCAACTAACCAATTTTGCCTATCACAATCATAAATTGATTAGTTGCTCAATTAGTTTTAAAAAAATTGATTATAGGGCAAATTAGTCCTTTAAAAAGAACCAAACATGAATAAACAAAAACAAGACTACAAGAGGAAATAAAAGGGATTACATACTTCTGACTCTTCTTCTTAGTTCTTATAAGCGTAGTCCATTTAAGTTCCTTACGTTGGACCTTCTCACAAATCGTCCCTGTCGATGAGACAACCAACAACATTGTTATTATAATCTTTGTCTTAAACTTCAGCACCAAAAAAAAAGATTTCAGCTCAAATTAAATACATATATATACCTTCATACGGGGTCTTTGATCAGCGTTGAGTTTGCGAACTTGATATCGGATTTTGGAGTTGGAGAAGAGTCTATTCCTCCGTTTCTCTTTATACCTCAACACACTTGCTTCTCTCACTCCGCTTTCTCCCAACAAATCTATCTGCCCCCACCTCGCCTGTCCCCAAAGAACCTCACACATTACTTACTTTGAATTGATAACTTTACAAGGGAATGGACAAAAACAAGTTTCACGATAATTCAATAACTACCAGTCTACCAAGTACTAGCTACTACTTGAAGCATCATTTTTTCATATAAGAATTACAAAGAAAGATAAAAAAAACTCATGCGATTAAGATGGGTATTATTAGATTGTTTTATTAGATAGTCGTAGCACCACTACATAGAAACATTCGTTTCTTGATAAGAATTCAAAAATTTGTTAGTCATCCCACACAAAAAAAAAATAAAAAAATAGTGGAATCCATAGAAACCATAAATTGAAGTAAAGAAAAATAATTGAGAACTATTTTCAACTCTTGTCAGATTCAGATACTCAGAGATATATATTTGCAATGAAATGTTTCTAAAGAACTTATTTATCCAAAAAAACATTTAAAAGATAACACTCTTTTGGGGTGCAAATTAATTTGAGCGCCACGTAACGAAATTTAGCAATTCTCCCGGATTTAAATTAGGAAACTTTATACTACTAATCAAAAAAAAAGTTCAAATGCGGATTTCTTTCTCTTTTTTTTGTTAAAGAAAAATGGAATTTCTAGCGGCGGGAAAGAGAGATTAGAGGATGAAGTAAGCATACACGGAGGTCTGAAGCCGGAATATGGTCGGTGAACGGTGACTCTCTATCCGACCAAGCCTCTAAAACCCCGTCGTAGTCAAGCAACAAAAACGGCTTCGAGATCTGTTCGGAGCTCTTTGCCGGAGCCACTTTCTGATTCGTCTCCGCCGGCGAGACATGTTCAAATTTCACGGTGGCGAACCTGCACAAGCTCGCGTCGTCTTTTTCCCGAAGAGCGGTCTTCAATCCCATGGAGCAATGATTCGTTACCATTTCCACTAATCGACTAATGCTCTGATATTTGCAAATTCCAGATTCCATCTTTCCCATAAAACTATCGATTCCTAGTTCAATCTCCTCGTCGAATATTCCGAACCCTTCCCATTCATTGATTTCACCTCCGAGATTAAGTACTTCCTTATCATCATGCTCCAACAAGTGTTGTTGATATTCCGATTTCATCAGAATCGAGGGATTGAAGAAAAAATCCGACTCTTGAAACGGCGGAAGCAAGTGGGAAGCTTCGCCGTAATCGAAATCGCTGAGAAGATGAAGAGGAGATTTGAAACGACTTGTTTTTGTGATGGGTGAGGAGGAGAAGATGGTCGGATAAGCGGTGGAGAGAATAGCCGCTGCTTCGTCGTACGTCTGATTCCGGCGTTTCCGGCGAGTCCGTGGCCTTCTCGTTGAGATTGGTGAAAGACTGTTGTGTGACGGAGACGACATTTCTTTGCTCATGAAAAGAGAAGAAAAATAACTTTGGAGGTAAGCAAGATTTTGAATCAGAAAATATTGGTGTAAGAGAAGCTTCAAATGTCATTCCCTTTTTCCAAGCTGACTTTTTTATTTTATGGCTTTTGGGAAATGAAATTTGATTTGTTTTGTGTGATAATGAGGATAAACCCTAAAGCTATGACAAAATCTTTGTTTACTAATTTTAGCAAAAAAGGAAGAGGAGAAAGGAAGATTGTGTATACTAGAAAGGAAAGAAAAAGGCACACATGTTTAATGAACCCCTAGAGCAAAATCCAATGAACCTTTTGAGATTTGATTTGAGAGAATTGATTAAAGAGAGAGAGAGAGAGGCATCGACTGGATTGGGACAGTCACGAGATTGTTGTGACACAGATCCGTTAGGGTATTTCAAAGTTTGTACAATCAAATAAATTGTGGCTCTGTTATTTTGGTTTGTAAGAAAAGAAAACTACTCATCACTCAATTTACGAAATCAGAGTGAAAAAGAACCTTTTTAGGGAGTAAGGGCATGTTGCAAGCTAATAATAAGATACATATTAGAAAGAAAAAAAAAATCTTATTATATAAAAGAGCATGCGCAAAATTGTTACTCATGACATCGCGACATGTGTTAAGTAGTCGATTAGATTCTACACATGTTAATTATTTAAATATTCATCGGATTTGGTTGGTAACACACAGAATCGCGTTTAAAAACGTAACTCCGGATGTTTTGACCAATCTGGAAAAAATTACAGAATGCTAAAAAAATTTAGAAAATGTATGTTTGCGTTTCGGCTGAAAAAATATAAAGAAACCTCCATTCTGCAAATAAATGAGTTTTCGCTTGTTTTTGCATTGAATTATTTGTTTTCTTTTTCATTTAACGAATTTAATTTAAACTTTTAAAATATCGGATTTGGTTGGTAACACGCAGAATCTCGTTTAAAAACGCAATTCCGCATATTTTGACCAATCTAAAAAATTTACAGAATGCTAAAAAAAATAAAAAAATGTATGTTTGCGTTGCGACTAAAAAAATATAAACAAACCTCCATTCTACAAATGAATTTTCAATAGTTTTTTCATTGAATTATTTGAATTTTTTTTCATTTAACGAAGTTAATTTTTCTTATCATAACATTAAACCATAATTTAATTTAACCAACCACAATTTAATATGACAAGATTTTCATTATATATTGTTCATAGTCAATAAAATGAACTATTTTTCTAATTAGCTTTGAATATATAACAAGTATCAGTTTTCATTTAGAGTCATTACAAATATGCCACACATGACAAAAAAATAAACAAACATATCACTGTTCACAAAATCATTACGAGCGTCCCACTGTTTACTGCCCAAATGACAATTTTACCCATGTTATATAAAAAAAGATCTGACTTTCTCTCTCATCTCTCTCACGAATCTTATCTCATCTTCCAGATCCAAAATCCTCTCTTTCACAAAATTTTCTTTTTTGAAATTACAAATCGGATTTGGGTTACTATCCTTCTTTGATGGTATTTCATATAACTTTAAACATGTAAAAACATACCACTAACTAACTTTTCTTTATCTTTGCTTCGTCTCCTTGTTCTAGTTCTCCTTTTATCCATGATCAATTATTTTGTATTTCCTATAGATATATACATATGTTAAACCTCTGCATATATATAACGATACAAAAATGATCGATTCTATTTTTAATTATATACTTTGTTATATTCCTTTTCCTAATTTTTTTTATGTTAAATTTATTTTTTATTAAAAATCGTTTTTGACTAAATATTTTATATAACTATCCGGATAGATTTTTTGTACAATTTCTAAAATTATTTTATACTTGTTTTTTTTTTCATTTTATCTTCTTCCTTTTTGGGTAATTAACAATTTTGATATTTAAAATCTATATATTTAAATAATTGACATGTGTTACAATATAATCGACTACTTAACACGTGTCGTGATCTCGTGAGTTATAATTTTGTGAATCATTTTTTATATAATAAAATAATAATATAATAATAGTATACTATATTACTGTCACTTTTGTAAACAAGTATTTACGTAATGCTGTTATCTTTATGGATGAATCACTTTTCCCATTTTACATGCCTTTATATAACCAATTCCATCCAAAATATTATAAGTCCAATTTATTTAACAAGTAATACATATGGATATTTTAGGGAAAAAAGTATCAATAAATTATTTCCCAAATAAATATTTTCAATCTTACTTTACAATATTTGGATTTATGGGAGTGAAAATGTGTATATAGGAGGATTTATGTATAGAGATAAGAGAGGATAAACCTGTCTGTCAACTCTGCCCACTGTCTCCAACAGTCCATCCCACTTTTTCTGTTTTGGATCCTCTTACGTTATTACAATTCTTTTCATATAGAACATCATGTTTAAGTCAATAATCATTGTTTTTCTTTCTTACACAATACATAACTTTTATCCATTTTTTAGTCTTCAACAACGACAAACTATAGACAATGCATTCTGATCAAGTTAGTGCTGTTTTTTTTTATAAGAACATTTATATGACGCATTTATAATGTAATTTTTTCATAAAATTAATTTGTTAAATAAGTTTTGTATTATGAAATGTAATATATCACATTTTTTATGATTATATATATGTAAGATAATATTGTATGTTGATACGATAGAAAGATATTAATATATATTGTTCTTAATTAACTTTTATATTAGTAATTTATTTTGATCCCAGTGATAATATTTTCTAGCTCCGCCACTGCCTATATCTATATATATCTTCTTAATTCTCCATACTTTTCCTCATTAATATTTATTCTTTTAAACATGGATATTAATCGAATTCCGGAATCATGCAATCGATCGAAAATGATCCTTTATAAAAACAATCGGAATCTCACTACAAGAAAACATGTGGTTTTGCGACGGAAATTTGCGACGGAATTAAAGCCTCGCAAATTTGCGTCCTAGTTGCGACAGGTTTGCGACGAACAGTCTTAATAACTCATAAAACCGTCTCAAATTTGCGTATTGCGACGATTTTGCGTCGACGTGTACGTTTGGCCGCAAAATCGTCGCAAAATTTTGCGACGCGTTTGCGTCGATTTATATTTTGCGACGGTTTTGCGTCGAGTTGTACGTTTACACGCAAAACCGTCGCAACTTGTGCGTCGAATTTGCGACGATTTAAGGGTTGCGAGGGATTTGCGACGAAAGTAGGTTGAACACGTTTTAATTGATTCTTACTTGTTTATGAGTGTAATATTTTAGCCGCAAATCAGTCGCAAAAGTCTTGGAAAATCGTTGCAAATTAGTCGCAAACTGAAATGAACATTATATATATAGAATCCACATAATTATCTCACATTCTATAATTCAACAAATATGGATAACAATCGATCTTTGATTCCGGGTCCGGCTGGTGTGAGACAAGTAGAAGAACGGGCAAGGAAAAAACTTGAAGAATCGATGTTGGAAGAATGCAATTCTTATGAGAGACATGTAAAGATGGTTAACTGTGTTGTTGAGGCAGAAGATCCATCGTTCACCGATGTCCTTTGGAAGACGACAATTGGAAATGTCAACAAATTAACAGGTATAATGAAATGTTATTATTATTAATATATATTAGTAAGAAATAGAAATAATTATATTTCAAAGTTTGTATATTGTTTAATTGACATTTAATTATATTTTACTTATTCAACGTTGAATATATACAGGTGGACACACATGTGGGTGGACACTGGTAAAAGAGTTGCATCAAATAAAACCACAATGGCGTCACGTACCATATGTGGTAGCAGTGATTCATAAAATGGAACCTAATGGATTGGGGGACGCGATGGTCATACTAAAGGTAAAATGTATATATAAGTTATAAGAAAATATGTTTTTAACAAATTATATATTTAGTAATCGATAAATGTTATTTGTTTTCCTTGAAGGATCCTACCGGGACTGTACAAGCGAGCATTCATAGGTCCGCCATATCTGATAACAAATATGGGCCGCACATAAAGGAGGGTTTGGTATTGGTTCTAAAGGAGGTTGTAGTTGTTAAGTTTGATAGGGCGACAACATATCTTAACATTATTCTTAAGAACATAAGAAATGTAAGTTAAGTAGAATATATATATTAAAGGTATTGTATTAAGTAGTATCCTTACACATAATTCAAGAATTTGATTTCACAGGTTATATCTAAAGAAAACATGGCTACAACGTTCATAGAAGAAAGTAGTAGCAGTCGTGTTAATCGAAATCCAAACAATTGGTTATCCCAGAAATTTGACGAAGGGTCAACAACGGATGGTGGTGAAGAAATTGATGATGAGTAATATATTACGTCATCAATAAAAGAAATGAAAATAAATATGTGTTTATGTTAGCAGTTTATTTGTATTACGTTTTTAAGTAATAATGTACTATATATATATATCGATTGTACGTACGTTTTATGAACATCGATGTTAATGTTAAAATATCATAATATTATATTAATATAAGTTTCCAAAAATTTACTTGTAACCCTAACACATTAATACTAATAACAAAAAAGTACAAATTAAATCTTAACTTACCAAACTATAAATACAAATTTGCGACGATTTTGTGTCGATTTGTATGTTTGGACGCAAAACTGTCGCAAACACTATAACATTTGCGACGGTTTTGCGTCGATTATTAAGTTTTGACGCAATTTCGCCGCAAAAATTGCGGCGGGTTTGCGTGGCAAGATATTTTAAGATATTTTCGATATTTTTGCGTCTGTTTTGCGACGAAATAATAGTTGCTACGCAGTTGCGACGAAAATTATTACAAAACGTGTTGAATGAGTCTTACCGGTTTATGGGTACAATATTTTTTGTTGCAAACGAGTCGCAAAACTTTAGCAAAAACGTCGCAAATGAGTAGCAAAAAAATCCAAAGTTCTATAAATTCCGTGAATGTGAAGAACGGAATTAATAAACATCAAAACATTCTCTACAAACATCAAAATCCAAGAAACACACTATTTTTTCCAAAGAAAGATATTAAAATTTGATAATCGAAGATGTCTTCGCATCATGAGATCTACATGGTTCGAGCATGGATGTACAACGACCGCAAAGATCCATAAACTGGTGAAGTGTCTAGAGAATTTAGAGAAGGGCTTGACTAGTTTTTGACCCAGGCGATAAACAACCAAGGGGCTGTCGCAGGATATACCAACGACGGTAACGTGAAAATTTTCTGTCCTTGTGTGAAATGCAAAAACTTTGCTTCACATGATACGCGAACTATTTGGAAACATTTATATACGAGGGAATTTTTACCTAACTACTATGTTTGGTTTTCGCATGGGGAGGATTTTGTTGTCAATGTTCCGGGTAGTTCAAGTACGAGTAATTATCGTGGGAATGTAGAAGGTGGTAGTAATTATGAGGATAGTAATTATCAGTATGGTCATGATAATTTTAATGAATCTGCATATGGAAATACAGATGGGAATAGGTTTAATGATATGATCAATGATGCATTTCAAGAAACTACTGCTTCGTTTAGTGATAATACTTTTGAAGAACCAAACCCGAGTGCTAAAAAATTTTATGATATGTTAGATGCTGCTAACGAACCTATCTACGAAGGATGTAGAGAAAAGCTTTCAAAATTGTCGTTAGCATCTAGGATGATGACAATTAAAAGCAAAGATAACCTTAGTGAAAATTGCATGGATGAATGGGGTGAATTGTTTAAAGAGTATTTGCCAGAGGGTAATAACTCTGCAGAGAGTTACTATGAGATACAAAGATTGGTAGCAAGTCTTGGATTACCGTCTGAGATGATTGATGTTTGCATTGATAATTGTATGATTTTTTTGAAAGATGATGCTCAGCTACAGGAATGTCGTTTTTGCTCTCATCCAAGATATAAGAAGACTAGTGGTCGCACCAAAGTCCCATTCAAGCGTATGTGGTACCTTCCAATAACAGATAGGCTGAAGCGATTATATCAATCAGAGCAGACAGCATGGGCAATGAGGTGGCACGCAGAACACGATTGTGAGGAAGGGGTGGTCGCCCATCCATCAGATGAAAAGGCATGGAAACACTTTCACACGGTACATCTAGACTTTGCTGTAGAACATAGAAATGTGTATTTGGGTCTTTGCACTGATGGGTTTAGTCTTTTTGGGATGTCTGGTAGGCAATATTCATTGTGGCCAGTCATAGTGACGCCATATAATCTCCCACCGGAAATGTGTATGCATCGAGAATTTTTATTTCTCAGCATTTTGGTTCCAGGGCCAAAGCATCCAAAAAGATCACTTGATGTCTTCTTACAACCTCTTATCCAGGAACTAAAGCAGTTGTGGCATGTTGGTGTACGCACATTTGATTTGTCGAGCCGTAAGAACTTCAACATGAAGGTTGTCCTCATGTGGACGATAAGCGACTTTCCGGCGTTTGGTATGCTATCTGGATGGACAACGCACGGAAAGTTATCATGTCCTTATTGTTTAGATAAGACCAAATCATTTCAATTGTCAGTAGGAAGGAAAGCTTGCTGGTTTGACTGCCATTGTCGTTTTCTTCCAAGGGATCATCCTTATAGAAAGAGTAGGACGTTATTTCGAAATCGAGTTGTTAAAACCTCCCCCTTGGTTTACCTCTCAGGTGAGGAGTTGGAAGAACAAATGGATGGATATGGTGCGGAAGAAACAGTAAAAGTTGGAGGTAATTGGCAAAGTAATCCAGCAAATATGCCTGTTGGGTATGGGGTATACCATAACTGGCATAAAAAAAAGTATATTTTGGGAATTGCCTTACTGGAAGGAGCATCTGCTGAGGCACAACTTGGATGTCATGCATGTGGAGAAAAATTTCTTTGAGAATATTATACACACATTGTTGAATGTTGCAGAGAAAACAAAAGACAATCAGAAATCTCGTCTGGATCTCGCGGCTTTATGCATAAGGCCTGAGTTGCATCTAACAAGAGATGGTAGGGCACCTATTCCTAGTTTCTGACTATCACCTGCTGCGTAGAATGCTTTGATTAACTGGGTTAAGGAGTGGGTGAAGTTCCCAGAAGGCTACGTGTCAACTTTTTCAAGGTGTGTTGAGCAAGGGGGGAAATTTTCTGGGATGAAGAGCCACGATTGTCATGTGTTCATGCAGCGACTACTCCCTTTTGCCTTTCAAGAGACTTTTACCGCAGAATGTACACGAGGCAATTGCAGGTGTTACGTTTATCTATGGTTATTAATATATACATACATGTATTTTGTAACTGTATTAATTAACTTACTTCGGACCGGATTGGCGTTTTAATTTAGGTATTGGAGCATTTTTCAGAGACATATGTGCCAGAACCTTAATGAAGGACGAAATCTCGAAGTTGAATTCAGACATTCCACTCACTATTTGCAATTTAGAGAAGATATTTCCACCTTTCTTTTTTGATGTGATGGAACATTTAGTTGTACACTTACCACATGAGTTAGATTTGGGTGGTCCAGTCCAATTTCGATGGATGTACCCCTTCGAAAGGTTCTTCAAACATTTGAAGATGAAGGCGAAAAATCTCGCAAGAGTAGAGGGATCAATCATTGCTGGAAGTTTGACAGAGGAGACATGGACAAAATAAAGCCACTGCAAATTATGGTATTCATGTCCCGGGCGATACAAACTTCTATGGTATTTTGAAAGAAATCATTGAGATTGAGTATGCTGGTGTGTTGAACTTGAAAAGTGTGTTATTTCGTTGTGATTGGTTTGATCCAACCAATGGTCTCGGGGTTAGAACCAGCAAATTTGGAGTTGTTGATGTGAAAGGAAATAGGAGCTACACTGACAAGTCTTAGCATCCCAAGCAGAGAAAGTAGTTTTCATTCCTTACCCTCGTACTCGTGGACGACGAGATCAAGATTGGCTATCCGTGATTAAAGTTAATCCAAGGGGTCGAATTGTCGGGGGGTTAGCAGCTGATGCTGATGATGATCAACCCCCAGTGCAACCTGCAAGAACCGAAGAAGTTTCAATCTCTACAGAGGTAACCACCGATTTACCAAGAATTGACCCACTTCATAGTGGTCTTGATGTGATATTCGAGGATTCAGAAAGAAACGAAGATGAGTTTGATGAAGACGAAGAGGAAGATGAGGACGACGATGATGACAAAGATGGCGGAGTAGAACGTTATGTTTCTGATCATGATGAAAAAGATTAATAAATTTAATATTAATTATGTGTATATATTAAGTATGTATTTTCGAGTGTGGTGTAAAAAAAATATTTTTTTAAACAAGATATATAAGCATTTGCTACGTTTTTGCGAGGGATTCGTCGCAAATCCGTCGCAATTTTGATCATTTGCGACGAATCCCTCGCAAAAACGTAGCAAATGCCTATACCCTAAACTCTAACCAATACATTATTTATACGGTTTAAATTGGCTCTTCTTCGAATATAAAAACATATCATAGAGGCCCTAATTGATATATAAAATTATTTGCATCAAATCACTTATTCCAATTAATAAGAATAAGTAAAAAACACTAAGGTTTAGGGTATAGGAATTTGCTACGTTTTTGCGAGGGCTTCGTCGCAAATCCGTCGCAATTCTAATTATTTGCGACGAATTTGCGACGAATCCCTCGCAAAAACGTAGCAAATGCCTATACCCTAAACTCTAACCAATACATTATTTATACGGTTTAAATTGGCTCTTCTTCGAATATAAAAACATATCATAGAGACCCTAATTGATATATAAAATTATTTGCATCAAATCACTTATTCCAAGTAATAAGAATAAGTAAAAAACACTAAGGTTTAGGGTATAGGAATTTGCTACGTTTTTGCGAGGGATTCATCGCAAATAATTAAAATTGTGACGGATTTGCGACGAAGCCCTCACAAAAACGTAGCAAATGCCTATACCCTAAACTCTAACCAATACATTATTTATACCGTTTAAATTGGCTCTTCTTCGAATATAAATGTATGAGTCGTCTAATAAATAACAATCCCTCTATAATTATTCAAATAAAACTTATGAAAACATTTTTGAGAAACATATATAACGAAGTGTCACATACATGTACTTATACTAAGAATATGATCAAACTATCATTTTTGCCGATTTTACGAAAAACTTCAATTAGTAGACTAACATTGCTTCATACATGCACTAAGGACCTAAACAAGTCTATATTTACCTTTTATGAATCGTAATTTTGGTCTAAAACATCCAAACCCCTAAGTATACCCTAAACCTCATTTGCGTGGGATTTGCGACGAAAACATCGCAAATGCGTAACAATTATTTATTTGCGACGTATTTGCGACGATTTCGTCGCAAATCCGTTGCTAATTTTGCTACACTTTTGCGACCATAATTACGGTCAACTCTATTAATTGATCGTACATTCACCTTGGGATTTACACTTTGCGAGGCATTTGTTATGGTTTGCTACACTTTGCGAGGCATTTGCGACGTTTTTTTTAATATTTGCGACGCTAACTGGGCGGGAAACGAAAAGTTGTGGGCGGCAAACATGCATTGGGTGAAATATCCGGTCCACTTTGCGACCGAAGTGCGACGGAATTGCGAGGGATAGTTTTCCATATATATACGATTCCAATCCCTCACTCATTCCTCACATCTCTCTTCTCTCTCTACAAAAAACATTTCTCTCTCTAACAAAAAGTTCCCTCGACCTTCCAAATCATTCCCGATCCCTCGACTTTCCAAATCATTCCCGACCTTATAAGGTAAATCTCTAAATTTTTCTTTTCTTTTATGAATTTTAAATTTTTCTTTCGTATATAATTTATTAGTTAATTGTGGTTTGTAGCAGCATGGTTGGGAATAATTAATTAGGAATGGAATTGTACTTGAGAATTGAGGATTAACTAATATTGATATTATAATAGTTAAAATTGTTAATTTACTAATTTTGTTAAATTATTTTGATGTTTAATGTTGATTAGGTTAATTTAATGTTATCATTAAAATTGTTAAAATCAATATTAGATTACATATTTTTTTAATATGCTATTACTAATTTCAGAAATTATAAAATTTATTTTGATGGCGGAGAACGAGTATACCGAGTACTTACAGCCCGGTGTTGGTAGTGGTAGAGGTCATTCACGACCAGGACATCGTACACATTCCGCGCAGCCCTCTGCTTCCCTCTCTGGTTCTGGGATTCCTGAGTCACAGCCGACGCCACCCCCCAGGCAAACCCTGGACCAGTTCTTTCATGGGATGACATGACCTTGGGGCAGCTTCTCGTTAGTCCCGGACGGCAAGTTCTTCCCCATTTACAACCTGACCCTACCGAAAAAGCTGTGTGGTAAGTAATTTTTTTTTACATAGTTTTTATTTAATTGTTTTTAATAATTATTAATATATTTACACATAATATGCTTTTTATATATTTTTTTAGGTTTTGCAAAAATTCGGTCGGAAGGGATGTTAGAAAGATCGTAGAGCGGGATTTCAAGATATGTCACACGAGTTGGAAGTATGTTACCCAGGAGATCAAGGATCGGTGGTACAAACAATTCGCAGTAATTTTTTTTTATATTTTTTTTAACTTTTATTTATTTATTCAATTTTGTAATTTTCTAACTTATGTTCTAATTTATGACAATTTGCAGCAAAAATACTATTGGGACCCCGCGATTAATGGTTTAGTTCGTGAGGAATTTGAGGAGAAAGCGAAGAACCGTCTCAACGAACAAATAGGACGGTGGAAGAAGAAGTGGCAAAAGAATCCGGATCCGAAGGTATGCATGCCATCTTTCTTCGATCCCACTATTTGGGCTGGCCTTGTCGCCTTCTGGCAGTTGGAGACAACTCAGGAGAAGTCTGCCCAGTGCTCGGCTGCTCGATTGACGAAGGTTGGCAGTAGTGACCAGCCTTCAAAACACTGTTCGGGACAGATTTCTTATGCTCAACATGCTGTTGACATTGTAAGTTATTAATTTTTTTACTTTCAATTTTTACGGTCACAAAAATCTCAACTTCTAATATGTTTTCATTGTCAGGCCGTGGAAAAAGGAGCTCCCGCAACGATGCCAGAGGTTTGGGAGAAGACCCACCGCAGACCGGACGGGACATGGGTTGATGAACGTGTCCACAAGCTCCACAACGATGTCATTGATCGAGTCGAAGAACTCTCAACCCAGCTTACTCCCGATGGTCAACCTACTCAGATGACACCGATGGCGATCAACCCTGTCGCATCACAGGTAAAAACTTAATTTCCTTTTTTAATTTTATTCACAATTTTAAATATTTATTATACTATTAACATTTTTAAAATAAAATTATATTATTATTATTTATGTAAAATTTTAAACTTTTAATTTTATTTTGTAGATGGCTCCTCGAACCCGTAAGGGAAAGATGGCATTTACAGGATCTATCCGGACGGATGATCAGGGAGTGCCATTTTGTCCCGTTTCGAGATTTGCTTCTGATCCGCAAATAGTCAAGGAGCTCCAGGTAACAAAACAACGGCTCGGCGAAACGGAGAAAAAGTTAGAGAGGACTGTGACCGGCTATGATGATATGTTCGCGGAGTTAGCGAAGACGAACTCCGCCATTGCCGGGATTATGAGTAGGAAACAAGACGACGAAAAAGGCACATCGACCACGGATCCGCTCGATAATTTCAGATTCGATTAGATTTGTTTTCGGTTTTAGATTTATGTATTTTAATGTTTTATTTTAAACTTTATTTTAAGTTTTATTAAATTTAAAATATTTTCGAATTTTTTTTAAAAAAATTATTAATTGTTTTTTTTTATAAATCACTACGTTTTTCGTCGCAAAACCGTCGCAAAATACAAGTCGCAAAACCGTCGCAAAATAATAGCCGCAATTCCGCCGCAACCATTTTCCCCGCAAAACCGCCGCAAAAAAATTGCCGCTAAATCGACGCAAATTTTTACCCCGTGAAATCGTCGCTATTTCGACGCAACACCGCGGTGAACAGTAAATGTCGCAATTCCGTTGCACATTACCATGTCGCAAATGCCTCGCTATATTAGCGACGATTTTGCGACTACGTGTATATTTGCGACGATTTTGCGACAATTTTTGGTTTGCGACGAGCTAGTTGCGACAAACGAAAAATCGTCGTAATTTCGTCGCAAATGTCAATTTGCGACGGTTTTACGATGAAATTCGCCTCGCAAATGGGGGTGTTTTCTTGTTGTGTCTATATGACAAACAAAGAGGGAGGATAAAGCAAAATCCGAACAAAGCAAGAGATGAAACCAAGCAACACCGAAAATATATATCCCATTAAACGGAAATAAGATCCGATCAGCTAGATCGGAAACAAAATCGGTCAAAGCCGAATTCTAGATCTGGCCAAAAACGGAACAGATCATAACAGATCGGAGCAGATCCAAACACTACTATACTATTAAATACACAAAATCAAAAAAATAAACAGAACCACGGCGCCGGCAAGCGCCGGTCGCCGGGTTAACCACCACAATTTCTTTTTTCTTCTTAGAGCATTCTTATTGGTAACCCGATGGTGTCTAAATGTGGTATTTTTATAATATAAAATTATTAAAATGGTTGTAAAAGGAAGAAAGATAGTGTTTTTGTGGGGTATATTGAAATATAAAATTAATAAAATTTGAGTAAAGAGAGTAGATAGTGTTTAAAAGGAAGAAAGAGTGTTTAAAATTAGGTTTTTTGGAGAGTGATTTTTTTTATAAAAAAAGAGTGTTTAAATATAAAATTAATAAAAGTTGAGTAAAAAGATGAAAGAGAATGTATAAAGTTGAGTAAAAGGAAGAGAAAGTGTGTGTTTTAATAATTTTATATGGCCTTTAGATACTATCGTGTTATCAATAAGGATACCCTTACAGAGAAGATAGAGAGCTTTTAAGGGAGAGAGAGACTTATAAAATTTAAAATGTAGAAGTAATAATAACAAAAACAAACTTTTGCTCCGTTCGAAAGTTTTGATAAGTCTAAAATTTAAAATGTAGACTTATAATTCGCATTTTGATAAGTTTTCTTCACTCACATCATCTGATGTAATCATGTACGTTCACACTTTCTTTTTCCATGTTGTGCTCTTTTTTTTTTTTTTTTTTTTGAAAAAAGTATGTGAGCTATTACTTTTGGATAAATTTTTGTCTGCGGGGATTTATTCTCATATGAGCATGTAGATGCTACCAAGGTGATAGGTGTAACTGGAAAGACAGATTGTACGTACTACGTAGAGTAGAGTTTAATAATGACGTATGTTATTAAGATTTTTTTTTAAATAACTGTTCGATTATTAAGGATTTTTTTAAAAAAAAATCCTTAATAAATATGCAAGCAATCCCTTAAAACGAACTAAAAAACAAAAATAATAACCAGAGAATCCTATGCGTAAATACAAATACATAAAATTAGTAATTAAGTATGATATTAAGCATGTGACCCTTGAGAGTCGATTAGGTCACTGAAGAAGATTGACGGACCAAATAGTTACAAACTACAAGTGAACTTATGTACGTGTATGGAGGGGACCATTAGCGTATGTATAAGCATTTTGTGTGCGTGAATGTATATGCTTTGTCCGAAATTCTCGGTTCTGATTCCCCATGGGGATTCATGCAACAGCATTGCTCTTTCACTTTGCTTTCCATTCCTTATGAGATAAACTTTCGAACTCATTGGTTAGGAGTGGCACAGAGCGGATATCTGAAATTTTGGTGGTATTTGTGGTCTGCTCCACTCCGTTCGGATCAACATTTATCCGATCTGTATCCGCTCCGCAACAATTTGTAATCGATTTCGCTCCGCTAAAATCCAGATATTTACCGGATATCCGATCCGCTCCGTAATAATGTAAAAATAAATATAAAAATTCAAATAAATAAATAAAATGTTCAAATTTAACCCAAAAATTGACAATTTTTCATTAAAAATGATATTCTCTTATTAATTTGTTTATCTTTAATACTTAAAGAATTAATTTGATGAATATAAATTCATAAAATTTACATATAGATAAAATCATTATACATTTTAGATATGTAATTATGTATACATAATGTAATTATGTATACATACACATATACGGAGCGGAGCAGATATTTGTTTATAAAATTTTAGTATTTGTGATTTGCTTCATTTTTAACGGATATTGATTTTTAGTATTTGCTTTGTTTTGTAAATTTACGAATATCCGGATTTTTCAGATCGAATCGGAACGGATCACGAATCGAAGCAAATCTAACGGATATTTTGTTCAGCCCTACCATTGGTAGCCCGAAAAATGAAAAAGACAAACAAGAGAAAGAACACACAAGAACAAAGCAAAATGAGCCCATTAAAGGAGTGTTCAAATTTTATGCTTGGACGTCACACTTAGCAAGTTTAGCGAAAAAACATTTTGCTTCAAATTTTATTATTTCTTAAATTAGTACTTCGAAAAAAAAAAATATATATATATAGAAATTACCAAAACACTATGATGCATGTTTCAAAGTTTTAATTTTTTTTTAAAAGATGATACATGTTTCAACACTATATATATGATGATCTATTTAATTACGTTTGGGAAAATACTAATTAATATTCTGTAGGTTAAAAACTCCTGATATATAGAAAAATGTTTTTATTTAGAGAGTTGAAAAACCTAAAATACAAAAGAGACTTGCAGAGAGACAAGTGCCTTCTGGGTAGCAGATATTTTCTACGTTAAGTCCCTTTCGCCCCTTCGCATAGTTAAAAAAAAATGCTCAATTAGGGTAAGGTATTGTTCGTTTGATCATTTGACATTCTCATTCAAATGATCCATTCTAATGAAGTATTTGGATGAACCATTTAAATGGAAATGATCCAAATTGGTTTAGCCAAATGATTTTTAAACCTAATTTTTAAAAGTCCATTAAAATTGACTAATTGAATGGTGCTCGATTTTGACTATAAACGAACATCAATTTTCATGTCCATTCAAATGGTCTATTTTAATGGACAAACGAACAACATCTAAAATGAACAATGCACTTCCAAAACATAAGATATTTAATAAGATTATGCACATTCACACTTCGGTTAACTTTCTATAAGACTATTAAATTAAACTTTTAGACATTAGATTCATAGTTAAGGTTAATTCACCAACTAACCAAAAAGATTTAGTAACTAAAAAATAACAAAAAATAGGAGATATAGCTACATATCAACTATTAAATAATATACTAGATTTTGACCTACGCCAAGCGTGAGAATATAAATTTTAGTTTATTGTATAGTAAAAATATATTATTTTGAGTCATACATACCAAAAAGATATTAGATAAATAATTGTGTTCACTAAAAAAGTTAATCGATCGATTTTTGAATCTTGAATGTCTTAATATGATAGGTCTTACGTTTTAAGTGTATACAAAATATAAAAATAAAAAAATTGATTTACAATAACAAAACCAAAAAACAAAACATTGTCTTATAATGTACGACAAAAAACAAATGTTTTTATACTTAACTTTATCACTGACCAAAATACATAAATGAGTTAAATTGGTTTGAGTTTCTAAATATGGTAATGGATTTAGTAATTATATATTTTTGTCATCAATGCTCTGTATATATTAAAGATATTAAAAATATGTAAAGATTTACACCATGACAAAATAAAATGTTTTGATTGGTTAATTTAATTAATGTGTTCTTTAAATTCCTCTTTGAATGACACCTAAGACTAATGTTACTTAAGACTCTCTTTGAATGACACATAGGATTTTTAACTTTTAGTGTCTCCTCAATTAATATATATAGGATATTATTTGAGGAACATTTTGAGAGCGCTTTGCTTAGGTGTCATAACCACAATTTTTCTTATTTTTATTTTTATTTATTTATTGAATTATCTTATACTCATTACCAAACACATTTATTTCCAAATATATAACTCTAAGGAGCATTTACAAAAATGCCACCTTTACCATGCCACTTTTCAAATATGCCACTCTTCTTACCAACATGCCACTAAAAAATATGTTCAAAAAATTTATATCTCAAAATTTTCAATTTTAAAAAATGTTTTGATCCCTCACAAACCTTAAACCCAAAAAACTAAACCCTAATATAACATAGTTAACCCAAACATAAATGATTTAAAAATTAGAAAAAGTGATAATGGCATTTTTGAAAAGTGGCATCTTAAAAGTGGCATATCTTGAAATTTCTCTAACTCTAATTTCCAAACACATTTTAATCTTCCTAAACTTGCCAAAATTAAAATATTTGGAAATCAAACTTGCCAAATTAAAATATTTCAGAAATTATAGAAATAAATGTGAATAAAAATTTAACTTATACACCAAAAAATTTTTTGATTTAAAATAGAAACAAAAAATTTATTATCTTTTAAAAATATACGAGTATGTAAAACAATTTTTCATATATATTTTACATATGTTGTTTTGTTTGACAAATAGATGTTTTTAATTTTTCATAAATACACCTTCCCAAAGTAAAATAATTATTAATGAAATTTGTTCGTTTAATTATTATACAGGTGAAACACATTTGTATACAAAATAATCGCAACTTTCAAATATATAAAATGAGTCTTAAATTATGTATAATAATTCACTGTAATGATTTTTTAACTAAAATTATTGATTTGATAATTATTTTATTCGATAATTATTTTATCCCGCGTATAACGCGGCTAATTTTTTAGTTTATGTTAAATAGTTAGGATTTTTATTAAAGTATTTTTATTTATTTATCGAATGCAATTTTCTTTGTACAGTTAACTAATGCGCCGTTCGTCTCGAAACAGAAGGTATAGCTTTTGGGCTAGAAAAGTCAAAGTGAACATTAACGAGGATTAGCCTAAAGGCTAAAGCCCAAACCTTTGATTCAAAACGACACCGTATGATTGATTTTAAATCGCCGATTCATATAACCAGAGGTTAAATCTCTCTCTCGCTTTCTCTATCTTCTCTCGCCGGTTCTAATGGCAGCCGTCGCAGATTCCGTTGATAACGGCACCATAGACTTCCCTGAGAACGACAACCCCGTGACTGCGGAAATCAGTGCGACCGCATTGCTTGAGGAAAGTCCAGGTTCCTTTCCTGAATTGAATCCTCCTGATAGCTTAGCTTCCGAGGCAAACGATTCCGCGGCGGAGAGGTGGCCAGGTTGGCCTGGTGATTGCGTCTTTCGTATGATCGTTCCGGTGACTAAGGTCGGAGCTATTATCGGACGCAAAGGAGATTTCATTAAGAAGATGTGCGA
This sequence comes from Draba incana, assembly GCA_963576765.1. Lineage (NCBI taxonomy): Eukaryota > Viridiplantae > Streptophyta > Magnoliopsida > Brassicales > Brassicaceae > Draba > Draba incana. The sequence continues at coordinate 13,323,595 of OY755210.1, forward strand.
AGAGACTCGTGCTCGCATCAAAGTCCTTGATGGTCCCGTTTCCACTCCCGATCGCATCGTTAGTATCTCTCGCTCTCTACTCTGAATTGGGAATTTCATTTTCGATTTCTAGGGTTTTGAACGGGATTTACATAATTGGGGAGAATTAGGGTTGAATTTTAGCTTAGCATTTCGTTTTGAAGAAGCTTGTAATTTGATTACTTTCTGGTTTCCGTTAATTATTGCTCTTTGGAAAAATTGGTTATGTTTAGGTTTTAATATCTGGGAAGGAAGAACCAGAGGCGTACATGTCCCCTGCAATGGATGCAGTCGTAAGGGTGTTTAGAAGAGTTTCAGGATTGCCCGATAACGACGATGATGATGTTCAAAACGCTGGAACCGCCTTCTCTTCAGCGCGTTTATTAGTTGCGTCTACGCAGGCGATTAATTTAATTGGAAAACAAGGATCATTGATCAAATCAATTGTAGAAAACTCTGGTGCATCAGTGCGTATATTATCAGAAGGTATTATCTCTTTGTCCGTCTTTAAGTGTTCAGTTTGTTCATGTGAGCCTACCAGATAGTAATATGCAAAGTGTACTTTTTTTTTGCTGCCAGAGGAAACGCCGTTTTATGCTGCGCAAGATGAGAGGATAGTGGATTTGCAGGGGGAAGCTTTAAAGATCGCGAAAGCGTTAGAAGCGATTGTTGGACACCTAAGGAAATTTCTAGTTGACCATACTGTGGTTCCTCTCTTTGAGAAGCAAGTAAGCTTTTGTTCCTTGCATTTCTCATTAATTTTGTTCATCTGGTTTCTGATATATCTAACTATTCATATTTGTTATTCTTTAGTATCTAGCTAGAGTCACTCAAGAACCGTTAGCTGACAACAAGTCATCTCTCCATACTATTTCATCAAATGGAATCGAGTCTGATTTCTCTCTCTTAGCACGGAGGGAAGCACTGTTTCTGGAGCGCGATTCTCGTGTTCAGCCTTCGGGAGTTTCTATATATAGTCAGGATCCTGTTATGTCCGCCAGACACTCTCCTGGTCTCCCCCGGGCCTCTGCTACTTTTGTTACACAGGTATAGCATCATCTCCTCAAAATGTTTACCCTTGTCACTGTTCTTACTTGTTAGATTCGGTATTCAACTGGTGGATAAGCTTATATCTTGGAAATGAGTAAATATGTTTCTGTCATGGGTTTTCTTACTAGGTATCTCAGACGATGCAAATACCCTTCTCTTATGCGGAGGATATAATTGGTTTAGAAGGAGCTAATATAGCCTACATCCGTCAAAGAAGCGGAGCTACCATTACCATTAAAGAGAGTCCACATCCTGATGAAATAACTGTGGAAATCAAAGGCACATCTTCTCAAGTACAAACTGCCCAGCAACTGATTCAAGTAAGAACACATTTCATATATACTAACATTGTCCAAAATTGTAAACATTACACTTCCTTTACTTGCTACTGTCATAAAACCGTGTTTGTCGTTTATGTATATGTAGGATTTCATCAGCAATCACAAGGAACCAGTTTCGGTTTCAGGGGTATATCCCAGAATCGACACTGGCTATGTACCTGCATATCCTCCTCCTCAGCTGAGCAATCGTCAAGAGCCGCTCTTGAGTAGCTACATGGGCACCGACACAGTGCAATACAGACCAACAACATATTCTCAGCTGCCGGGTCCTTCGACATACACGCCGTCACTGACTGGCCAAACTTATGGTACAGAATATAGACCGGCTTCTGATGTTAATGGCTACAACAGTTATAATCTTTAGATGGTTTGCTAAATTTCTGGTCATAGAAAGGCTCTGTTGTAATAGAGAGAGAAGAACAAAGAACTAGAGAGCCAATGTAGTTGAAATGTGTAATGTAAATCTAGGTACCTCTTCTTTTTTTACTTCTTTTCAAATCTGTTTATTTTACACGACGTTTCTGGTCAGTCTCAAATAATAACATTTCCTTGGTTTTTTTTTTTATTCACAAATCAAAATTTTACTTTCCATCTGGATTACAAATTTACAACATACAAGGAACAAACTAATGAACAAAGTCGTACGTGCGATAGAATGGAGAAGTAGCTTTTGTGACGAGAGAAGGGAGACGCGGGAACACCTTTTCTTTGCTTGTCCGTACACAAAAAAGGTTTGGGAGACACTGGTTAAAGGAGTTATGGGAACACACTACACGGTTGTATGGTCGGACATTGTGCAATGGATTCAAACACGAGCAAAAGGTGCAGCTTCTACGTTCATACTACGGTATGTATTTCAAGTGGCAATTCATTCCATATGGTGTGAAAGGAACAAGAGAAGGCATGGTGAGAAACCTATACCGCTTGAATATCTTATCAAATTGATAGATATCAATACTCGGAATAGGGTGAGCACAATGAGAAAGAAAGATATCAAGAAGCATGAAGGACTCAAAGCTTGGTTTGAAAAAAGATAACAATGGAATAAGAAGAGTATGGGTTCTCTTAGTTTCAATGTTTTGAAAAATTATGTTTTGGCAAAAAAGGGTTTGTAGAACGTTATTTCTTTTGGATATAAATTTAACATTTTATTCAGAAAAAAAAGGACAAAGTCGTACGTGCGAAAGAGGACTTGTCACGTGCGGGACCTGGATACTGAAATTACCGCCTTTATTAATAAAAATTTCTAGGGTTTCTCTCTGTATCTTCTCCGTCAACGATACGAGCTCAGAAACGCCGGCGGTGGGATCTCAATCGTCTAGGGTTTTAGAGCGAGGGTTGCTACGACGATGGACGATAATTTACTAGACGATATAATACGGCGATTGGTGGAGACGAATAATGGTAAGACGGTGAAGAAGCAGGTTCCGATGACTGAGGCGGAGATTCGTCAGCTTTGTTCGGCTTCCAAAGAGGTTTTTCTGAGCCAGCCTAATCTCCTCGAGCTCGAGGCTCCTATCAAGATTTGCGGTAATTTCTTCTTTTGTTCTGGGTTTTTGATACAATCTCGATTTTCTTATGTTTTTGGGAAAGCTCAGCTTTGAAAATTAATTTGCATTTGTGTTTGTTGTAAGTTAAGCTAATTGCTCTGCCACTTTAAGTGTAGTGTGTTTCTTGCTGAGTTTTGACTAAGAAAGAAATGACCTATAAATTTTGTGAATACCATGTTCCTTAGCTGCATAAAGCTTAGTCCTGCATTTCTTATTGTGTTCTTGTTTACTCTTTGTAAGTATGTTGTTAGGGAAGCTTAGCTTTTGTGATTTGTGAGCTATTTGAGTATGTTTATGTTATAAAATTGCTCTTCCACTTAGAATAGTGTGTTTCTTGGTGCTTTTTGACTAGGGAAGAAATGAACAATGTTCCTTAGCTCTGATGCATAAAGCTTCTTTTGATAGCCAATGGGTTTTGTTTACTAGTTTCTCAAGTGTATGTTAACCCTCGCAGGTGATGTTCACGGTCAGTTTCCAGACCTCTTGCGGTTATTTGAGTACGGTGGATATCCGCCAGCTGCAAATTACTTATTCCTTGGGGACTATGTTGATCGTGGTAAGCAAAGCATAGAGACAATATGCCTTCTTCTTGCATACAAGGTCAAATACAAGCTCAATTTCTTTCTCCTCAGAGGCAATCACGAATGTGCTTCTATCAACCGTGTATATGGGTTCTATGATGAATGCAAAAGGAGATATAATGTCCGCTTATGGAAAACTTTCACTGACTGCTTCAACTGTCTCCCTGTGGCTGCTCTCATTGACGATAAGATCCTTTGCATGCACGGTGGACTATCGCCTGACCTCAAGAGCTTAGACGATATCAAGAGGATTCCTCGTCCTATCGATGTTCCTGACCAGGGCATTCTTTGTGATTTGTTATGGGCTGATCCTGACAGAGAGATTCAAGGCTGGGGAGAGAATGACAGAGGTGTCTCGTATACATTTGGACCCGACAAAGTTGCTGAGTTCCTTCAAACTCATGACCTTGATCTTGTATGCCGAGCTCATCAGGTAAACCTAAACCACACACTGGCTAGTGTAATCCTAGCTGTTTTATGTAAGAACGGTTCTGTTGTTGAAATGGTTACCGTCTCGTGTTACATAGTGCTTCATCGAATCAAATTTATTGACTACTGAATCTTCAGGTTGTAGAAGATGGATATGAATTCTTTGCAAAGAGACAACTGGTGACAATATTCTCTGCACCCAATTACTGCGGTGAGTTTGACAACGCTGGCGCGATGATGAGTGTTGATGATAGCTTGACATGTTCATTCCAAATCATTAAGTCATCTGAGAAGAAAGGAAGATTTGGATTCAACAACAGTGTTCCTAGACCAGGAACCCCACCTCATAAGGTGAAATATTATCTCCCTCGTATCTTTTTTTGCAGTCTAAAAATATATCAGGTTGATGATAAGTTCATTTTTGCAGGGTGGAAAAGGTGGTTAAGTTCATATCTTCATAGCAATGGGGAATCAAGAAAAGAGTGGGTTCGATTTTTTGGAGGTTAAAGTAGGTGACTGAGTAAACTTTTTGTTGTGTTTTTTGTTTTTGTTTTTGCTTTTGTATCTTTGATTGAGGCAACATTTTGTTTGAAGGTAAGGTAGAGGTGATTGAGGCAAAATTTGTTTAGTAAAAATTGTGGAAAATGGTCACAGATTTTGATGAAATGTCATGGAACGTTTACGATTATTGGATTACAGAAAAACACAATAGGCAAAAATAAATCTTAAGTTCTCTCTTAAAGCCCCCCAAAGTTTTTAGTTGACCAAGAATCGTAACCCTTCAAAAGTCAACGATTGGCGACGAGAGGAGTCTCGGCGTTTTCCTAGAGTCAACAAGTGTTGTCAAATTCCCGATTTCATTTTCCAAAGGTAGTCAAATTCTCGTCGTAGTTATTATTTCTTCCGTTTCAAATTACTTGTGGTTTAAAGTTATTTCACACAAATTGAAAAAACAATTAAATTTATTATTTTATCCCTAGTTAATGCACTCTTATGTTTAAAATTGTTTAAAAATTGGATTTACAATAAAGAGTTCCTGATTCGAAATTGTTCACGCTCTTTCGGACGATTAAATCATATGGGGTTGATGTCATCGCTATACCTTAAATAAAGAGAAAAACAAATTATTTAATAAAATGAAACATGTAGTTTAATATCAAAACACCTATAGCTATACTACAAAAAAAAAAAAAAAATGTTTACCTTCTAATTTGACTTGAGGTCTTGATAAAGATCGATACAAATTTTTTGGTTTTATTTTTGAAGTTGAATATTAATGGGTGTAGAGAAAGATTGTTCATTTATCTTTATATAGGAGAGGAAGTTTCAAGGGTTTTGTGATTTGATTTTTCTAAAAAAATGTCAGGAAATGGTGTAACAATAGTTTCCCTGATGAACCTAATTTTGAGGTCATGGTCGGACGGTCGATTTGGACCCCATTCTCCAATTGTTTTGTAAATTTGGATAATCATGGAAACTCCTACAATGAGTTTCGGTGAGAATTTCTCGACTCAATCATCCCCACGCACGTCCACCTAGACTCGATTACCCTGATAAAAATTGTAAATATTTTTTGTTTAGTTAGTTTTACAAACAAAGATCATATCAACCATCATAAATAACTAACAAAAGTTAAATCGAACTTACAACTTCATCATATAACACCATGTTCATCCGATTGGCAATGATTCTACGTTTCAAAACCAAAACATGGATCCTCGAGACATTGAGGACGTAAGTGGTTTGTGTTGAATTCAATTCGCCAACCCATTTGATGTTCATCGCCATACCTTAAATATATGAAAATCAAATAGTTTAATAACATGATCGAAGTGCTTTGTCTTCTAATTTTTTATTTCCGACAGATAAAATTAATTTAAATATAATCGTTGTTTAAAGTAAGGTACATTTTTAGATTTTGATATCTGCACATAGCGATGGATTCCATTAGAAAAACCTGATGTGTTTAATCCAAAAGTTTTCTTGGGGCTAATAGAGACTTATTAGATTGTACATTGTTAAAAATACCTCAAAATAGAAAAAATGCGTATATATTAAAAATACACAAATATCCTTTGTCACATGTGACCATTGATACTCAAAGATCCGAGTGAGCATTTGGCAGCTTCAAAGCAATTTACTTGACGGAGAAGAGACTAAACACCATCGCCCCATCTCTGCTTGTGTATCTTGTTCTTGCATTTGAACTCCAAAGACAATGTATGGTTTTCAAACCGAAAGAGAATTTATTTAATTTTCCCTCTCTTTCCTCTTTAAGGCCAAGCTGATTTCTTGTTGTAGACTCCATAGACAATGCCTTCAAATAAAAAAAAAGAACAACAATATGTACAGATGAATGTCTCTGACTTTTAAGCTAACTTTATCTTATAAATACTTACATTTTAATGCTCCTCCTACATGTTTGCTTTTGAGTTTGATCATTAACTGTCAAAATCAGAAGCGAACTGAGATGTGTTAGTAAAAAAAATCTGATTAACGTGAGACTCGTTGATATAGACATACACGCTTAGTTCCATAAATTTCTCTACCATGTTATGCCAGGATCAAAGCACATTTATCAACATGAATTTGAATATTACAGGCAATAGTTATCAAAATTAAATAATTTGATACAATAGAAAGAAAGAAAGTTGAACTCTCTAACTTTTTTCTTAAGTCTCCCTTTATTTGTATCATTTTTTATATATAGTGATAGAATAAATCAGTGAATTCTTTCAACAAAGTATTAGCCAGCAAAGCATATGCAGTTTCTATTATATACATAGGGCCCTTCTTCTCATTAAATAACACCTCACAAGTAAAACCTTTGCCAGAGAAACCAACACTTTCTCCAAGAGCTCGTCATTAGGAACAGTCTCTCGAGCAGCTTCTTGACGGACTGAATTTTCATACTGAAACAAAAATTTCAGTATGAAAATGAGACGCTAACATTTGTCGAGAACTTGATTTCTTTCTTTAACGGTTTTGGTTAAGATCTTTGAGATGGATCATTTGCTGCCTCTTTTCCATTTTTCCTCTTGAGCGCAAACATGTGTATAGAAGAGATTGTCTTAGTTCTTAACATTTACCAAAGGTAAAAAACAATCAGACACACAAAATACAAAAAAAAAAAGAGAAAAAGACGTTCCAGCTTGATGAAGCTCATCAAATTACCGCCATGAGAACTCACTTGTGTTTAGTACAGCTTGATGAAGCTCATCAAACTACAGTTGCTCTATTCGGCATTCCTTTTGATATCATAAAACTTTTTCTTATTGCCTTCAAGCTGATATGGTTCATGGATTTTCCCTGCTACAACCTTTAAAAAAACAGAGCAATGTCAAGCGAGCAAAATAAATCAGTGTTTTATGGCTATGTAGAAACTTTCTCTCCATTCATAATCAATCTTATTAAGCTTTGCTATTCAAAATAAAAAATAGAGCAATGTCAAGCAAAGCTACAAACCCGAGAACACTATTTCAATTACGCTTTAAGAATTTAAATCCAAAAACTTCAATATCAGAATGGGAATGAATGCACGTGAGAGGAGTTTGTGAATGTGATTCTTAGTAGATAGAGATAATACTACACCTGGCTCAAGAACTTCTTGCAAAAATCAAAACATCAATAACTCTTTCTCCATGCATATAAGGTAGAGGGAAATTTCAAAGATCCATATATCGAAAAATGTGACTGAGAAATTGAAAGAAACAAAGTTGATAACACTATATGGCTTCAAACTTTACATGAAAAAAAAAACATTTAGCTTTAAACTACGTCAAAAATAGTTTGAAATAAATGACTTTTGTTTCGTTTCCTGCATTTTACCAAAAGTAAAGACACATGTTTCTTTGAATAGTTAAATAAAATTTCCGATCATGACTGAAGTAAGAAAGGAAGCAAGCTTTGAAGAAGCATCTCATGTTAAGACAAATCATCTATTTTGAAAAACAAAAAAAACCAATATATCAGATCATGAATTAATATAATAACAGTTTTAGAAACAAAACCAAATTGCAGAAATGTTCAAACAAACAAAGCTTTAGCGAAATCATTAGCATTTTTAAGCGAATGGAGAAAGAGAGAGACAGAGAAACCCACCTATGCCACCTTCCGATATTGGAATTTTAGGGATTTTTGTTTTTTTTTTGCGGTCAATCTGTGAGATCTTCTTCAGCACATCCTGAGAAGCGACTACCAAACTGCAAATATTGGAATTTAGGAATCGCCTTCTCTCAATCCATCGCCTCGTTTTGCTTCTTTTTTTTCCTCAACGTTTTAGGGTTTGTAAAAACCGGGTCACGATTTGCAAGTGTTTTTTAATGTTAGATCCGCGTCCTCTTTAAAAGGATCCGGGTTACCCGGCCAATACATCAACGGCCAATATTAGAAGTTATTTAAACAAACGATTGTGATTTTAAAACCAAGGTCCGCGTGTTTGACCGTTATGACATTGGGTCATATCCGAATTTTAGTCTTAATCATCTTCCTAAAATACCCTTAGCTATTAGAAACCAATGGCATTTTGATGTAATATTCCACATGATTATAAGGTTATTTACTTATTTGTACTTCATTTTTAATAGTTAAAAGATTCCGTAATTTTTTCCCTAATATAAATTATTTTTGGTTTGTTTCCTTATCCTGCAAATTTTTATTTTATGACTATTAATTCGCTGAATCCCCTAAATATCTGTACCTAAATTAGCTAAAATATCGTAGAAAATCAATTAGCTAAATATCGTAGAAAATATTCTATCCAACTATAAAATCTTTCTAAGGCCATGCACGTCCTCACCAACCCATATAAACGTTTCTTCCCCACAGTGACAAATCGCTCACGACATTTATGAATGTAAAGAAGGTTAATATTTTAAATTACGACTTCAAATCATCTTCTTCATAGTTGATGTCATCTTTTTATCCTAACATTATTCCATACTAATCTCTCTAAATTGTTTTTGTCGACAAGAATGAAGATAACAGTCGTTCTTCTTGGGTTTCCAATCAATAGTTCAATAATCAATAGGAAGACAAAAGAAAAAAATCTACGGATGAAAACACTCAAGATCAAAGAACCGTATCCAGCCAGCAATGGTGGAACTACTCAAAGATCTAATAATTATGTTGTCTTTAACGACATAACTAATCTGCCACCTTTTTTTAACAAAAAAAAAAACTAATCTGCCACTTTATATTGGTGAGATCATAGCCTCTAATCCATTTTTATTCAATTTTGAACATACTTTCCCTTTATTATTCTCCATATTTAATATGAGAATTAAACCATGATTTTTTAATACTTGCATGTTTTGGTAGATATTTCAAGAAAGGAGGTTCAAACGAGACAAGTTTCAACTTTGAAGTCAACGATTACTCGAAAGTCAAGTAAGTTACATAATATGTTCCTAGCAATGAAAGTATATATATATATATATATAAGTAACCATGTTTATCAGAATTTTGTCCCAACAAGCTTTTCTAATTATTATATTAAGTTGCAAATATCAAATATTTTTATATTTATATTATAGTATGGACTCAATCTTTTTTTAGGAATCCCACCTACTATATAAATTTATTTTATAATAAAAAAATACGCATGATATTTAAATACCCTTTGCAGAAATGTAGGTTTAACTTTACTTTTAAATTTTTACCCCACATTATTAATATATAATGTTTCAGTGATGAGCTGTTTGAAGACAAAAAAGAATGTTTCAGTGATTCCTACTGTGTGAGATATAGTACTATTTTTTTTTTCCAGGCAACCACGATTTTATTAAGAAAGAACAGTGGGCTTTTACACGGTCCATAATTTTAGAATCCAAAGAAGCTTAAGATTTGTAATTGTAACATAATCATAACACGTGTAAGCTTGTGGATTTTCTTCAATCAACGTGTCAGCCATGCCTTCAACGCCGGAAAACACCATTTATGACTCTGTAACCACCTCCAGCATACCATAACCACCACCTTTCTTGATAAAACCATCGTGATTCACCATATCCCTTCCCGAACAACTCACGATAGGTTGGTGATTTGAATCCACATAACCTTAAGAATAAAACGGGGCAAATCATCAAAAGTTTGAGAGGTAAAACCTATGGCATCTTGCAGCCTAGCTTATTCTACATCAAACCCATCAGCTGAATGAAAAACATCGTTTATAACCTAATAATAGGTCCCATCTATGGAAAACGACGGATTACTTTAATAAGAAAGAGGGTTGAGCAAAGAAATAAGAGCATGATTATTGCAGACACGATAGAGAGTGTATATAAAATTATTAAAATGGTTGTAAAAAAAGAAAAAGATTATTGTTATGGGGTATGTTGAAATATAAAATTAATAAAATTTGAGTAAAAGAAAGAGAGAATGTTTAAAAAGAAGAGAGAGTGTCTAAAATTGGATCAGAGAGTGTTTAAAAAGAAGATAGTGTTTAAATATAAAATTAATAAAAATTGAATAAAAAGATGAAAGAGAAGGTATAAAGTTGAAAAAAAGAAAGAAAGAGTGTGTGTTTTAATAATTTTATATTACAATTAGATTTTTTGGGTAAGGAATAATCATGGCTAAGGAATCAAATCACCCAATCTATCGATTAAACAACTTAGAAATGAGTTGCTTAAATTTCTTATTTATTTACTAAAATTCTAAAATGGTTAACCAATCCCTTGATTTCCGTATCCAATATTCTCGGAAATATTATACTTAATAGTATTTGTTTCACTTACTATATATTAATAACCAAGGGGCCGATTGGTAGCATGGCTGTGAGAGCTTTAGAGATTTTAACAGTCTTGAAAGTCTTTTTTTACCCAATCAGACCTTGAGAGCTTTTATTTATTTTAAAGCCTTGACAGCCCAATTTTTTTTTTTGTTCTTACTCTTCGACTTTTTCTTAAAGCCACGATTTTGAGGCTTTTAAAAAATTAAAACTCAAAGTTCATATTCTCTCTCTTCCCTATATCGATTTCAAACTTATTTTTTAGCTCTTTGATTTGTTTAACACTTAAAAAAATTAATTGATTTAGAAGTATAATTATTTTCCTGTTATTTTGAGATCCATTTTATATGATAATTTTTTCAGATTCGTGAAGTAATTACTCCATTACTGGAGCTTTCAGCGAACCCATAGCCGACGTACGATTCTTCTTCTCCGACAAGGGAAGAGTTCTAATTTGCTGAGGGAGAGTTCTAATTCGCTGATAAAAAGCAGAGCGATTTGTAGCAAGGAGAGAGAGAAACGAATTTGTCTTTGGATTGTAATTTAAAAAAATCTGAGATGAAAGAAGAAGAATGGCAAATTAACCCAAATGAGAGAAAGAATGATGTCTTGATTGCACCGATCTTATTTGTTATTTTTTGTTGTTGTTGTTTGTTGAGGTAAATTAATGAGTTACACTAAACATAAATGTTATTTAGTTTAGGAGTATTTTGATTTTACTTAACTCTAATTTTGATTTCATAAAATAAATGTTATACGTGTAGATAAAGAGAGAATAATAATAAGAAATAGTAAAGTTATGGATTTTATTAAAAGTTTATTAATGATATAATTTATGAAATAAAATAGGAAAATAAATGGTATGAAATTTCTAACGGCGAGCGGTCCATAAAGCGTTTGCAATCTCATCATGAACACTTTCCAAATATTGTCTATAGTTGACGTCTGCTTCCATTGGAACTTCTTCTTCATTTACATGATCATTTGGTTGTTTTTGTTCTGCCTGGAAATCAAGATCCTCGAAGCGAATATAATTATGGAGTAACACGTAATTGTATTATTTTCTGAGTTCCGTCGCTATATCTCTACCCCAATTCCATTTTGTTGTTTTTGTATATTATTAAAAAAAATTAAAGTAACAGTCAAAGCTCTCACAATTTTTATTACCAATCAGACTTTGACATTTATGTAAACTGAGAGTCACAGCTCTGACAGCCAAATTCTCTAAAGCCAAATTTTCAAAGCGAAAGTCTAAAGCGAAAGCCCTTACCAATTGGCGTGTGCAGACGTGAAGTGGTGGAGAAGAAGAAGAGAAAAGGAAGTTACCTTGTTAAGCGTGTGCAGACGTGAAGCGGTGGAGAAGAGAAGTTAATAGCTTCTTTATATGACGTCAGTGCACGAAATTCGAGGGGAGACTCTTCCCATTCCACCGCATCGTGACTGTTGAATCGGTTAAAATCAATCCTGACCCTCGATTTCGAATCAGTGAATCAAGAGGAGAGATTTGAGGTTATCATAAGTCTAAGGTAACTGCTCGCATCCGGAACCTCGGAACCTCAGCCCGAATGCTGGGGGGCAACTGTTGTACCCAAATCTGTATCCAAGATGAGGCCCAGAAAAATGAGTCAAGGCCCAACTATTTCAATGAAGAACAAAGCCCAAAGCAAGGAACAGAAAGCTGGAAAGGATAAGAAGGAGGGAGCGGATCCTGCGGGAGAAGGTTACCTGGGATCTCGGAGGCTGGAGCTGAAGATATATAGGACGAACCGAAACCTGAGGGGGGCACGTTCTCATCACCTACATTCAACGCAAATTGTAATCAGAAACTTAGAGAGAAAATAGTTATCTACTTTCCTTGTAATCTCGAATTCTTACCTCAAGAATTCACCCTTTTGTAATTCGTTACCTGAATCAATATAACCTCTTTTCAATATTCATCTTGAGCTCATATGGGATTCACCTGCGTAACCTTTCTCATCTACATCTACCTAGAAATCTAAGTGTGGGTTTTATCACCCACACTATCCGTAAGCATCTCGAGAGGGGTATGAAAGAAAAAGATTCCAAGTTTAGGTTGATTCTTGTAGAGAGCAGAATCCACCGTCTTGCTCGTTACTAGAAGAAGACCAATAAACTCCCACCTGCCTGGAAGTAGTAAGTATACTTATAAAACTTTGAAACTAGTTTCTTATCGGTTTTTATTATTCATTCCTTTGAAAATTGATCCCATTTTTTTGTTCTTGCACTTTAGAAGTATTGTGGTAGCTTAAGTTCCTCAAAGAACACTCTTGGATATTTGAAACTTTGTATGTTTTCGCACTTGTTGTTGATGGATAATATGAGATTTTAAAATTAGGGAACACAAACTTGTTCTTGGAAATCCTTCGTGTGTTGTTAGTTGATGCTACTTTTGAGAATAATATGTTTAGTCTGATTGGTCACGGACTCATGGTATTTCTTTTATTTGCAAATAGGTTTATAAGTCAATATGAAAGTGTGGTATCTTCATTCTGCTTTGAAAGTAGTGTTTTCGTCTTGTGATTAATCCTAACTTATATTTTTGATGAACAATCATTGGTGATTGTTGTCACCGGACCGCACAACGTTTGGCTTGGGATTAAAGTTATGGTTTCGGGTAGAGTTTTGATGACGTGACCGTTGATTGCGAGGTGGTCATCGCAAGGCGACAGGGGCCGGAATCCTCGTTAATGAATCAGACGGAAAACAATGTTTTTATGAGAAATGGGATGATACTAGCGACATGGTCACTATGTTGTTTATATTGCGAGGCCCGCGCTTGCTCGCCGTAGGCGAGTCTTTATTAAGCGAGAGAAAAGGGGTTACAATAGATAAATGCGAGCTGTTTATCTTCTTTTCTCTAAGTATCTTTTCTTAGTCTCTTTTTTTCACCTCCTGTCTACAGTGTTTAATTCTCCATTTATAGTTGAGCAAACCCTTGGACGAAGTCTCCTAAGAGAAAACCCTCGAGTGAAGTCTTCCTCCTTGGTACGGAAAAAGTGCTCCTGTCTTTGTCCTGATTCTACGAAGTACATAGTACGATGTTGACGGGTCACCTGGGGTTCCGTGCTTCCACTTGCAAGATATTTTATCCGCCTCGCACCACTTTGCGAGGCGACTGTGTGATGCGAGGTGATAGCGTTTAATGGGCCTCTCGCAGAGTGGGCCTTTCTTTCTCTTTTTTGGGCTTCCTTCGATTTGGGACTGGGGGTGTGCTAAACCCACCCCCAAACAGTTAGTCCCCCCCGGTGATGTGTCGATTCGTCGTTGGACCTTTAATGCTGGTTGGTTGAAATCGAAGGAGGTGGACGACAGAAATCGAAGGAGGTGTGCGTCGTCCTCCGCATGCCAGGCGTCATTATTTTGCAGGGATTTCATTGTGGCTTATAAATATTGTCCGTACCTCTTTTATTTTCGAATTCGCTTGTATGTATTTCATTCCTTTCTTTTGATTTCTCTCCTTGTCTGCATGTTCTTTACTTTTGTTTGTTTGTTCGCGACCCGTTCTTCCCTGAAATCATGTCTTCGAAGAATGCTTTTCCTGCTCCAAGAATTTATGTGGTTGCTCCACCTCTTTCGAGGAGGGATCGAAAGAGCCAAGGAACTTCTGGAGATCTCCCTCTTGGTAAAGCTCGCAAGTTTGAAGAAGATTCTGGAAAGGAGCATGCGAGGCAATTGGAGTCCGGTGTCGCGATTCCTCTCGCATCGGGTGTCGATATGAATGCGACGATTTGTAAGAATCCTGCTATCGGCGACCGAGACTCGCAGGGAGATGATATTGTTAATTCTCCCACTATCGCGGAGCGGGTAGGTGCCAACGTTCTGCCCGAGACCGCTCTTTCTCCCAAGGCCACCTCCATGGCTTTGCAAATTTTTGTCCCTCCGATTCGACCTGCGGGGAATGCTGCTGAAGAAAATGATGATACCCCTGGTGATGGGGAGGAAAGTGGTGAGGGTACAAAGGATGATGTTTTTCTGGAAGGCATTCACCCCAAAGATCTGGCGGTGAGGTTCGAGTATACTGGATCCGACCTTTTAGTAAACAACAGGGAAGAGTGCACTCGCCTCTAATCGCTGATCTCGCCAAAGTTTTTTCCTGATGAGCTTGAACTTAGCGAGGATTTTAAGGACGCTGCCTGGGCGAACGTCAGGTCTATGGGGTATCAGAACCTGGTTCTGGTTAACTATGAGAATCTGGTGACAAAGCTGCAGACCGCCCTTGCTGACAAGATCAGAACTACGGAGACGAGGGATAAGCAGGCGATGCTCCTTTGTCTCGAGATCGAACAGAGCAAGGTCTTCGCTTTGGAGGCGGAGCGTGATGAGGAGAAGGCGCGGGCGGAGAGGTTACAGAAAGAACTTCAAGATGAGACAAATGCGAGAGAAGCGCTGATGGTTACGCTTAAAAAGGAGAGGAGTCGCTTTAGGAAAGCAACGAGGAGGGAGATAGAGGAGTTACGGGCCAAGCGAGACGTCGAAGTTTCTCGCTTCCAGGAGGTACTTGAGCGGGCCAGTGATTTAAACGCGAGACTCCATCGAACTGTTGGGGAGTTAGATGGAGCTGCAGCTCTTCGAGGCGGTGCTGATCATGCCGAGTATGAGGTGGCTCAGCTTCAGACTAAGATCGATCTTCGTAAGGAGATTAGTCTTGCGAAGTTAGCGAGTCTGGAAAAGCGTGATCTGGCTCTGGTTAGGTCGCTTATTTCTCCGAAGGTTATCGACGAGGAGGTCGAGGAGGCTTGATTCTCTTTTTCTTTTTCTTTTAACTTGATCGGGGCCGAGTGTGCTTCGAATTTTTTATCTTTTTTAATAAAATTTAAATTTTCTTGAATCTTGATTTTCCCAGCTGAGGTTGTTTGCGGGGTTTGCCTGTTTTAAGATTTCTACTGCGGGGCGTAGCCTCGGCTTACAACGTCAAGAGTTGACGATTCTTTGCGGGATTGACCCGACTTATGATTGCGAAGCATATTTTCATCTTACACAGGGTTGCAAAGCATGGGTCAACTTATATCTTGTGCACATCTTGCAAGACAGACCCGCTTAGAGTTTTGAATTGCGAACTATGGGTTCAGCTTACACCTGATGCGCATTAATGCGGGACGGACCCAACTTAAAGCTTTTAACTACGAACCTCGCGCTCGACTTACGTTGTATTTTTGCGGGAACTGGCCTGACTTAAGAGTTCATTCAAGAACGGGTCGTAGGTGATCAGTTTACTGCATCATTGCGACGTGGTTTGCGGGACGGACCCGACTTAAACCCTACCCCGAAGGGTAAGATTTTTTAGGATGCGAGGGTTTGCCTCGACTTATACCGTGTAAAAGCGTTGCGCTTGTGCTCTCCGGGATAAAAGGCTTTAATCTTTTAAAAATGATAGATGTACCTCGCGAGAGGTTGCCTACGTACCCTGTGAGGGGATCAAGCCATTCGTAATTCTTTTTTTTTTTTTTACTGGATGTATCGTTTGATATGTATCGCGTTCCAGGAATGCGGGAGTTGTTCGCCGGCTAGCGTGAGTAGCTCGGAGACCCCTGTTTGACGATTTTCGAGACAATGTACGGTCCTTCCCAGTTTGCTCCAAATTTAGTGATAGGTCTTTCAGCCGTGTTTTCAAAGACGTGGAGGAGGACGAGGTCGCCTTCGTCGAATCGTCGACCTCGTACCTTCTTGTTGTAATGTTAGGCCGCTAACTATTGGTAGGTTTGTATGCAGAGCAATGCGCGATCCCGCTGTTCCTCCAATTGGTCGAGGCGTTCCTTCATTAGTTTGTTGTTCAGATTAGGGTCATGCTTTACGGTTGTTCTGCAGAGGCTGGGTACTGCGACCTCAGAAGGCGCCAGTGCCTCTATACCGTACGATAGCGAGAATGGTGTTTGGCCTGTAGACCGTCTGGGTGTCGTACGATGGAACCAGAGTACACCGTCGAGCTCATCTGCCCATAATCCTTTTTTTGTCATCGAGGTGTTTTTCAATCCTTCTATGATGCGTCTGTTTGTTGTCTCGGCCTGGCCATTGCCCTATGGGTAGCGAGGCGTTGATTTACTAAGCCTGATGTGCCATAGTGCGCAAAATCTTTCGAAGCTGTCGGATGTGAATTGTATTCCGTTGTCGGTTACGATTTCGTACGGGAGGCCATATCGGTAGATAATGTTTTTCCATACAAAATGTTGAACTTCTGGTGCTTTAATGCTATCGTAGGCTTCGGCTTCGACCCATTTCATAAAATAGTCCGTCATGACGAGGAGATATATTTTTTCGTTTGATGGAAACATGGGTCCAACTATGTCCATCGCCTATTGCATAAATGGATATGGCGGGGTGCAAGTCGCGGGTTTTTCCGTTGGGAGTCTTATCGTTGGAGCGTGGCGCTGGCACATCTCGCAGGCTGCGGAATGACACTCACAGTCGGCAAGCATGGTGGGCTAGAAGAAACCCAAGCCTTTGATTTGATCGATAGGGCCCGTCCGCTCGAATGATTTCCCGCGGCGTCTTCATGGGTTTCTAGTATGATGTTGTTAGCATCGGCGGGTCTGACGCATAGGAGGAGGGTACTGCAAGCGTTGTGTCGATAAAGTCGATTGCTGAGCAAATGGTAGTGTGCACATCGACAATTTAGCCTTCGAGCTGCCCATCTGTCGGCGGGGAGGGTACCATGGTCGAGGTAACTCCTGATCTTGCTCCGCCAATCTTGTTCTTCGTCGGGAGATTAGGAAGTGGAGGGGCCTATTACCTCTAAGTCCCCTGAGCGAGCATCTTTCACTATTGTGTATACTCCTTCGACGCATCCGACGCTTGGAACGTCGATACTCTCGACGGGAATGGTTCGCTTTAGGTCTGGGTCGGATGTCGAGGCAAAGGTAGCCTGTGACACCCCGGTTTCAGGGCATATGTGGTATATGCGGTATATGCGGAGAGGCTTAAAAGAATTGATTTGGCTACCTATGTCACCAAAGTGCACTTATCTTTTCGGTCATAGGTCTTGAGAAAACTCCAGAATTAAACGTGCTTGAGCTGGAGTAGTTTCAGGATGGGTGACCGTCGGATATGGGTGGGCCCGTGGGCCGAGAGTGAACGTGGGGCCCATTGGGAGATGAGGATTTCTCCTAAGGGGATGAAGATTTCCCCTACGATGGCGGTCGGGGCGTTACAAGTGGTATCAGAGCGAACCCTGACATCTGTGAAGAGTCAGACTGTCGGGGGTAACGATCTTGGTATGCGCAACGAGGACGTTGCGATCTGTTAGTGGGGGTGATTGTGACACCCCGGTTTCAGGGCATATGTGGTATATGCGGTATATGCGGATAGGCTTAAAAGAATTGATTTGGCTACCTATGTCTCCAAAGTGCACTTATCTTTTCGGTCACAGGTCTTGAGAGAACTCCAGAGTTAAGCGTGCTTGAGCTGGAGTAGTTTCAGGATGGGTGACCTACTGGGAAGTCATTTCCAGTATCGTCTGAGTGAGGTCAAAACACGAGGAAAGATCTCGTGGTGATTTGCAGGGTCAGTACATGACTTCTGAGCCTCCCGGACTAACGCACCGACCGTCGGATATGGGTGGGCCGTGGGCCGAGAGTGGACGTGGGGCCCATTGGGAGATGAGGATTTCTTCTGAGGGGATAAGGATTTCCTCTACAATGGCGGTCGAGGCGTTACATAGCCTGGGCATCAGCTTTTGAATTTTCACTCCTGGGGATTTTTGTTAGTATGTATTCGTCGAATTCTTTAGACAGGTCGCTGATCAAGATACGGTATGCGTTCATGCGCGCATTTTTGGCCTCGTATTCCCCGCTCACCTGGCTTGCGATGAGTTGTGAGTCTGAGAAGGCTCGAAGTCGTTTGACTCCCAGTGTTTTTGTGAGATGCATGCCAGCAAGTAGTGCTTCGTATTCAGCTTCGTTGTTGGAGGCGGAGAATGCCAGTTGGAACGATTGCTCAAGGACCTTATCGGTTGGAGATTTGAGGTAGACACCTGCTCTGGAGCCTTGCTTCGAGGCTGATCCATCGACGTAGAGGATCCAATATTCTGGTTTAGGATTTTCCTCTACCAGCTCATTTGGTAACTCGACCATGAAATCCGCCAGGACCTGAGCCTTGTTGCTGGCGCAACCCTTGTATTCGATGTTATATTCGCTGAGTTCGATCACCCACTTTGCGATGCGACCAGACTGTGTCGAGCTGTTGAGTATCGTTCTAAGAGGGTGATTAGAGAGTACCACTATCCTATGAGACTGGAAGTAAGGTTTCAGTTTTCTGGCCGCGCTTACTACTGCTAGAGCCAACTACTTGAGGGCGGGATAACGCGCCTCGGCACCGTTCAGTGCCTTGCTCATGAAGAAGATGGGCTTTTGTTCGCCACGATCTTCTCTTATGAGCACCCCGCTGACTGCCGAATCAGATACGGTGATATATAGATATAGAGCCTCGTCTTCTTCTGGTTTCGCAACGATAGGAGGAGTCGTGAGATACTCTTTTAATTCCTTGAAGGCCGCCTCGCAATGATCGTCCCATTCGAAACGTTTGTTTCCTCGTAGGAGTTGGTACATCGGTAAGCACTTGTCAGTCGACCGTGATATAAATCGGTTGAGGGCAGCGATGCGGCCGGTCATCTTTGAATTTGACGAATGTTCCTGGGAGAAGGAAGGTCGGCTATAGCTGTGACTTGCTTTGGGTTTGCCTCGATCCCGCGTTGGGTGACGATGTACCCCAAAACTCGCCCGAGGATACTCCGAAAGTACATTTCGTGGGGTTGAGCTTCATATTGTATTGGTTTAACGTCGCAAAGCATGTCCTTAGGTGGGCGACGTGATTCGGGGCATGCTTGGATTTTACTAGCATGTCGTCTATATATACTTCCATTGTTTTGCCGGGTTGATCGTCGAACATCTTGTTTACGAGGCGTTGGTA
Source organism: Draba incana (assembly GCA_963576765.1). Lineage (NCBI taxonomy): Eukaryota > Viridiplantae > Streptophyta > Magnoliopsida > Brassicales > Brassicaceae > Draba > Draba incana. The sequence continues at coordinate 13,343,216 of OY755210.1, forward strand.
GGTCGCTCCTGCATTCTTCAAGCCAAAGGGCATGAACCGATAACTGTACGTTCCCCTTTCGGTGATAAATGATGTTTTTTCCACGTCGTTGGGATGCATCATGATTTGGTTGTATCCTGAGAAAGCATCCATGAATGAAAAGAGTTCGTGACCAGCTGTCGCTTTGACCAGCCGGTCAATATGAGGGATGGGGAAACTATCCTTAGGGCAAGCTGTGTTTAAATAGGTGAAATCGATGCAGATTCTCCATTTTCCATTTTTCTTCATTACTACTACCGGGTTAGCGAGCCATTCGGGATATTGCACTAGTATTATTGACCCTATATTCGTGAGTCGCTGCACTTCGTTATTGACCGCTTGTGATCGCTCTGGACCGAGTTTCCTTCTCTTCTACTTGATGGGTTTAAACGTTGGACTAGCGTTTAATTCATGATAAGCTTTTGTCGGGTCGATGCCTGGCAGTCTGATGTCGACCAAGCGAAGGTCGCTACATTTTCTTCCAACAATCGATAATATCTTTTCGCAACGTATACGGGAGATCTGCTCCAATTGCGACAGGCCTATCGAGATTGGCCGGATCAATGGAAACGTGCTCCACGCTTTCTCTTCTTGGGTTGTCTTGCGTTGGAGGGTACTCTTCCATCGCTGCCCAAACCACATGGCAAGTTTGGGTCACCTTTTTTGAAGTTTTTGCTCAGCGATAAAGCATGTGCGAGAGTCTTCTTGGCTACCGTGAAGCGTAAAGGTTCCGCTCCTTGTTGGGAACTTGAGGCATTGATGGTACGTCGACGCGATTCCTCGAATTTCATGTAGCCAAGGTATCCCGATCACGTTGTAGATTGCAGGTCTTGTGTTAAGCCCCCCCCCCCCCCCCCCCCCCCCCCCGCATGTATTATGATGAGGGCCGCTCTGAATATGACATTGACGGTGCTGTCGGTGTCCACCAATATTCGCGAGACTTCGCAGTCCGCGACTTGCAGGGTTACTACCAGTGGGTCGTTGTGTGGCTGGATTACCCCATGTGCATCTGTGTCGGTGAAGGTGATGGAGTTCGAAGGATCAATTTCGATGTGATCCCCTTGGGTTGATTTCCATTTGCGGCAGGAAGCTACGATTCTTGCGCTTTCCTTGATGGCCCTGACTGAGTCGCTCACATCAAGGAGGCCCCCATGATCATGCTGACTGACCTTCCAAATGGGTTTGCGAACTATGGTGATGAGTCGTCGTCTTTCATCAAGAATGTCGGGCTGATTCATGCGTGAGAGAATTCCTAAAGGCGGTCCCCACAGACGGGTATCTTCATTCTGCTTTGAAAGTAGTGTTTTCGTCTTGTGATTAATCCTAACTTATATTTTTGATGAACAATCATTGGTGATTGTTGTCACCGGGTCGCACAAAGTTTGGCTTGTGATTAAAGTTAGGGTTTTGGGTAGAGTTTTGATGACGTGACCGTTGATTGCGAGGTGGTCGTCGCAAGGCGATAGGGGTCAGAATCTTCGTTAATGAATCAGGCGAGGGAAAACAATGTTTTTATGAGAGGTGGTCGTCGCTATGGTCGTCGTCGGAATCCTCGTTAATGAATCCGGTTCACTCTTTTGATGGGTTCAAATACTATCTTATTATCGTTGATCATTTTACACGATATATCTGGTACTTTCCTTTGACACAAAATCACAGGTGGCTGAAACTTTCAAACGTTTTAAATTTCTTATTGAAAACAAACTTAACACCAAAATCGTTACGTTTTTCACCGACAACGGTGGCGAATTCATTGCTCTTCGTGATTTTCTATCCTCAAATGGGATCTCTCATCTTACTTCGCCTCCTCATACACCTCAACACAATGGGATTTCTGAAAGACGACACCGTCATATCGTTGAAACGGGTCTAGCTCTTTTGTCTCAAGCTAAATTACCACAAAAATTCTGGTCTTATGCCTTTGCCACTGCTGTCTATTTGATAAACCGTATGCCAAACTCAGCTATAAACTTTGATATTCCTTTTCAACGCTTACTCCATGAACCACCAAACTATGGTAAACTACGTATCTTTGGGTGCCTTTGCTATCCTTGGTTGCGACCTTATGCAAGACACAAGCTTGATCCACGATCCACCCCATGTATCTTCTTAGGTTACTCCTCCACTCAAAGTGCCTATATTTGTCTTGACACCACTACCTCTCGTGTCTTTATATCACGCCATGTTCAGTTTTTCGAAAACATATTCCCTTTTACCGAATCACAACAACCTTTTCCCTCGCTTCTTGACTGTTCCGATGTCACCCCATCTTCGGCATTACCCTTACCTGCTCACTCAGCTCATACATCATCGCCGGTCTCTCCTGCTGCACATCCACCGATAGTAGATCCCTCACCCGGACCTCTCGCCTCACCATCCTCTGAAGCATCAGGTTCGCTCTTGACACCTCTCTCTTTATCCTCGGTTCCAACTCTAGTTGAGCATTTTGAACAGATGTCTGGTTCTTCTTGAAGAGAATCTCGACCACATCTACAAAATCTCCCAAGAATGGTTACATGTTCTCAACACAATATTGTCAAACCCAATCCAAAATATTGCTTTCTCACCACTTCTCAACTACGACTTCAAGATGTTGAACCGCATACACACACCCAAGCCATGAAAGATCAACGCTGGCGTCGTTCTATAAGCGCCGAGATAGATGCTCAATTTCGTAATCGTACTTGGTCATTGGTTCCTCCTGATCCGAGATTCAATCTCGTTGGCTGTCGGTGGGTTTTTCGGATCAAACGCAATTCTGATGGCAGCATTGATAAGTTTAAATCTCGATTGGTGGCAAAGGGGTTTCATCAGCGTCCTGGCATTGATTATTTTGAGACCTTCAGTCCAGTTGTCAAGCCTACAACTATTCGAGTAGTTCTGGGTCAGGCCGTTGCTCACCACTGGCCATTGCGACAGTTGGACGTCAATAACGCGTTTCTTCAAGGTGACCTTAATGAGGAGGTTTACATTGGCCAGCCACCAGGCTTTGTCGATTCCGATCACCCTCACCATGTCTGCAAACTCCACAAAGCGATTTATGGTCTCAAACAGGCTCCACGCGCCTGGTATAATGCTTTGCGTGAGTTTCTCATCTCCTCTGGTTTTGTCAATTCAGTTGCAGATACGTCTCTCTTCACACTACGACATCAGTCAACGGTTATTCATCTTCTCGTCTATGTTAATGATATAATAATCACAGGAAATTGTGCCTCCGGTGTTCAAAGCTTTATTGATCTCCTTGCTCGTCGCTTTTCTATTAAAGATTTGGGTGATCTCAGCTACTTCCTTGGCCTTGAAGTAACTCGCAGCAAAAAGGGGCTTCTCCTCACTCAATCAAAATACATTCTTGATCTCTTACATCGAACCAACATGCTAACTGCAAAACCTGTCCATACTCCAATGTGTTCAACTCAGTCTCTCTCAATAGCTGATGGAGTCTCTTTGGATGATCCGACAGAGTATCGTATGATTATTGGCTCTCTTCAGTACTTACTCCTCACGCGTCCTGATCTTGCTTTTTCAGTTAATCGTCTTTCACAATTTATGCAAAAGCCGACGACAACACACTTACAAGCAGCAAAACGTGTTCTCCGATATCTCTGTGGTACTTCTTCGGTTGGACTTTTTCTCTCCTCAGCACCTACTACAAATGCAATTTGTGCTTTCTCTGATGCGGACTGGGCTGGAAACAAAGATGATTATACATCCACTGGTGCTTATCTTGTTTACGTTGGGAATCATCTTGCTTCGTGGTCATCTAAGAAGCAAAAATCAGTGGCTCGATCGTCGACGGAGGCAGAGTATCGCTCGGTTGCAGACACAGCTTCAGAAGTTAAATGGATAATTTCTCTGCTGCAGGAACTTGGAGTCAAGCTGTCGTGCACACCAACTATATTTTGTGACAATGTTGGAGCTACTTATCTTTCTGCCAATCCTGTTTTTCACTCACGAATCAAACACGTTGCTGTCAATTTTCACTACATCCGTAATCTTGTCCAAGCAGGTCAGTTACGAGTTTCACATGTGTCATCAAAAGATCATCTCGCCGATGCTTTAACCAAACCACTCAGTCGTGCCCTGTTCGTACCTCTCTGCATCAAGATTGGACTTTCCCGCCATGAATGTCCATCTTGAGGGGGCGTATCACCTATAGTAACTCAGTCAAAGCTTGTTGCCTATTCTTTTGTAAAGGTCATATTCTTCAGGACATTGTTATCACGTTCTCACGTTCTCTACTACTCCCTGTAATTTAGGAACAGTCGCTTCTTCCTCTTCTATATATTTGTAATGCTGTTGTTGTTTATCCAATAAGAAAAACACATTATCAAAAGTCTATAACTGGAACCTCTCCTTGAGCACCAACTTATTTCCCAGACATAACAAAATGTTTCGGATCCCGTCAACGCTCAAGCTAGCTCGCTAACGAGTCAGGGCCCCGAAGATGTCAGCATCAACCAAAATCCCGAACTCTGCCGCCGACACCATCTAACCTATTATAAGATTGACCGAAGAAGGTGGAAGTTGCATAAATTCAAGACGGTGTATCCAACAGTGCCGAATGAGGATGGCCAGCAACGGGCGAAGTGCGATTCATATAAGCATATGAATCCAAGTGGCGGATTCCTGGGCCGATCTGACCTCGAGGGGATCCTAAAATTGAGGTCCGCTCGCAGGTCAGAAGGCGGAAATATCCGATTGAGAGAATCCTAGGTGGGCAGAGTTGGCTCGATCGATTTCATCGCAGAATACTTTGGTGGAACTACATAGGGCTTCAGCGGAACATCAGAAGACTAGACCTCAGACATCAAAAAAGTTCCCCTCAGACATCAAAATTAAAAACAAAGATATTCACGGCAGACCGATCACCAGAAAACTAAAACAAAACTCAAACGCAGAGAAAGAAGCAAGAGAGAGAAAGAGGAGTGTCTACCTTATCAAGACTCTAAAGTGATGAGGCAGCAAGAGATATGACATTATTTATAGGAGGATCGGGAAAGCGAACAGTCGTGGCCGTAATGATGATGCCATCCTCTCAAAAGACGCGCCTGGTATCTACTGATCTCAGTGCGAGCCCTAGCCACCGTTCGGATAACCAATGACAGGCTTACATGTCATCGGACCCGGGAGGACTAACTATTGGAGGTGGGTTTGCCACCCCTCCAAGGCCCGGGCCGATTGAGATCTGTAGATCAAAAGCCCATTAAAAACGTGTGACCCATCAAGCAGATCAGCAAACCAGAGACTAATGGACCAAAAACGACCATGTCGATCAGCAGCAAAGAACCACCATCGAAACGCCCCGTCAACCTATGAAGCTAGGGAGCTCAGTGCACGAGTAGCATCACATGCTCTATGCCATGGAACAATTCGTCTGCAGAGCCATCATGACCTACTCAACCACCCCGCTCGCAGCTAGTTCGGCGAAGAGATGATAACCTCGAACCACATGCCTCACATGCCGCGAGCTCGTCTTCGAGAAACTCGACTATAGATGCAAGACCCTATCAATAATCACAACTAACACTTCCTAGAGCGAGAAAGTAAAGAGACCAATTCTAGTGATAGAAATGAGCCCGAGATTAACCCGAACACCTGCTTCGACCAAAATTCAGCTAGTCGTTCGCTTCTAATCTTAGGACCCGATCTCGTTGTTAGGTATCTCGTATAAACCAGCACCGACACACTCTTCTAACCCTTATCGATTATAATACAAACCCGAGCAACTTTCCTCTCTTTCTCCTACATTCCCCAAATTTATCATTACATTCGATAGTCATCCCGAACAACATTATATTTCTCAACCGAAAAACAATGAACACATTCATCATCCTGAACGAAACCAAGTCGCGTTCCCGACCTGCTCATTTTCCCTGAACTCATAAATACTCCCCAACCTCCACTCATATCCACCGTAATTACCAAATAACCCTCTTGCACTGAATTGGGCATACTCTGGTTCAATAAAAACCATACAAAATTCGATTCGGTTTCAGTTTCGGTTTTTTCTAGTTTATTTTATGATTTTCAACCGAGAATAACTTTTTTACATAACATTAACACATTAACTTTTAAAAAATAAAATATTCCGCAAGTGTAATAAGAAAAAGGAACAATATAAGTTTCATACAAAGTATTAAACGACATCAAAACACATAAATTCATTAACAATATACATAACTTACAATAAACTTATTCAAGTTAAAAAAAAAAATAACATTATAACACAAATCGAAACATAGTATATAAAATCTCTAGAAAAACACTTAACACTATAGGTTTATCGAAATTTAATTAAAAATAACCAATCATCATATATATAATTAGAGAGTTTCTCTCCATCTAAGGTGTCCACCTAAGCACAATAATTTTTTTTAGCATTAAAGACTAATTAAAATATTCACTAATTCATATTTATTCTCTTATATTAATGAAATAAATAATTAAATGAGAAGATAAAAATAATTGAATGAATAAAATTAAATACAAGCCTAAATATAATTGGTATTAATATTATAATGTTATTTAGCCAAAGTATATATAAAAATAATCATATTTAAAAATCTAGAACATGTTTGTAAGTTACAAAATTGTATTAAAAGTTAAAGCAAAAAATATGCGTTAAATATATAGTAGAAATCAATGTTTAGTATCTAAATTATTATTATTATTTTAAAATATGTGTTTATAAAAACGTAAATATGTAAAGTAAGCACAAAATAAGAGTAAATGAATAAAATATAGATAGAAGAAATTAATTAATCTAAGAAAACAAAAGACTAAATGATTGTAAATTACCAAAACATCATAATTTAATGAGAGCAGGTCAAAGATATAGAGGCAAAGGGGAAGTATGTAATTTAAATAAACGATACGAAAAATCTGACAAAAGATGAAAAAATACGATGTACAATTTTTTTTTCCTAACTGTAAGGAATATTAAGTTTTTATTCCTTTCCAATTAGTGTGGTCATTAATAAATCCATGTTTTCCTATGGGAGTGCTAATCTTAATTATTTTGGTAAAACAAATACAATGGATAATGAGAAGTTTAATTCCTTTTATGTAATTAAGGACAAGTGTTAGTCATAAAGAAATTGTGGCTTAAGTTTAACCACATATGCCACAACCATGAGTTGGTAGCATAAATGGCTCAAGTCTAACCACATCTCACCATAGGATTAAACATGATGGATGTGGCTAGAAATGTGCCACAACCATGAGTTGGTAGAATAAGTGGCTCAAGACTAACCACATCTCACCATTAGGCTTAACCATGATGGATGGTTAGGATTAAAGGATCTCAAGCAATTTGGTCTTCTTCCCACCTATAAATACATGCCTCTAGCCCATCATTTTGGCATCACAAGTTAAGTTCACAATACATAAAAGATAAGAAAGGTTTATAGGGAAGGGAAGAGAAACTAAATATCCAAGCTAAGTTCAAGGAGGATCTCATCACACCACCATCATTCACAAAGGAGGCTCCTACTAATTACTACGAAGGATCCGATCATTCCGTTTACGCAATGAATGAAGGTACTCCGATAATCCTCCTTATAAATTATGGCAATATTATGTAATTAATCTAATTGCTTAAAGATCTTAGGGATCATGTAAATTATTGTTGTGTGCATATAAAATAATTTTAGATGCACCATAAATTAATCTTACATGTGGTATCAGAGCCATGTTGAAAGCATTAGATTAATTCATTAAGTATAATATGCTTATTTTAAAATTAAAGAAAGAATTCTAGATGATAAATATGATTTAAAGTTTTATTAGAATACATGAATTTTGTGAATTATGTTTATCACATATCCATAAATGATAATTAATAAAAAAAAAATATTTTTCTTAATAACATGCAAATGAATGGAGAATTAAGATACCACCACAGTGGCTTTATTCTAGTATAATTTGCATATGATTTTGATATATTTATGTATTAAATAGTTACCCACATGTAGACTATAAACGTAAATATGATCAATTAATTAATGGAGTTATGTAATTGTGTAGCCAAAGGATATCCACAGATAACTTTGTCTAAATAATTCAATACTTTGCTCAATAATTGATTCTATATTATATGAATTATATGAGATTATGGTGACTACCCACATGAGCACCATTATTTCTTATCATAGAAAAGAAAATTATGTATGTGTTGTAAAACTTAAGAAGCCTAATTAAAAACTTGTCGTATCTATGAAAATATTGCAGCATCTTTTCCTGCTAATATGTCATCTATGGTCTCGTCTGTTCCAATTCTTACGGGAACCAACTTCTCAGAATGGAAAGAGAAAGTTGAGTTCACATTAGGAGTACTAGACCTGGATTTGGCACTTCGTGAAGAGAAGCCAAATCCAATAACTGAAAATAGTACTAATGAAGAATATATTCTCTCTAAAGCTTGGGAGAAAGCGAACAGACTGAGCATTATGTTCTTTAGAATGACAATAGCTAGCAACATTAAATCTTCCCTACCAACTCTAGATAAAGCTAAGGCTTATCTAACAGCTATAGAAGAACGATTTAAGACTGCAGACAAATCCCTTGCTGGGAAATTTATGGTAGATCTTACAACCATGAGGTATGATGGCACAAGGTCTATGCATGAACATTGCATTGAAATGACCAACCTTACGGCTAAGCTGAAGAATTTAGGAATGAGTGTGGACAATTCATTTCTTGTCCATTTTATCCTAAATTCTCTGCCCCCTCAGTATGGACCATTCCAAATTAATTATAATGCCATTGATGAAAGATAGACATCAAATGAATTGGCTAATAAATTGGTACAAGAGGAGGCTAGACTTGGCCGTGAAGGCATTAAAGTTGCTCATTATGTTCAAGAAGTTGGATCCAAAATTGGGAACAAGCAAAAAGGTAACCGCAAAAGAGCATCATCCCAAATGAATAGCTCAAACCAAGCTCATGAGAAGAAAAAGGCAAAGAAAGATGACCGATGCAACTTTTGCAAAAAGTTTGGTCACTTTCAGAAAGATTGCGCTAAAAGAAAAGAGTGGTTCGAAAAGAAAGGTAACCATATGGGTTCCGTAAGCTTTTTCGAATCAAATCTTACTAATGTATCTTCTAAAACTTGGTGGATAGATAGCAGTGCTAATGTGCATGTATCCAATTCCTTGCAGGGATTTCTTACGACCCAAACCATAAAGTCAAGTGAAAACTACTTATTAATGGGAAATCGAGACAAAGCGCCAGTTGAAGCTGTTGGCACTTATCGTCTCATTTTGGATAGTGGATTTTGTTTGGATTTACTTCAAACTCTTTATGTTCCATCTATTTCCCGTAATTTAGTTTCATTAAGAAAACTTGATGTATCCGGTTTTCATTCAACTCAAGGAGATGGATGTTTTAATTTGTTTCTACACTCTAATCGAATCGGTTTAAGAATATTAATTGATGGCCTTTACATGTTAAAATTGGCTAATCAAAATTATAACATACATCTCACCCTGCATGCTAAAAGTGGACTTAAAAGTAAAACATATGTTAAAGATTCTTATTTCTTGTGGCATAAAAGACTGGGACACATTTTCAGTAAAAGAATTAAAAGATTCGTAAAAGATGAATTCATTCCAAATCTTGATTTTACCAATTGTAAAGAGTGTATCGAGAATAGTAGAAACCAATAATGCCAGATTTTATGAGAATGGTGAAATTAGTGGGAGTGATAAAGTTTAAGATGTGATCATTTCAGGAAATAAGGGTTAATGTCCCATTACCCTCTATTCCGAATGTTGTTGGAAATCCTCCAGTTATTGAACCGTTAAATAACGAGGAAACACCAATGAATGATCATCCACTCCATGAAGAAAATATCACCAATAATGGTAATACACTTGAAACACAAGAGGAACGTCATTAAGAAGATCAACTCGTCAGAGTAGATCTGCTATTTCCGATGATTACATAATTTACCAAGTGGAATCTGGAGAAGAGAATATAAATGATCCGGTTTCTTATTCACATGCCATGAAAGATGTTAATTCTGATAACTGGGTTGATGCCACAAAAGATGAAATGAAATCAATGGCTAAGAATGAAGTTTGGGAAATTGTTCAGTTACCTAAAGGGCACAAAGCAGTCGGGTGTAAATGGGTCTTTAAGACCAAACTCGACTGTAATGGTAATACTGAACGATATAAAGCCAGACTTGTAGCTAAAGGATTTAATCAGAAAGAGGGTATCGATTATACTGAGACTTTCTCACCTGTGTCTAGGAAAGACTCTTTCAGAATTATCATGACACTAGTAGCTCATTATGATCTCGAGTTACATCAAATGGATGTGAAGACTGCCTTTCTTAATGGAGACTTCCAAGAAGAAGTCTATATGCGTCAACCTGAAGGCTTCATCATCGAAGGTCAAGAAGACATGGTCTGCAAATTAAAGAAATCAATATATGGACTAAAACAAGTTTCGAGGCAATGGTATCTAAAGTTTGATGAAACCATTACGAAAATCGGTTTCAAAGAAAACATAGTAGATCCATGTATATACCTCAAGATCAGTGGGAGTAAGTTCATATTTTTGATATTGTATGTTGATGATATCTTACTGGCGAGCAGTGATCTTGGTCTATTACATGAGACAAAGAAATATCTCTCTAAGAACTTTGAAATGAAAGATATGGGTGAGGCATCCTATGTGATAGGAATTGAAATATTCCGTGATCGATCACTTGGAATCTTAGGACTGTCTCAGAAAGCATATATTGATAAAGTTCTTGAGAGATTTGGCATGATGATGTGTTCTTCTAGCATTGTTCCTATGCAGAAAGGTGATAAGCTTGACCTTTCGCAATGTCCGCATAATGAAATGGAACGTAATGAAATGCAAAAGTATCCTTATGCATCTTTGGTGGGAAGTTTGATGTATGCACAAGTATGCACAAAACCTGATATCAGCCACGCAGTTGGCATGTTAGGTAGATTTCAGAGTAATCCAGGACTTGCTCATTGGAAAGCTGCAAAGAAAGTATTAAGATACCTAAAAGGAACAAGAAACTATATGCTCACATATAGGAAATCAACACATCCACAGATGGTTGGATTTTCAGACTCAGATTTTGGTGGGTGCCATGACTCTAGGCACTGCACTCTTGGCTATGTGTATCTCCTTAACGGAGGCGCCATATCATGGAAAAGCCAGAAGTCAGAGTTGATTTACACATCAACTATGGAAGCTGAGTATGTGGCAAGTTATGAGGCTTCCATTCAGGGAGCATGGTTGCGAAATTTTGTCTCTGAGTTTGGGCCTCTGAGTTTTGTTGACAAGCCTTTAACTCTTTACTGTGACAATCAAGCTACAATCTTTTTCTCTAAGCATGATAGGATATCAAAAGGATCCAAGCATATGGACCTTAAATATCTATCACTGAAACAAGATGTTAAAAGAGAAAAGTTTGTCATTGAACACATAGGCACTGAAGTTATAACAGAATGCGTCTTTATTTAAAGACATAAAAGAGACCATTAAGATGACTTCTACTTATGTTTATGGTCTAGCTATGACAGTGGTCAATGTAGTAGTGCATGGAAGGGATCATGTTGTAAAATGATGTGTAACCGCCATGACTCTTATTGATTGCTAGATTAGCCAAGACACTTATGATGACCAAATAAAGATTAAGAATTAGCATATTATACCGGCCTTATGATTCCAGAAAGAAGAAAAACTTATGAAATGGATTTAAGTAATGACCAAGTGGGAGAATGTAAGGAATATTAAGTTTTTATTCCTTTCCAATTAGTGTGGTCATTAATAAATCCATGTTTTCCTATGGGAGTGCTAATCTTAATTATTTTGGTAAAACAAATACAATGGATAATGAGAAGTTTAATTCCTTTTATGTAATTAAGGACAAGTGTTAGTCATAAAGAAATTGTGGCTTAAGTTTAACCACATATGCCACAACCATGAGTTGGTAGCATAAATGGCTCAAGTCTAACCACATCTCACCATAGGATTAAACATGATGGATGTGGCTAGAAATGTGCCACAACCATGAGTTGGTAGAATAAGTGGCTCAAGACTAACAACATCTCACCATTAGGCTTAACCATGATGGATGGTTAGGATTAAAGGATCTCAAGGAATTTGGTCCTCTTCCCACCTATAAATACATGCCTCTAGCCCATCATTTTGGCATCACAAGTTAAGTTCACAACACATAAAAGATAAGAAAGGTTTATAGGGAAGGGAAGAGAAACTAAATATCAAAGCTAAAGTTCAAGGAGGATCTCATCACACCACCATCATTCACGAAGGAGGCTACTACTAATTACTAAGAAGGATCGATCATTCCGTTTACGCAATGAATGAAGGTACTCCGATAATCCTCCTTATGAATTATGGCAATATTATGTAATTAATCTAATTGTTTAAAGATCTTAGTGATCATGTAAATTATTGTTGTGTGCATATAAAATAATTTTAGATGCACAATAAATTAATCTTACACTAACAATATGCAACATGCAACAAGATGGATTTAAACTCAGATTTTTTATACAACACAAACCATTAGGCTACAAATTTTGGTCCAATTTTTCATTTATTTACTTCCAAATATAATTGATGTCAGCTTGGAAAATATCATAATTCAATCTTTGGAATATAAAAAAGAGAAAAGCTTAAAAGTTTGAAAGTGTTGCATGCTTTTTTTTAAAGTAAAAGGTCTCAATATTCTGCATTAAAAATAGTAATAAATGGTCATATTATTCATAAGTTGGACAATATACATACAAAAAAGCAATACGCAATTTTCGTAGTCTATGTCAAAATATTTGTGAAAATCGCTTAAATTACACTACATCTTACAACTATGAACTTTCACTTTTTTATCATTGTAAAACTCAATATTGTCATATGTCAAAAAATAAATTAGTGTGTATTTCAAATATTATTGTTATAGACAAGAAAATTTTAAAAGATTATATGTCGAATGATCAAATAAAATACATGTTAAATTTAATTAATTTAAATGAAACCTCTTAAACTAAAACATAATGCATAAAATTGTAAGAAAAAAAAATTTAGTATGAAGTCGCGCAACGCGCGACTCAAAATCTAGTATATATAATTAGGCACTTTTCTCTCCTCTTAAGATGTTCACCTAAACAAACTTTAACCAATAAACAGTAAAGTAAATTTAAGATGCTCATTTTTTTAGTTTAGGTTTTTTTCCCACCCCTAAATAAACTCTGTAATGCACTAAGTCTAACATTTTAGGGTATGCTATATTTTGGTGAAAATCATTAATATTAAATGTTAATTAGTTAACCAGATTTTGTTCCAAATCAAAATATTATCGTATCATGGTATTTTAGATATAAAGAGTACATCATGAAATCTCTTCTCTTATACTTAATTGTGAAGTGTTTTGGCCTCTGGAGTTGTCCACGTCATCACCCATTAATAACTGGGCTCAAACTTTTTTTTTGCGCAAAAAACCCATAATGAACTTATTGATAATTGCAACTTTAGATTGTTTAATTTTTTTTTAAAATCGTATCTCATAAAAAAAGGAAATATTTTTTTTTTAAAATATAAATATGCCATTATGATATAATCAACATTAATATTTAAATTTTTAAAAAAGTAGATATTCCTTTATGATATATTCAACTTTGATGATAATTTCAACATTAAAATCTTATATCTTATATTATAGGTAATAATGGAAATAGTACATATCTATGAATGGAAAAAATATAAAATATAATATTAAAATGTCAATATGCCGATATGAAAATCTTTAAAGTCTCCCCTATATATAACGAGTTTATCTTTTATTAATGTAATTAATACATATCTATCTCAAAAAAAAGGAAAATTGTATTTTTTAAAAATGTAAATATCCCATGATGATATAATCTACATTACTGATAATTACCTTAATTATAAAAAATCAACAAAAAATATATATAATATAATATATGTTATAAATCATAGTGGATTGTCATAACTAGTTCTGGTCCGTTTACGGCCCATTAACACTTAGTCTTTAGGCCGGTTTAATGAATCCTAGTTGAATTAGGATTTTCCTTTTATGTACTTTCCTTTTCCCATTAGGAAAATGAATTTTTCTTTTCTCTCTTGTAATAATCCTATATAAAGGATCTTATGATTAATGAATAAACACAATCTTCCCCATTCGTTCTCTTGATTCACAACACGTTATCAGCACGAGTTGCTCCCTAAACCCTAAAAACACAAAAAACGCGATTACTGTTCATCGTTACTATTCATCGTACTGTTCATCGTACTGTTCATCGCGTACTGTTCATCGCGCACTATTCATCGCGCACTGTTCATCGACGATTACTGTTCATCGACGATTACTGTTCATCCGGCGTTACTGTTCAAATCATAGTTCATACAGCCTTTAAGGTTACGGCGAACTAGAAGAAAGTTCATACAGCCTATCAACGGTTACGGCGAACTAGAAGACTCACGGAGGTTAAGGTAAACAATAAGAAACCCTAATCTAAAGAACCTAGATTCATGATAATCTTAGAAACCCTAATCTAAATCATGCTTGTTATTGTTATTGCTTGCTTGATTGTGTTTATTGATTCATGATTCGTAATCACTTGAAACCCTAACTTGAAACCCTAACCTAATTCAATTAAAATCCAAACCGATTGCATGATCTGTACCCGTGTCGATCGACACTAGTTTTATGTCGATCGACACGTAAACTTCTGCCTGAATTTGTTGTTTGAATTAAACTGTGTCGATCGACACAAATCACCCGTCGATCGACAGTAAACACTCTGTCCAAATTTGGTTGCATATTTATTTGAACTCGTTTGTTTGTTTGCTTGTTTGGATTGATTCGTTGATTGATAAACATGAAACTGAAACTGATTGCATCATATAGACATAACATGCTTGATTAAAATCCGGTCATATCATCATACGGTTTAGAATTTGAATACTAGGCTTGCATCATGAGCATATAAAAACATTATGTTAGGTTGTTAAACATAAAAATCTGGTTTCATAAGCATCATGCATCCGTACCCATTTATATAAGCACCCATGACCTATTTTGCATCATATGCATAAACTTTAAAATCTTATAGTTCTTAGAGAATAGGATGAATGTTTTCAGATGTCGAAAATCAACAATTTGGATTATGCTGCCCTCAATCTCTCTGGAGACAATTACTTACAGTGGGCGTTGGATACTAAGATAAATCTAAAGTCTAAAGGACTTGGCGAATGTATCATTGAGGATAATAATGAGAATGAAAGGAATCGATACAGAACGATATCGATCATTCGTCATCATCTTGTTGAGGGTCTCAAGGATCAATACCTAACCATTGAGAACCCTTTGGACCTTTGGAAAGAATTAAAGATAAGATATGACCACCATAGAACGGTGTTGTTACCAAAGGCCAATTATGATTGGAGGAATCTCAGGTTCCAGGACTTCAAGTCCGTGGAAGAATATAACTCGGCTATGTTCAGAATAGTTTCTCAATTGAGACTATGTGGTGAGAAGGTAACTGAGAAAGACATGTTGGAAAAGACCTTCTCCACCTTTCACACTAATAACGTGTTGCTTCAACAGCAATACCGTGAAAGAGGTTTTGAGACATACTCAAAGCTTATAGCATGTCTATTACTAGCCGAGGAGAATAATACACTGCTAATGAGAAACAGTGAGATGAGACCTCCTGGATCAGCCCCACTTCCTGAAGCGAATGTGGCCACAGATGAAAAGAAAGAAATTAACCACGTCCAAAGTGATTATAGACATCGTGGTCGTGGACGTGGGGGTAGATGGCAAGGACGTGGCCGTGGCCATTTTAATCCATACGGCCGAGGTCAGGGCCGAGGCCACGGATTCCATAACGATCATTCTAACCGCGGGCGAGGACGAGGACGCGGATACCGAACTGACTATGATCGTAATAACCGTGGTATTACTTCTCAACCACGAGAATCAAACCCAAAATCAGTTTGCCATCGATGTGGAATGAGTAATCATTGGGCTAAGACATGTAGGACTCCCAAGCATCTGGTTGAACTCTATCAAGAGTGCCTTAAAGGGAAGAATCCAGAAACTCATATGATCCAGCATGATAATGAAGGAGATTTCGATCATGAGCAAGATGACTTGATGAATTTTGAAACCTCAGATATACTTAAGTGATTGATTTTGATTTTCTGTTTTGGTGTTTTGTGTTTTGCTTGTTTTACGTTTTACACTTTATACTTTGGTTTTGTGTTATTGCTTTCTATTAAACTTTATGGAATGAAAGAGTGTTATTTAAAAGTATCTATTGTTATCTCTTTTGAAGTATGAACGATATGGATGTGTTCATTGTGGATAGTGGATCAAGCCACTCGATATTAAGAGATAAGAGATACTTCATTGATCTTACACTTAAAAAGGCAAATGTAACCACAATTGCGGGTATAGCAAATTTAATTGAAGGCCACGGTCAAGCCCATATTTTATTACCTAAGGGCACGCATCTAGAAATTTCTAATGCGTTATATTCACCTAGTTCAAAGAGAAGTCTATTGAGCTTTAAAGACATTCGAATGAATGGTCTTCATGTTGAAACTAAGGACGAGAATAACAAAGAATTCCTTCAAATCTTTGAAACCGTTCATGGCTATAAGAAAGTCCTAGAGACTATACCTGCCATTTCTGTGGGCCTTTATTGTGCTAAGATCGGAATGATATAAGCAAATGCTATGGTAAACAAAGAGTTTACTGAGAATTTCACTTTTTGGCATAACCGGCTTGGCCATCCCGGTGCTAACATGATGCGAAAGATATTAGCAAGTACTAATGGGCACACCTTGAAAGAAAGGAGAGTTATCCCAAAGAATCTCACGTGTGAAGCATGTTCACTAGGGAAACTCATTACTAGGCCATCACCAATCAAAGTAACTAAGGAAACGATAAATTTTCTGGAAAGAATTCAAGGAGACATATGCGGACCAATACACCCACCTTGTGGGACGTTTAGATATTTTATGGTCCTTATTGATGCATCCACGAGATGGTCATATGTCTGCCTATTATCAACTAGAAATGTGGCATTTGCAAGATTGCTTGCCCAGCTCATACGTTTAAGAGCACACTTTCCAGATTTTCCTTTAAAGACTATACGTCTTGACAATGCTGGTGAATTTACGTCCCAAGCGTTTAACGATTATTGTATGTCCATGGGGGTAAGTGTTGAATATTCTGTGGCACATGTACATACACAAAACGGTTTGGCTGAATCGTTTATTAAACGCATACAGTTGATTGCTAGACCGTTGCTAATGAGATCAAAACTCCCGGTCTCAGCTTGGGGACATGCAGTTTTACATGCAGCAGAGCTAATTCGTATCAGGCCATCTAGTGAACATAAATATTCCCCATCACAGTTAATAACGGGTCAAGAGCCAGACATATCCCATCTTAAAACATTCGGATGTTCCGTTTATGTGCCTATTGCACCACCACAGAGAACAAAGATGGGACCTCAAAGGAGGATGGGGATATATGTTGGATATGATTCTCCTACTATCATTAAGTATCTTGAGCCAACCACGGGTGATTTGTTTAAGGCCAGGTACGCAGATTGTCATTTTGACGAATCTGTCTATCCAACATTAGGAGGAGATAACAGACTGGTAAAGGAAATTATATGGAATCAAACGTCCTTAAAATGGCAAGATCCTCGGACTCAAGAATGTGAATTAGAAGTCCAAAAGATTATACATTTACAAAAGCTAGCTAATCAATTGCCAGATTCCTTTGCTGACCCGAAAAGAGTAACTAAGTCTTACATACCAGCTGTTAATGCACCGATTAGAATTGATGTTCAAGAGGGACACAATCAAGTTGCTACAGAATCTAAACCACACTCAAAACGTGGCCGGCCAATAGGTTCCAAAGATAACAATCCTCGGAAAAGAAAGAAAGGTGCTGAAATCGTGGTTGAGGAATCTGATGGAACCCCAGACATAACTGAACCGATAGTTCCAAGCAATGAGACTCGGGACGCCGAGTTTCATGGTTCTGACGTTCCTGAAAATAATGAGATCTCAATGAATTATGTTATGTGTGGAATACAATGGAATAGAAAGTGTGTGGAAATCGATGATATATTTGCTTTTAAGGTAGCACTTGAACTTATGGAGGATCTAGAACCCACGTCGATATATGAG
This sequence comes from Draba incana, assembly GCA_963576765.1. NCBI lineage: Eukaryota > Viridiplantae > Streptophyta > Magnoliopsida > Brassicales > Brassicaceae > Draba > Draba incana. The sequence continues at coordinate 13,361,459 of OY755210.1, forward strand.
TGCACTCAGAGTGAAAATTGGACTAAATGGAAAGAAGCTATAAACGTGGAGTTGAATTCTTTAAGGAAAAGGGATGTCTTTGGTCCAATAATTCGGACACCCTATGAGATTAAACCAGTTGGACATAAATGGGTCTTTGTGAGGAAAAGAAATGAACATGGTGAAATCGTGAGATATAAAGCACGGCTTGTTGCACAAGGATTCTCACAGAGACCAGGAATAGATTATGAGGAGACATACTCCCCTGTGGTGGATGCTACAACTTTTAGATTTTTGATAAGTCTGGCTATAAGAGAAAAGTTGGATATGCGGTTAATGGACGTTGTAACTGCATACTTATATGGTCCACTGGATAATGAGATTTATATAAGATTACCAGAGGGTATTGAGCTCAAAGATAAGAAAGGTTCTCGAGAACAACACTGCATAAGGCTGAACAAATCCCTTTATGGACTGAAGCAAAGTGGGCGTATGTGGTACAATAGATTGAGTGAGTACTTAGTCAAAGAAGGCTATAAGAATGATCCCATCAGTCCATGTATTTTTTATAAAAAAAGTTTGCAAACAAAAGGTTTGTTATCATAGCAGTTTACGTGGATGATTTGAACATCCTTGGAACCCCTGGTGAAATCGTCCAAACAGTTGAATGCCTCAAGAAAGAATTTGAGATGAAAGACCTAGGCAAAACTAAGTTCTGTTTGGGATTGCAACTTGAGTACATAAATGATGGAATCCTTGTGCATCAAATGGCATATACTGAAAAGGTACTCAAGCGTTTTAATATGGATCAATGTCACCCATTGTCCAGCCCAATGGTGGTAAGATCTCTTGATCTAGAAAAGGATCCGTTTGGTCCTAAGAGAGACTCTGAAGAAGTCCTTGGTCCCGAAGTGCCATATCTCAGTGCCATAGGAGCTTTAATGTATCTGGCAAGCCACACTAGGCCAGATATATGTTTTGCCGTGAATTTATTATCAAGATTTAGCTCATGTCCGACCCAAAGGCACTGGGACGGGATAAAACATATTCTTCGTTACCTACAAGGAACGAAAGACTTGGGTCTATTTTATACTAACCAATCTAAGGACGGTTTAGTTGGTTTTGCTGATGCAGGTTATCTTTCAGATCCTCATAATGCACGGTCCCTGACAGGTTATGTGTTTACTCATGGAGGAACTGCAATATCTTGGCAGTCAATGAAGCAGGCCATTGCAGCTACATCTTCTAATCATTCAGAGATATTGGCAATTCATGAGGCTAGTCGTGAGTGTGTTTGGTTAAGGCTGATGACCCAGCACATAAGAGTGGATTGTGGAATGGCCGAAGGTAAGCAGGAATCGACGGTCTTGTTCGAGGACAATGCATCGTGTATAGCTCAACTTAAGGATGGATACATCAAAGGTGATAGGACGAAGCACATTCTGCCAAAATTCTTCTTCACATCCGATCTACAGAAAGATGGAGAAATTCAAGTGCAGCAAGTACGATCAAGTGAGAATTCAGCAGACCTATTCACCAAGTCACTTCCAACCTCAACGTTCAAGAAACTTACTTATCAGATTGGAATGCGTCGTTTGAAAGACTTGCAGTGAGGTTCAGAACAGGGGGAGTAATACGTGTTGTACTCTTTTTCCTTCACCACGGTTTTGTCCCAAAATGGGTTTTACTTGGTAAGGTTTTAATGAGGCAACATCCAAAGCGTATTACAAGCCCATTAGAGTTATGACATCCAAGGGGGAGTGTTATAAATCATAGTGGATTGTCATAACTAGTTCTGGTCCGTTTACGGCCCATTAACACTTAGTCTTTAGGCCGGTTTAATGAATCCTAGTTGAATTAGGATTTTCCTTTTATGTACTTTCCTTTTCCCATTAGGAAAAGGAATTTTTCTTTTCTCTCTTGTAATAATCCTATATAAAGAATCTTATGATTAATGAATAAACACAATCTTCCCCATTCGTTCTCTTGATTCACAACAATATAACTAATCTGGAATTATTTATGACAGTTTAGTATATCGGTTTGATATATTCGTTTCCTTTTCGAGATAATGTCAAATTTCCTTTTAATGTTTATCTAAGCAATTTTTATAGAAATTTAATTTGTTATTCACATATTATTTTATTGATAATGTTAACTTTCTATTGATGATTATCGAAAATCATACAAATTATTAAATATTGTTTTAAATCTTCCAAATTCTTAAGTTTTTCCAAATTAATATATTTTGGTCCAATTTATTCTTAGGTTTGCATATAAATAGGTCTCCTAGGGTTATATGTTTAGGTTTACGGTTTTGAAGAAGACATTTATTATTCTGATTTTTTTTGGAAGAGAAACGGAAGAAGAAAACCACTACAAGAAAACAGGCATGTTTCCGACGGCATAACCCGTCGGAAATCCGTCGGTTACAGGGTGTTTCCGACGGTTTTCCACGGTCGGATCTGTCTCGTCGGAAATTGAAGGTCCGTCGGAAATTATTGACGGATTTCCGACAGAAACCGGTAAAACGGAAAACCGTCGGGAATCCGTCGGAAATATGATTTCCGACGGATTGCCGACGGGGTCTATTACCGATGGATTTCCGACGGTTCTAAATACCGGCGGATTTCCGACGGCGGCCAGTACCGACAGATTTCCGACGGCGGCAAGAACCGACGGATTTCCGACGGTATTAAATACCGAAAGATTTCCGATGGAATCCTAAACCGACAGATTTCCGACGGAATTAAGATTTATTATAAAAAATTAATTATAAATAATTTAATTAAATAAAATAAAAATTAATTTCAAATTAACATCTGTAACTCATATATCAATGGTTGGCGGAATATATCGAGTGACCTTCTGGGATGATCTGGCCCGGGAACTAGAATTGAGAGAAACAAAAACTCTCTACGCATGCATAAAGATGGAGGCAAATTGTAAGGGGTTACAATTACCGGTCACAGTGAATATTTTCTTCCATGCTTTCCAAATGGGTTGAAACCATCAGTAGATAAACCGAGGTATACATTCTGTCGTTCATATGCAAAATCTGGATATACTGATTGAAAGTGTTTCCACGCTTCCGCGTCATAAGGATGCATAATCTCTCCATCTTGGCTATGCTCTGCATGCCATCTCATTGCCTTAGCTGTGCGTTCAGATTGATACAGCCTCTTCAACCTCTCTGTTAATGGTAAATACCACATCCGTTTGAATGAAATCTTTACTCTGCCACTTGTGTCTTGGAACCGTGGTTTACGACAAAATTTACATTTTTTCCGGTTCTCATCTTCTCTCCAGTATAGCATACAGTTGTCGATGCACACATCTATTATCTGATAGGGAAAACCAAGACCAGCCACAAGTTTCTGAACCTCGTAGTATGATGCCGGTGCTAGATTTTCGTCGGGCAAAACATCTTTCACAAAATCAGCTATTGCATCAACACATTCTTCAGACAAATTGTAATCAGTCTTCATGTTCATCATCCTACTAACAGAAGATAACGGTGAAAGACCTTCCCTACAACCGCTGTATAGTGGTTGCTTTGATGCGTCTAACATATCAAAAAACCTCCGAGATTCTAAATTAGGTTCTTCAACCCTATCACCCTCATAACCACCCGACTGAAAATTCTCTCTATACGCATCGTTAACCATCGCAACCGTACTTACCCCAACATCTACTTCTGTTGTATGTTCTCGTACGTTATCCGCAAAATAAGGTTCATTACTACTTGTACTACCATATTCATAATTGTTTTCTCCATGTAAAAACCAAACCTTATATCCAGGCCTAAATCCTTATCTATATAAGTGATTCCAAATATTATGAACCGCAACACTAATTCTATTACAACAGTTAGAATATGGACATTTGATATCCTGACCTTTTTTTGCTGCATCTTGGTTTCTGGGTAAATTCATGAACTCGCATATACCTTGAGCGTATTCGGCCCTTAATAAGTTCGACCCCATATCCATCATTGGCTTGTCCATCCATGACCGAAAATATGAACTCATTTGTTAGAGATTTTGTGGTAATGTAATTTATGTTATGATGAAATGAAGTAATGCGGCAACTTATGTGCGAGCTGGAATTTTCACACAACAGAATTTGTGAAGATTCAGATAAAGTAAAGCTTCTTTAGGTTTTCCAAACACTTAGAAATTGTGCGAGCTGGTATTTTCACACAACAGAATTTGTGAAGATTCAGATAAAGTAAAGCTTCTTTAGGTTTTCCAAACACTTAGAAAGATTTTTAGAATTAGGGTTCTTGAGATTGTTCTTATTAACCAAGATCAGAGCTGTAAACAGTGTTTCTATCAGAAAAACCGGTCCCTTCCAAGTGAAGAGGTACATGTCTATATATAGGTAAAATTGGGCGGTATGAACAGTTCCAGTCGAGGTGACTTGAACAGTTCCGATCGCTCTGAGCCGGGCCGGTCTAGAAGGATTGAACAGCGCTGGAATGAACAGTGATGGGCCTTTGACGGGCCTGCGTTTTCTGGGTTCGACCGCTGAACCGGTTTAACACGTGTTAAGCCGTTTGGTTTATCGATTCTTCTAGGGGAGATTTGACCCCTACAGTTAGCCTCCCAGTTCAGCAGTTTAGTTAAAAAGTGCTGAAGTAAGGGTGTCTGAAAAATCGATTCCCGCTTAGGCCGTTTAGCGTGTTAGCGGCGATACTGTCGAACCCAAATACTCAATACTGCGAGTCGGTAGCTGTTATTGGCGAGTCGATTTCTAGTTTCGCGAATCGGCGAATTGGTTTTACTTGTGATCCGCGAATCGTGCGAGAGTGCGAGGTGTCAAGGTAGATTTGTTCCGATATCTGCGAGCTGACTGAAAGCCTTCAAAATCGCGAGTTGACTTGATTAAATGAATCTGCTCGAATATGCGAGGTGACGAGATGAAGATGTACAGATGTGCGAACAAGCCTCGGTAAAACCCTTGTCTAGAAAACCCAGTGGAAAAAAACAGAAAAGGGGAAAAGAGCGCGAGTCGCACATTTACTCAAGTCATCGTTTAAGTTTTATGGAGATAAAGTCGTGAGTTGATGAAGTCGCGAGTTGAGGAAGTCGCGACTTGATGAAGTCGCGAATTGATTTCTGTGGAGAAAAAGTCGCGAGTTGATGAAGTCGCGAGTTGATGGAGTCGCGAGTTGATTTCTGTGAAGAGAAAGTCGCGACTGATCCATTGAGACGAAGTCGCGAGTTGATTTTCACGGAGAGAAAGTCGCGACTGATCCATTGAGGTGGAGTCGCGAGTTGCGAGATGCTGAAGTCGCAGGTTTATTCGTAAGTGAAGTCGCGAGGTCGCGCGATTCTTTGAAGGTCAAAATCCTGAGAATATCGAAACTATGAAGTCGCGAAACAAATCGAGGAGGAGCCCGCGGAGTCGCATTTAGGGTCAGATAAAAATTGTGGAACCATAGATTTGGATCAATCTCGCGAAACTGATCTTCTGAGCCCAGAATCTTTGGGCCCATTAAGAAATGAGGCCCACCTCGAAAGTCGAACCGTCGAAAATGTCCTTATAAGAGGCAACGCTCCCTTGATACTTCTCATTATTCTCATTCCTCCGAAAAAACAGGTTCGCTCTCTCTCTCCCTTCTCTGTTTTTTCTTTCGAGTAATAGATAGGAATTTTGCCGTCCCATCGCTTCGCCGCCGCCGTGTTCTTCATCGCCGCCGCAGTGTTCTTCTGAGAAACTGAAAAAATTTAAAGTTTTGACCCAAAGAAAGATGTCGTCGACGAGTTCTTTTGCATCCGCGAAGTCTGCCGAACTCCCCGAGAAGGGAAGATCGGCCTGGGAGTATTCTCCCGATAGCGAGTCGATTGTAGATGCGAGTTCGAGTTGTAGTAGGCTCCATGGTCAAGAGGAAGCGAGTCCTTCAGGCAGCGAGGAGGCGAGCCCCATTAGTCGAGAAGATCGAGCTGGAGGCCATTCTCCTCTTGCCGAACTGTTCTCTTATCCTACTCCCGCCTTAAGACAAAGTCGCGAGAAAAGGGAGTCTACTTCGTCCATGCGAGCTGGACGAACTGGCTATGAAGAGGGAGTTGGGACTTCGCATCCTTCGCAAATTGGCGAGGCCTCGACCACTGACGGGCGAAGACTGGTTGTGGAAATCCCACAACTCCGCGACGAGTCCCTTAGTCCTGCCGAGCTGCCTCTCCAAGTAAAGATCGAAGAAGGTAACTGGTCGTACAACTCTTTAGTAGAAAAAGAGAGACTGGAAGCTTGGGCTTCGTGCGGGCTGGCCGAGGTTGTCCAGAAGAAAAAGAAATCGAGGCGAAAGCAACGCCCGCCTCCAGGTTCCTCTTGGTGCGATGAGGAATTCCTGGAAGACTATCGCTCAGAGTGCCGAATTCCCGACTCGGTCGAAATGATCGCGCCTTCTTTCGAGCAGCGAGAAGACGATCCCCCTGCCGGCACGTTTACCGCCTATGCGTGTTGGTTTAAGGAGTGTTACCTCACGTTCCCCATCCCTGCGCTGATTCTCCGATTCGCGCGGGTTCACAAAATCGCGCTCGCGCAAATCAACTCGAGAGGGATTCGCCAATTGGTGGGAATTACGACGCGGGCAGCCAAATGTCGCGAGCCCATCGGAGTTCGCCATCTACACAACCTTCTTGAACGGCGCAAGCAATCCAACCCGGGTGGCATGAAGTATTACAATCTGGCGAGTCGCTCTCTTTATAAAAAACTGGACGACTTTCCGAACAAAGATTATAGCTGGAGAAAATATTTTTTCTTCGTGCCGATATCGGCCGCGTCGGCCGAGGATGAACACTTAGTGGTGGCGAAGTGGGGGACACTTGGTAGATTTTCTCGAATGTTTACTGCGCGAACTGTCCCCTTGTGTTTTATACTAACTTTTCTGCCAATTTGTTTTTACAGCTAGCAGACTGCTATTCACTCCTGTTGCCAACATCGACGATTTGGTCAATAAGTTGAAGGCTCGGAAGTGCCTTTGGAATCGTCACTTCAATCTTCGAAGGGTTGTTCTAGCTCGCGAGTTCATTTCCTACGACGAAGAAGAAGAAATCGAACAGAGCGAGTCCGACGATCTAGAAATAATGCCTCCCAAGCTCACCTTCCGCGATCTCGCCAAGAGAAAAGCCGAGAAGGCTAAGAGAAAGGCCGACCCGAAGGCCACCGCCTCCATCGTCGAGACGTCCGAGCGGAGCGTCGATAAAGAGAATACTCCTGTTGCTGAGGGCGACGAAGCGGCTGCTGTAGCTGCGAGTGGTGCGTTGGCTGTTATTACTTCACAGCCAACTACCATTTCTGACGAGCCCGCCGAGCCTGAGGCCCAATTGCATCGGAAGAGAAAACGATATGCCTCTGAGAAAGGCAAAGGTAAAGTTGGCGAGAAGAAGAAATCTCGTCGCGAGCTGCCGACTCTGTCCCTAGGGCAGACTATTCCTGGAAGTTCCGATGGGCTCTACACTGATCCCTTAGCCGCAGCTGCCATGATGGCTAAGGTTACATATCCGGGTGATCGTATGCCGATCCCGGAAAGGCTGGTAAAGAGCGAGCTCTACAAGGAGTTCGCGTCTCGCCAGGCCAAGGTAATTCCACATTTTATTCTTTCTTTTTCACTTAGCTTTATTTTTCATATTGTCAACTCCTTCGCAGGCCATCGCCCATTTCAACAGGCTGATCATGTCGTACGATCAAGACTCGAAGTCTAAGGAGCTCTTTATAGGCGAGGCCAGGCAGAGAGAAGAGGTCGAGAAGGAAAAAGTCGCGGCCCAAATGAGAAATCTTGCTGCTGAGCGAGATATGTACAAGAAGAGCTCAGACGACCTGGGCGTGCACCTTCACATAGTCGGTAAGGAGAAGGAGAAGGTCGAGGAGAACAACGCCGAGCTGGTGAAAGAGCTATCTGCTCTGAAGGCGAGTCGCGAGCAGGATCTTGAAGAGGCTGTTTCTTCTGCGAGGCGATCTGCGGCCGCCGAAGTGCAAGGCCAGCTTAACCGGGCTTACGAGCTGTTTCAACAGATGATGAAGAAGCAGATTAAGAAAATGGTCTATCTTGCACAAGCGGAGGCTAATCTCCAGCTCCTTGATGACATGGAGAATGCTGAAGCAGAGGAGGCCTTCGATCCCAAGGCCGAGCGTGCCCTTTTAGCTGAAAACAAGGCGTCGCTCGGAAAAGCCGACGAGATCTTCGACGCGATAGCACTCGAATTGAGAAAGACCTTGGGTAAGAACTATGTTGTCCCCATTACCGTAGCGGATATAGTTGCGTCTCCGCGAGTCGAAGTTGTTGCTAAGTCTGTTGGTATAAATGCAGCTTCTGGGTCGAACGATGGCTCTCTTGGTATGCGCTTGCGAAGCGCGATTGAGGAGTTAGACGAGAGCGAGTCGGACGAAGCCGATGAGACCGTTGATCCGATCCCAGTTGCACCAACTGAACCTCTTCGCGAACAGGCTCCTTTGGAACAAGAACCCAAGGATGGCGAGGCTGCGAGTTCGGCTGCTATCATTACTCCAGCCGAAGAACAATTTGTCGAAGAGGGCGAGCTGGCTTCTGAGGACAAAGAGGCCGAAGATGGCGAGACTGTCTCCTAATCCGGACTTTGCAACAGTAGGATTTGTTTTTGTTTTTGCTTAAGGATTTTATGACTCGATTTTTGTTTTTGTGCCTGGATGGCTTTATCCAACTTGTAACAACATTTTTATGCCGAGTTGGTCGAGCAGATTTATATGAATGCCCTTAAGCAATTTCTTAACTGTATTTTCGATTAGTAGTCTGTCGACGAGACCTGTTAAAGCTTGTCTAAGGCCATAGAAATGATGCGGTTTTAAGACGCTTAGATTTGATGCGGTTTTAAGACGCTTAATGGCGATGCGGTTTTAAGACGCTTAATGGCGAGGCGATTGATATCGCTGCCGTATGTTTTGCCATTTTTGACCAGTGTTGAGTGTAACTGGGTTTTGCGAGACGAACATCCTGGTTACATTCTACTGAATATATCTTATCCAGGCAAATATATATTTGCTAAGTTCGACCAGTTTGTTAAGGTTAAAACTGGGTTTGCGAGTCCATCCTGGCTAACGGACACATTCTACTGAATGTGTCTATCCCGAGATGGACTCACGAGATGGACATCCCGGCTAACGGACCATACTCGCACTGAATACGTCTATCCCAGTAATGAACTCTAAACTTATATAGCGCGCTTTATCCGTTGAGGATGTATGAGTATACTTCATAATGATGATGAAGTTTTAATTAGGTCGCCATTATGGCCATAATGACGCCTAATTGTTATTGATCTCACGTTTAGACAGTTAAGTCGTTTAGCGAGTTGCCGCGTTTAGACCGGAGTCGTTTGTCGAGTTGAGCGAATAAGACTTGGTTAAAACCTTAGCTTATCTCAATCGATTATCGCGTTTAGACCAGAGTCGTTTGCGAGTCGAGCGAATAAGGCTTGGTTAAATCCTTAGCTTATTGCGAATCGATTATCGCGTTTAGACCGGAGTCGTTTGCGAGTCGAGCGAATAAGGCTTGGTTAAAACCTTAGCTTATTGCGAATCGATTATCGCGTTTAGACCGGAGTCGTTTGCGAGTCGAGCGAATAAGGCTTGGTTAAAACCTTAGCTTATTGCGAATCGATTATCGCGTATAGACCGGAGTCGTTTGCGAGTCAAGCGAATAAGGCTTGGTTAAAACCTTAGCTTATTGCGAATTGATTATCGCGTTTAGACCGGAGTCGTTACATATGGCGAGTGGGTATAAATATACGTACCCACTCCCCCCCCCTTTTTTTGAATAAGGGGGGCAACTGAACTCGTCCGAAAACGAGCTGCCTACGTACCCAATGAAGGGATCAAGTCGCGTCGTAGTTCAAGTCTAATGACTTAGTATTTTTAGCAGTGATATTTCTTCAGATGTCGCGCATTCCAGGAACGCGGGATCATCTCGCCTTTCATGTTGGCGATTTCGTAGACGCCCGGGCGAACTACTTTTGTGATTTGATAAGGTCCTTCCCAATGAGCGCCGAGCTTGCCGGCATTGGGCTCGGCAGTGTTTTGAAATACTGCGCGAAGGACGAGGTCTCCTTCGTAAAAACGCCGAACTCGCACCTTGGAGTTGTAATACTTGGATACCGCAATTTGATATTCGGTTATCTTTATAAGTGCTTGGTCGCGCCTTTCGTTGATAAGGTCAAGTTCGTCGAGCATAAGGAGATGATTGAGACGTTCCTGCTCTGGAAGCAATCGTCGGCGAACTCCTGGAAAATAGATTTCAGGAGGAATCACACATTCTATTCCGTAGACGAGGACGAAAGGCGTCTCGCCCGTAGCGCGTCGCGGTGTTGTTCGACAAGACCATAAAACGCCTTCAAGTTCAGCTGCCCAACGACCCTTCTTAGCGTCGAGTCGAGTCTTTAGGCCATGGATAAGTGTTTTGTTTGACGATTCTGCCTGGCCGTTGCCTTGCGGGCAGCGAGGCGTTGACTTGCTGATTCTTATTTTCCACTTATCGCAGAAAAGTTCGAACCGTTTAGATATGAATTGCGAACCGTTATCTGTCACTATCTCATAGGGTACGCCGTGACGACAGATGATATTCTTCCAGACGAAGCTTTCGACCTGCTTATCCTTGATTGATCCGAATTCTTCCGCCTCGATCCACTTGGAAAAATAATCCGTTAGGACTAAGAGGTATCATTTCTGCCGAGACGGATGAAGCGGTCCGACTATATCCATTCCCCATCGCATAAACGGGTAGGGCGAGGTGACCGAGCTTAAGAACTCCGTCGGTTGATGGATGAACGGACCATGTCGCTGACACTTCTCGCACTTTGCTGCGAACAGCTCGCAGTCTTTTATCATTGTCGGCCAAAAATATCCGTGCCTCTTGATTCGGATGGCGAGTGAGCGACCTCCCGAGTGGTTACCGCAGGATCCGTCATGAACCTCGTGCATTATCTCGCGAGCCTCCTGCCCCTCGACACAAGCGAGTAGTGGCCCGGACAGTCGCCATTTGAAGATATTTCCATCAAGTAAAACGTAACGAGACGACTGTGACTTTAATTTGCGAGCCACCCATTTGTCGGTTGGCATCTCGCCGTCTGCGAGATAAACGCGAATGTTGGCCATCCACTTGGTGTCACATCCATAGACTGTGGTCTCGTCGTCAATGGGAATGTCGATGACTTCATGCCCAGGTGGAGGCTCCTCGCTACATGGGTAAGCATCCTCTGGGGATTCCTCAAGTTGTTCGGGGAGAAAGCCACAGTCAAAAGCTGTGTTATTCGGGTCGAGCTCGTTATCTGTTGCCATCACATCCGTCGTTTTGTCTGTGCCGACTGTACCGGATTGATTGGGATCCATCGGATCCGGTTCGACGTTATCTTTGGTGTGGTCGAGGTCCATCGGGTCTGCGGCGGAGCGAGCGGGCGAGCCATTGCTGAGACCTGCTTTTTGCTTCGCTGCCAGAGATCTTGTTAGGACGTTGACTGCTTTTGCGATTACGATACTCGGTTCTTCAATGAATTCGACCTTGACAATTCTTTGAAGATCTTTATCTAGCTTCGCGGTCGAGCCGAGTGATGCGAGGGCATCCGCTTGGGAGTTTTCCGACCTTGGAATTCTTGTCAAGGTGAACAGATCGAATTCAGTTGTTAAAGTTTTGACGAGAGCGAGGTATGCTTCCATGCGCTCGTCCTTTGTCGCGTATTCGCCGTTGAACTGATTCACGATGAGCTGAGAGTCGCAAAAAGCTTCTATCCTTGTTATTTTCAACGCTTTAGACAATCGAAGACCTGCGAGAAGGGCCTCGTATTCGGCCTCGTTGTTCGATGCCTTGAAACCAAGGCAGAACGATTGCTCTAGAGATTTTCCGTCTGACGATAGTCGAATGCCTACTCCCGATCCGTGTTTAGATGACGAGCCGTCGACGTGCAGTTGCCAGATTTGGGATGCAGAACTGTCCGCGAGTGTGTCTTCGATTTCGGGCGAGGCTTCCGCCTCCGGCAGTTCGATTAAAAAGTCGGCCAATACCTGTGCCTTGATCGTCGTCCTACTGCGATACTCGATATCAAACTCGCTTAGCTCAATCGCCCATTTGGCGAGTCGCCCGGACTGAGTCGGACTGTGGAGAACAGCTCGCAGTGGAAAAGTACTTAGTACCACGATCGGATGTGATTGAAAATACGGTCGAAGCTTTCGAGCCGACGTAATAACTGCGAGTGCGAGTTTCTCCGTCAAAGGATATCTTGTTTCTGCATCGGTTAGCGACTTACTAATATAGAAAACAGGCTTTTGCTCGGTGCTGTCTTCGCGAATCAAAACCCCACTAACTGCCGAGGTCGAGACCGCGATGTAAAGATAGAGCGGTTCGCCAGCTATCGGCTTTGCCAGAACAGGTGGAGTCGCGAGATACTGCTTCAACTTCTGGAAGGCTTCTTCACATTTTTCAGTCCACTCGAAATCTTGTCGAGCTGCCCCCTTCTTATCCTTGAGCGTTTCATAAAAAGGTAAACACTTATCAGTATAGCGTGAGATGAATCGGTTCAAGGCCGCGACTCTGCCGTTTAGTCGCTGGACTTCTCTTTTTGTTTTTGGCGAAGGCATCTGGATGAGTGCGTCGATTTGCTTTGGATTTGCCTCGATCCCGCAACGAGTAACCATGTAGCCGAGGAACTCGCCGGACGTTACACCAAAACGACACTTAGCCGGATTTAGCTTCATGTTATACTTGTTTAATAACGCAAAGCACTCTGCGAGGTGGCCGATGTGGTCCTTTTCCTCGAGTGATTTGACGAGCATGTCGTCAATGTAAACCTCCATCGTTTTGCCGAGTAAGCCCGCAAACATTTTATTTACCAATCGATGATAAGTAGCCCCAGCATTCTTAAGTCCAAAGGGCATGACTTTGTAGCAATAGATTCCGCGGTCTGTGATGAAAGATGTTTTGTCGCGATCGCCGGGGTGCATGAAGATCTGATTATAGCCAGAGAAGGTGTCCATAAATGACAACAACTTGTTTCCAGATGTCGCCTCGACGAGGCGGTCGATGTGAGGAAGAGAGAAACTGTCTTTTGGGCATGCCTTATTCAAATCCGTGAAGTCTACACAGACTCGCCACTTACCACTTTTCTTCTTCACGACGACTGGGTTCGCAAGCCACTCCGGATATCTGACCTCAGAGATCGAGCCGGCCTGCAAGAGTTTGTCTACTTCGTCATTTACCGCTTGAGCCCTTTCAGGACCTAGTCGCCTTCGCTTTTGCTTTATAGGTTTGTAGGTCGAGTCCACGTTTAACTCGTGACTGATGATGTCGATATCGATCCCGGGCATGTCTTCCGCGGACCATGCGAATGTACCGACGTTTTTCTTGAGGAATTCGATGAGGTCGAGTCTGACGGCTTTATCAAGTGTCGCGCCTATCTTTACGTATTTCTCTGGGAATTTGTCGTTTATACAAACCGATATGACAGGCTCGCAGGTCGGGCCCGCTCCTCTAGCTTCAGCAGATTCCGCGATCTGTAGCTGCTATAAGAGGTTTGAGATTTCCTTGACGGGCTCCCTGTCTGTCTTAATCTTTTTCCGCGGCTCGCTTGGGATCGGCACTGTTGCCTGAGTTCTTAGTTTGTGCGCGGTCTTGAAACAAGATCTTGACGCCGATTGACTTCCTTTGATTGTTCGGACTCTGCCCTTTGTTGGAAACTTAAGACAGAGATGATATGTTGAGGCGACGGCGCGCATCGAGTTTAGCCAAGGGGTTCCCATTATCACATTGTAAATTGCCGGGTTGTCCGAGACTGCGAACTCAACTATTTTAGTCATACCTTCCGCACTTACATGAAGCTTGACCGTACCGAGTGTCATCGTCGTCTCACCATTGAACCCGGTTAATGGCTTAGGATAGGATTCGACTTGTGCGAGGTCAATTTCCATACGCTTTAGAGCGTCTATGAAAATGATGTCGACTGTGCTCCCAGTGTCGATTAAAACGCGACCCGTGTCCCATCCTGCGACGGAGAGTCGGATGACAAGCGGGTCGTCATGAGGTTTGTCAATGTCATCGACCTCATTCTCTTCGAACTGGATGACGTCGTTCGGGAACTTCGACGGTTCGGGTTTGTTTGCCCCTACATCCGCTCTTCTCTGATAGGCTTTGATCGACGAGACGGTGTTAGAGCAGTAGCGCGAGCCGCCCATCATCACCGTTTCGTCGGTCGAGGTTGGCCTCGTCGTTTCGTCGGTCTCACTTATTATTCCTGTTGTCTCCCGACGGGCCGTCCCCTTCTCTTGCATCGTCGAATTGTTCGAGCTGAAAATCGTTAACATTGATGTTTCCTTTGAGCTCGCCGGCGGCCAACTTTACTGCGAGTCGCATGCCGAGGACTCTGCAGTTAGACGTCGAGTATCCCTCCATCTTATGCAAGTCGCAATAAGCCGACTCGTCATACTGCGATATTCTCGGCCAAGTGTTGCCGCTAGCGCGACCAGGGGCGCCTCTTCCGCAGCCTCGCCCTCTTCCTCGACCGTAGCCGGGCGAGTACACCTGGTAGTTATGGGCCCCCTTGAAACCTCCTTCATGTTGTACGAAATTTCCCGGCTTCCTCTTTGTCGCGACTGGGACTTCTTGCGGACTAGGATTCCTGGCCTTTCCAAGCTTCTGGCTCAGGATTTTGGTTTCATCTTCGCTTCTTGCGAAGCCATTAGCGCGATGAAGCGCATCTTGAATTGACGAGGGCTCGTTAATTGTCATCTCCTTTCGGAAATCCGAGCTGTACCACAAAGCTTTTCGCAGGGCACTTAGGGCGGATCTGTCGTCAATCCCTTTTACCTGAATAAGCATCGCTTTGAAGCGTTCAAGGAAAACTCCCAAGGGCTCGCCGGCCGCTTGTGTTATAGTATAAAGGTCCACCTCCGATGACCTGCGTATGATTAGGACGGAATACTGCTTTAGGAAGGCCTCGGAGAGTTGGGCGAAGCTGTCGATAGAGTTCCTTTTCATTCCCGTGAACCAATAGAGGGCCGCCCCTTGGAGATGCTCCACGAAGAGGAGGCAGCAACCAACATCGATGTCATCGAGCCTGAAATTAGCTCGCCCCATTGCGATTGAGAATGCTCTGATATGCTCCGTGGGGTCGCCCTTTCCCTCATAGATAGGAATCTTGAGCTTCCCTGGGTCAGATAAACGCGCCTTTGTTATTCGCTCGGTAAAAGGAGTGGTGGGAGCTTCTTCAAGAACGCGGTCGAGTTCCGGCGCCTTGCTGGTTGCGCGATGGACCTGTGACCTCATATCCTTGAGATCGCGAGTGTTCTGCTGTAAGACGGCTCTGAGCTCGTCCATTTCCATTCTCTGCGAAGCGACAGCTCTACGGGCGGTTAGGGCTTCGGCTTGTTCCATCCATCGCGTATTTTCTGCGATTTTGCCCTCGTCCCGACTCTGGATACGACTAGTCGGTCGACTGGGCCGAGCTGCTCCGAATTCACGTCCTTCTGAATTGTCTGCGATTGTAGGTATACCGCCGGGAGCACCTGCGACAAAAACAGTTCCGTCTCTGAGAGGTGTTGGCGTATGATCTTCGCGAGTGCCACGAGCCGATGGCGATGCCGCCTGGGAGAAGTTAAGAGCGAGCGGGGCGACGCGAAGCGCGTTACCTTGAGGTAGCCCTCGAGACTGACGAGTTGTCGACAAGGCCTTGATTTCAGCAGTCAGGTTGCTGTTGATCGTTTCCTGGTTTTGCGACTGCTTGAGCAACTGTTCGAGCATTGCTTTGAGTTGACCGAAATCTCCTGGTGTGGACGAGTCGGCCGTGTTTGTATTGGCGGTTGCCTGGTTCTCTGTCGGGACAGGTCTGCCTGCTTCCGCCCCCAATGCGGACTGGTTGATTAGCCCAGCCACAATGGGCTCGCTTGGACCTGTATCTTCGGCCGCTGGAGACTGCGGGTTCGTTATTGACATGTTGCGAGTAGCGGGTTCGTCTATGCGTTTGTTTCGTGTATGAAGCTAGTGTTGCGAGTTGCCCCCCTCCTTCTAGCGCCAAATTGTGCGAGCTGGAATTTTCACACAACAGAATTTGTGAAGATTCAGATAAAGTAAAGCTTCTTTAGGTTTTCCAAACACTTAGAAATTGTGCGAGCTGGAATTTTCACACAACAGAATTTGTGAAGATTCAGATAAAGTAAAGCTTCTTTAGGTTTTCCAAACACTTAGAAAGATTTTTAGAATTAGGGTTCTTGAGATTGTTCTTATTAACCAAGATCAGAGCTGTAAACAGTGTTTCTATCAGAAAAACCGGTCCCTTCCAAGTGAAGAGGTACATGTCTATATGTAGGTAAAATTGGGCGGTATGAACAGTTTCAGTCGAGGTGACTTGAACAGTTCCGGTCGCTCTGAGCCGGGCCGGTCTAGAAGGATTGAACAGCGCTGGAATGAACAGTGATGGGCCTTTGACGGGCCTGCGTTTTCTGGGTTCGACCGTTGAACCGGTTTAACACGTGTTAAGCCGTTTGGTTTATCGATTCTTCTAGGGGAGATTTGACCCCTACAACTTATATATAGATCGGATTTCCGTCGGAATTCCATCGGAAATCCGTCGCAAACCTCCGACATCGGAAATCCGTCGCAAACCTCCGACATCGGAAATCCGTCGCAAACCTACGACCACAGACGAAATGGTAACCACTCAAAGTTTGCCGACATCGGAATCCGTCGAAAATACGTTACAAAATTACGACGGCTTAGTTCTGTCGGTAATCCGTGTGTACAATGTGACGGACTGCCGACAGAATTCCGACAGTTTCCGTGTCCGTCGGAAATCCGTCGGTAATTTGTGACGGATTTCTGACGGATTGCTTGTTGTCGGAAATCCATCGGAAGTCCGTCGGATATTTCCGTCGGAAAACATGCTGTTTTCTTGTAGTGAACGAAGAAGAAAAAGACATGTTTAAGATTCTGTTTTGAGGTTTTTTAATAGGAAAAGAAAAAAGACTTTTAGGTTGAAGAAGACATTTATGGCTAGAATGTTTTATGAAGAGAAACGGAAAAACAAGAAGAAGAAGGAGACACGTTTAGGGTTAGAGAAGAAGAAGACGCGTTTAAAATTATGATTTGAACGTTTGTGGTTCTGATTTTTTATGATGAACGAACAAAAAAGACGTTTAGGGTTGAAGAAGAAGAAGAAGACACGTTTAGGGTTGGAGAATAAGAAGAAGACACGTTTAAAATTGTGAATTGACGTTTATGGTTTTGATTTTTTATAAAGAGGAACAAAAAAGACGTTTAGGGTTGATCGTTTATGAAGAGTGGTGATATTTTGGTAAGGTTATGGTTGACAAATTTGGTAGAGAAGAAGAAGAATTTCGTTTAGATTTTTCACGATTGTGTTTGTGATCATGGTGAAGAAGAAGAAGAAGCATGGGAGTTATGATCGTTCGGTAAGTTGATTTTTTTTTTTTTAATTTGATGAAGAAGAAGAGATCAGAATTTAGAGGAAAAGCTTACAATTAAGAAGAAGTAGAGCAAATAAATACGAACATAAAGAATGTATTATTATTGTGCTTTTAGGTAATGATTCATTGTATATGTTTCCTTTGGTGTTGGGCACAAAGATAAAGCTATTCCATTTGGTAACATGTATAAATGTATGTGCGTGTTTTGGTTGATGTAACAAAAAGATAAGAGTTTCCAAGGACCATGAATCTGCTACTCTTGATAAAAACATACACATTGTCAAAGCTTTGAACGTTGGTTTGGTGGTACGTGTGAAGGATAAGGAGAAGAATATGAGTGGGAGGGAGAGGGAGAGGGAGAGAAAGAGGAAGACGAAGAATTTTCAGGGTCGGAGAAGAACATACGAGATAATAAGTGATGAAGAGAATGGTTCTTTTCGTTTCGCAGATTGAGAGAAAGGATCGTTTGTCTTTGTTTTGGATAGAAAAGAAGAGGGGAAAGAAAAATAAGCCTAATCTGAGCCGTACATTCTACAAGCGAACTGACGGTGGATTTGAAACGGATCCCGTTTATACTTATTACTGTCTTATTGGCAATTTTTTTTTGTTAAGTTTTTATATATTACTAGGTGAGTATCCTCGCTACCCGAGAGTTTTTTTCATCTACATTTTTATTTTTAGTGGTAGTAGTATGAATGTATTATACATATATTATCAAAGTACTTTCTTTTGCTTTTGAGTTTTATTTTAATTATATTTGATCTATATTTCCTTTGTAATGAAGTTTTAATTTCTTTTTTTGATGCCTAAATTATTTTACTTTTTTGGTTATTTATCTTTAACACATAATAATTGTTCTGATCCTTGATCAATATGCAAAAGTTTTCTAAAATTTATAAGACTTATACAAATTTTTAAATAAGTGACATTCATCAAATCACTACAAGAAAACAGCCGCAAAACCGACGGAAGTGATTCCATCGGAAATTTTCCGACGGTAATCAGACCGATTTCCGACGGAGCTGAAATTTTTCAATTCCGTCGGAAATCTGTCGGAATTATTTCCGACGGATAAGAAGACCGTCAGAAATCGGTCGGATTATTGGACCATGTTACTAGCCGGTGCCGACGCCGGAGGAGATTCTGGTTGGTTGTCGGAAATCCGTCGGAAAATATGAACCGTTAATATTTTCCGACATATTTCGGACAAACACCCAACTGGGATTCGGAAATCTGTCGGAAAAATAGCCGTTATATAGCCGTTATTATATCCGTTGGTTTTCCGACGCCTTTCCGACAGATTTCCGATGGCCAGGGTATTTATATATATGATTCCACACATCTTCATTCACTCACAACAACAACAACTTCCAACCAAACATTTGTTAGAAAAAAATCGTTAAGAGAGGGAGATGTCATCTTCTAGATATTATAGATCGTGGATGGATGAAGAGATGTATGATCCGGAGTCGAAGACATTAAATGAAAGTTATGCACGAGGTATATGCGAGTTCATGGCGGTTGTCGGGAATCGACCGAAGATAAAATGTCCATGTTTAAATTGTTGCAATTCGCGTAATGTTAAGGTAGAACAAGTTTGGCATCACTTGTATACCCATGGTTTTATGCCGGGATACAAAATTTGGTTTTTTCATGGAGAAACTAATTATGATGGTGGTAGTAGTAGCAGTGCACCATATGTTGCGGATAGCTTAGGCGAACATAGAACGGATAGCTTAGGTGAACATAGAACGGATAGCTTAGGCGAACATAGAACGGAAGTAGATTTTAGTGTAGGTACCGCTGAGATGGTTCATGATGCGTTTAGAGAGAATTTGTCATCGATCGTAATAGGGGAGGATAGAGTAGAAGAACCAAATGAAGAAGCTAGAAGATTTTTTGATATGTTAGATGCAGGGAAGCAGCCATTATATCATGGGTGTAGAGACGGACATTTACCTTTATCAACTGCTAGTAGACTGATGACCATTAAGACGGAATTCAATTTGGCGGAAGAGTGTGTTGATGCGATAGCAGATTTTGTGAAATATATTTTGCCTGAAGATAATCAGGCACCTGCATCATACTACGAGATACAGAAACTTGTAGCTGGTCTTTGTTTGCCGTATCAGGTGATAGATGTATGCATCGACAACTGTATGCTATATTGGAGAGAAGACGAAGACCAGAGAAGATGTAAATTTTGTCGTAAACCACGGTATCAGGATATTGGTGGCAGAGCTCCAATTCCATAAAAACGTATGTAGGACTTACCATTGACAGCGAGGTTAAAGAGGTTATATCAATCTGCGCGAACGGCAGAACAAATGAGATGGCATGCAGAGCATAGTCAAGATGGAGAGATTACACATCCTTCAGATGCAAAAGCATGGAAACATTTTCAAATGTTGTATCCGGATTTTGCATACGAGTCAAGAAATATGTACCTCGGGTTAAGTACGAATGGTTTCAACCCATTTGGGAAGCATGGAAGGCAGTATTCTTTGTGGCCCGTAATCGTAACACCGTACAATTTGCCCCCTGGTATGTGCATGCGTCGAGAATTTTTATTCCTCTCCATTCTTATTCCTGGCCCTGAGCATCCGAAGAGATCACTTGATGTATTCCTCCAGCCATTGATTTATGAGTTACAAATGCTATGGAGTCACGGTGTCGAAGCGTTTGATGTTTCACGGCAGCAGAATTTTCATATGTGTGCGGTCCTTATGTGGACTAGGGGATTTGCATTTAGGATTCATGAAGAAAGGTCGAGGCCAACTGCAGATTACGGTATTTCAGCTACAAGTGGTGATGTAGTCTACTACAGGATTCTCAAAGAAATATTGCAAGTGCGCTATCCAGGAATGTTGGACATGAGGTGCATTGTTTTCTTGTGTGAGTGGTATGATCCGTCATATCCAGAAGGTGTTCAGGTGAGCCAATTTGGCGTGACTTCAGTAAATTCTTCTAGGAGACTGCAAAAGTATGACCCATTCATCCTAGCATCACAGGCAGATTAGGTTTGATTTTAAAATTTTATAATACGTGCGTTATTGATAAATAATGATATTGTAATTGCCTAAATTAAATATGTTTGTTTCAGGTATGCTACATTTCTTACCCTAGGGTAACACATCGAGAAGATCCTTGGATTACAGTGACTCCAATTAATCCAAGAGGGAGACTATATGGAGTTGCTGAGCAAGATGCTATGCAACCAACTAGAATTACTCCGATGGATCCAGTTGTTCATTCTTCTGCGGTGGATCTTTTTGTTGATTTCACAGAATTTGGTGATAATATAGTACATTCAGAATCAGAAGAAGAAGTTGGAGAATTTGATGAAGACGAAGCCACAATTTCTTCGGAAGGATCAAAATCAGACTCAGATTAGTTACATTATATGTTTGTATCTGTAAACATAAACAAGAATTTCATATTATTTATATTTTTGTATTTTTTTTTAATAACTTGATTTTACGTCAGAAATCTGTCGGAAATATATATATTTCCGACAGATTTCCGACAGAAACGGATATATATAATCTTCTTATAAAAAAATCATCTGAGTATATCTAGCATTAACCCGTGTCAATCGACGGATATAGGGTTGTCGATCGACACTGGCTCTTCTGTTTTTTGTTTTTGTTATTTTGAAGCATCTGTCGGAAATCTGTCAGAAATATATTTCCGACAGATTTTCGACGCAATATTCATATCATGCTAACCTTAAAAGACGACACGTGTTACCCTTACATCTGTCGGCAATCTGTCGGAAATATATCTATTTTTCCGACAGATTTCCGACAGGTTTGGGGATTTGATGTCAAATTCCAGAATTCCGAGAAGACAAAGTCTCGGCATACGATTCTAACAACTAAAGGTAAAAGATAATTGAGTAAATAACCTTGTGGATGATATACAGAATATGATTTGCGATTTGGTCATGGTTTAACCAAAAATATTTCATACAGTTACATATACATAAACATAGATGTTTACGAAAAAATCCTAAAAAACCAAATGTTTAGAATTTGAAAGTAACAATAATATTATCAAGTATTTATCTTCTAAATCATGCTCCAACCATGTTATTCCCTTGTAACTACGAAAACAGATCGTTAACAAGCTTTAAACCACAAATCTGTCGGAAATCTGTCGGAAATATATATAGATTTCCGACAGATTTAGGGTAAAACGTGTCGTCCTTTAAGCTTCCGACAGATGTGCCAAATTTTACCCGCGAAATGAAAATTAAAAACTGACGGATTTCCGACAGATTTTAATCCGTCGGAAATTTTGGGTTATTAACAGACGCGTCGTCTTCTTCTTCTTCTCCACGCGTTGAAATCCTCCTCTGATCGCCTCCTCCGATCGCAATTTGCCTCCGACCGCCGATTTCGCCGCTCCTCCTCGCCGGAATTCGACCCCGAGCCTCTCCATAGCCTCGCCGCTCCTCCTCTCCGTAGCCTCGCCGCTCCTCCTCGCCACTGCCGCAGCCGCGCCTCCTCACCGCTCCTCCTCGTCGCAGCCGCCTCCTCACCGCAGTCTCACCGCTCCTCCTCGCCACAGCCGCCGCCGCGCCTCCTCGCCGCTCCTCCTCGCCGCTCCTCCTCGTCGCAGCCGCCTCCTCGCCGCAGCCTCCTCCTCGCTGGATTTGTTATGGCGGATCTTCCTTCTCATTTGTAAGTTTAGGAATTGATTTTAGGAATTAGGAATTGATTTAGTAATTGAGATTTTGTGAATTATGTATTGATTTTTTAAATTAGGGATTGATTTTGTGAATTAGGAATTGAGTATGTGAATTAGGGATTGAAATTTTGTGAATTAGGTATTGATTTTGTGAATTAGGGATTGATTTTGTGAATTAGGATTAGGGAAGTTTGATTTTAGGGTTAGGAAAATGTTTGTTTTTTTGGAATTTTATAGATTTTTTTACGGTTAGAATATATAATTTTTAAATTATTTTACGCATTTATTTAGAATTTTAGAATTTTAATATTATTAAATTTTAAGCAAATAAATAATTTTTTGAACTTATATATATTTTATTAATTTATATATAATTAGATTTAGGAAAAATATATTTTATACATTTTTGGAAATATTTCTAGCATTTTCTACTAATTTTAAAACAATTTTTAGGATTTATTTACAATTTTACAATTTTAAAATTGTTACCATTTTTTACTAATTTTTAAACAATTTTAAGGATTAATTTAGAATTAGAGAATTTTAAATTATGTAACAATTACTTAAGAATTTTTGAATTTCTTAATAATTTTACCATTATTTGGAAAAGTTATGATTTTTCATATATTTAAAATTTTTCTTAATATAAATGTAGGGATTACAGTGGTTTCGCTGCATCTGGCAGCGGCCAACGTCGTCGTCGTGTGAGTAGACCTCGTTCGACTACGACGTCTACTACAACACCGTCGTCTACACCTCTACAGACGCCGGTGACACCACCAGCCACTACAGCACCATCGCAGATTAGCGTCGAGGACTTCATGGGTCTTCCTGGACGAGAGAGGTTGACTAATCTCCATCCAGACCAAATCGGTAGAGACACATGGTAAGTGGGTTGTTACATTTTTGTAAGTTTTTTTTTTACTAATTTAATTTAAATTAGTAAAAACTGTGTAATTATAGTGTTACATTTTTTTTCGTAGGTTTGATGATTCTCGAAGCGGGATTTCGAAGTCCCTCAACAAGATGGAAAACTCTTTGCTCAGCCGTCCGTATCCGACGTACACCGCCATGCCACTGGAGGATCAAGAAATGTGGTTTCGACAATTTGCGGTAAGTCTTCTGTTTTCACAATTTTTACTTTCATTTAAAGTATTATTTTTTTATTTAATTTTTCTTTTTGCAGCAAGAATTTAGGTAGGAACCAAACTTGACCGCTCTTGTCAGGAGGGAATTCGACTTGAAAGCGGGATGGCACTATTCGAAGAAGGTGTTCGAGTGGAAGGATAAGTGGCAACACGGTCAGGTGCCAAAGGAGATGAAAGAGAAGCCGGAGTTGTGGAACGGGTTCATCGCCTATTGGCAACAAGAGACTACCAAGGAGAGCTCTACATATCACTCTACCAACCGGAACAGCACGCGCAACGGCAAGAGTTTATCCACCCACAACCTTGGAGCTACCAGCAAGAAGACAAAGGCTAGGGATATGGTAAGTTTTTTATGTACGTCTTGATTTTTATTAAATATTTTTTAGTTTTATACATTTATATCAATGTTTTTATACCCGACCCGGATGATAAACCGGAGTGATGGTCGGGTCACCGGGTTTCCGGGTCAACCCGGTTCAACCGCGGGTTTTAATGTATAATATAAATTTTAAAAACTTTATAATCTTCTTTAAAAAACCTTATAATCTTCTTTAAAAAACATTAAAACAGATTTTTAAAAACCTTATAATCTTCTTTAAAAAACAATTAAAACAGATTTTTAAAAACCTTATAATCTTCTTTAAAAACCCTTATAATCTACTTTAAAAACCTTATAATCTCCTTTAAAAAACCTTATAATCTCCTTTGAAACACATTATAATCTCTTTTAAAACCTTATAATCTTCTCTAAAAAACCTTATAATCTTATATTACGATCAACTTTGGTATGTATACATACACTTTGGTATATATAAACTTTGGTATGTATAATATAAATTTTATATTATCAAATAAATATCTAACAACTGCAGGCTAAGGAGTTGGGTCGGGAACCCAACAACTTGGAACTTCTGCTAGCAACACACACCGACAAGAATGGTGTCGTCCAGGATCAGCTAGCTCGGGAGATTCAGGAGAGCGTCTAAAGAATGGAAGACGAGTACATCCTGTCTCAGCCATCCGTGGAAGAAACCCCTCCCCTCACCCAAGCCCCGGACGACATCATCAACGAATTCGTCTTAAAGGTATGTAAAATTTAAAATAGTTTTCAACTCTTTTTCATTTACAATTTATTTTGTTCCGCAGGATGCTCCGCAGAGCAAAGGGCGGACTTATGGTCTTTCCGACGATGTAGGATCATCGGGGTCTTCTTGTTACTACAGCGAGACATCCGAGCTGAGAGCCCAGATGCAGCGAAAGGGCGTCGAAATTGAAGGTTTGAAGACGACGGTCCAACAAATACGAGATGCACAAGCCGCCCTAGAAGCCGAGCGGGAGAAGGAGAGAGCCGAGCGGGACAAGGAGAGGGAGATGATGCAACGGATGATGGCGTACTTGGGGCGCAACCCGGATTTTCCTCTGGCGCCCCCCGATTAGATTTTTATTTTCAACGTTTTTGTAAAACAATATTACTTTTTTAATTTAATTTAAATAATTTTATTTTAATTTAAATAATTTCAAATTTTAAATTTAAATTTTATATTAAATTAATTATTATTTAAATTATTATCATTTTTAATAATTTCTACGGATCCGTCGAAAAGCTGTCGGAAATAACACCGTCGGAAAGCTGTCGGAAATAACACCGTCGTAAATCTGTCGGAAATACATCCGCCGGAAAGTTGTCGGAAAGTCGTCGGTTTACAAGTTATCGGAATCCGTCGGCATTTTGTCGGAAAAAAAACCGAGGGTTAACCGACGGCTGTATTTCCGACAAGATAGAACTGACGGAAATATCTGTCGGAATATGTCTTTTCCGACATATTTCCGACGGATTTTGCCGTCAGTTTCTCGCTGTTTTCTTGTAGTGAATGATGCATTATCTATATTAGTATTTTGAATATTTGTAAAATTAGTTTGTAGTTTTATAAAATCTGCAATAAAATATTAAGTACTCTTATACATATCTGCAAATTTATATGTGTTTATGCATATGAGTTATATGCACTGAGAGGACAAAATCCAGAAATCTACGCACTCTACAGCTTATGTTTAGTCGACCTACGAGGAGCTGTGTGGTTAAGCCAATCGAATTTTTTTTTATGTTTTGATCGAATTCTGGGTTTAGTTAAGTGAGACAACCAGTTCTTACATATACTTCAGTGACGATGTACAGAGAAACTAAATGTAAGAATACAAAACAACTAACACTTTTGATATAACTCATAAAAAGACTTTAATCATCCTTTGAAGTAGCAACTTTCTGCTTCTTCCATTTGTAAGCAGCTTCAATAATCTTGAGATTTGTCGTCTGCGATTTCTCTGGAAATAGATAATCAATGTTTCTTCATACCTGCCATTCAAACAAAATTTTGACATTAAGCTTTAGCATTCGATTATCACATTCAAAAAGATAACAAATCGAGAGATTATAAATATATGCAATGCGTACTCTGTTGAACCGTCTTCTCTAGTGATCGGCTTTCTCTTCTTGAGCTTCTTCGTAAGCTTGGATCGAACAACACTAACATCCCAATGACAAGGATACCATTTTTGTAGAGTACAAGTATCAATTGAAGGCTAAATATAAATTTCGTTGAGCTAGTTAAGGAAATAACTGAAGTAAAAGATTGCTTGTAAAACAAGTAGGATTTGTGATTAGCGGGAACAACCTTAATTTCTAATGCCATTCCATTGTCCATTGTTAAGGAAATAACTGAAGTAAAAGATTGCTTGTAAAACAAGTAGGATTTGTAATTAGCGGGAACAACCTTAATTTCTAATGCCATTCCATTGTCCATTGTTTACTGACCACACACCATCGTTCACTTCAGCCTTACAATCAGTTTACCATTGTCCAATAATTCTCGGAGACGACAAAATTATTGAAATATGTGCATTACCCTTTCTTGTAATTGAGCTTTAGGTTGGTTATTTTTGTCCTACTTTAAATAATTATTCCAAAAATGAACTCTCAAGTTGTTTCCTTCTGAGCATTATGGTAAAGAGTTATGGTAAACCAACATTTGGATCTCTGACCCATTCTTCGCTAATTCTTAATGCTACCTAGTACCTTTTATGATATGAAGGCCATGTTGGGTTCATTCGAATTTGATAACAGCTCCCACAATCCACAATTTTAGTGGAGCCTCTTCAAACTTCATTGTTCTGGTATTTGTAAATCATGAATGGGAACATGCAGTAGCATAAATCTAGTAAAGCTCTTGTCTTAAAAAAATTCAATTTGGCTCCTTTGGATAAAATACATTGAACCCAACTTCGAAAACATTTCAATATATTCTTATCAATTCACATCACCATCACCGCAAAAACACCTTTAAAATAGTGATGCGCACAAATGTAACACCTAGTCTTTTACCTACTTGAGCCCTATACAATCTCCTGTAGCATCTTGCAAACATCGTAATCATATGGCTGCGGAGCCATAGACCGTTAACAAATAACACAACTTGTAAAAACAAAAAATATTACAAACTTGACTAGGGAGACGAAGTTGCATTATAGAGAAAGAAGCAAATATATAGGAAATTATACATATATATTGTAGGGAGGGTCCATTAGGTAACTCTATTTAAAACAGTCGCTTCAATTCGGCTTCCATTATTTTCTTGTTCACTAATTAAACATCTGTATGGCCATGGCTGCTCCACCTTCAATTAGTAGCTGTTGGAAAAAAGTGAGTTAGAATCGTTGTTTTAACGTTTGAGGTTTCTGTTTAAGTAGTTGAACGAGCCGATACAAACCATGTGCTATACCAAAACCATCAAGAGTATGAAAGTAGTGTACTTGCTTTCCCCAACGCAGTTATTGAGCCACGCAATACACCCAACATCCAAAGAGAAAATTCATGTATAGATCTAAGACAAAACAAAAATTCCAATATAAAGAAAAAGGAAACCTCGATTCTCACTCGACACTATCATTCACGAATCGTCTTCTTCTATTAATCTCATCAAATTGACGATT
Source organism: Draba incana (assembly GCA_963576765.1). Taxonomy (NCBI): domain Eukaryota; kingdom Viridiplantae; phylum Streptophyta; class Magnoliopsida; order Brassicales; family Brassicaceae; genus Draba; species Draba incana. The sequence continues at coordinate 13,388,707 of OY755210.1, forward strand.
TAATTCATCAAGGCTCCGAAAAGAGAACATTATCGTATATTTGTATTTTGAGCGAGTTTTTGTAAGAGAAAATCAATAGAGATGTGCAAAGTTACATTCATTAATGCCATTGACTTAATGGTTATATTCTTGTTGATCGATCCAAGCCTTTTTCCTGAAGCCTTGACAACAACAAAAAGCAATCTCAATATTCGATTGAAGATGAGCACGAGGCAGCCTCAAAGTTGTGAAAAGTGTTTAAATAACTCACTTCACCGACTCACTTCCTTGAAACCGATCAATGGTCGTCGGGATGTGGATCACCAGACGTGAGCTCAGTGGCGGATGCAGCCACAAAGTGTGGGGGCACGTGCACCCATTGTAATTTTGGAATTCAGAATTTTGTATAAGGATTTTAATAATATTTCTTACATAAGATGGGTTAACGTCATTTTGTGCCCCCATTTCCCCAGATCAAATCTCCATTTTCCTTTTATTTTTATTTCCTTAGCAATAATGCCCCCACTGAAAAATTCCTTTGGATCCGCCGGTGAGCTCATCTTCGTTGCTAGCATGGAGGAATGAGCGAAAGATTAATAAACACGCATAGGCAAAGCGATTACTTTTTCTGTCTGAGCATTGCCCTGAGAGTTAATTTATGAAGTCCTGGGATTTGAACGGAAGAGAACAAAAGGAATACGAAAACAAACCGTCTAAACTCTAAAGGGAAGATGAATAGTTGTTACTTGAAATTTAAAGAAAAGTCATTTCCACGTGACAGAAATTTGTGTGCTGATGTGGCGAGCATTTGGAGAGAGCACTTGCTCTTTCATATAGTAGATTATAATTAATCTAAAACTCATGAAAGAAAAATTACAATCATTAATAATATTAGATACCTAAAACTCATTAAAAAGATAAATATGTATTTTAATTATTGTGTATTATATATTGGTGTACTTGAGTTCATAAAGGAGAGGTAATATATATGTTTACCATAACATTTCTATTGTGTTATTCGCCTTTTTCGTCTATTTTATAGGTTTTGAATTTATAAGCTATTATTTTCTGAATATATAAAATAAAAAAAACATTAAAGTTAACAAAGTGAAGACGACTTTCTTAATTTAAACAATTTACAAAGTTAAGGCATAAATTATAAAACAAATTCAAATTTCTTAGATTTTGGTGATAAAGACTAAGAAGAAAAATGAAGAAAAAGACGTGGAGAAGAAGAAGAACAAAATAATAATTTTTAATGTTTAGCTTTGATGAACGAAGAAAAAAATAAGTTCGAATCCTTTAAAAAAATTTAATTCTTTTATTGAGAAAAAGATGAAAATAAGTTTGATATATTTTTAAACATTTTTATTCTTTTATGGAGAAGAAGAGAAAAATAGGTTTGATTCCTTATTTGACGTTTCATTACGTTTTGAAAAAGAAGAATAAGAAAAACGTGTAGATTGTAAAATAAGAAAAAGAAGGGTTTTTGATTCCATTTTGAAAAGAAAGAAAAAAGTCTTTTACCCTCCCAAGGCGTTGTTATCAACAGAATTCAAAGATCACCTTTTTGTTATTGTTATGTTCTTAAATAGCTTAACGTTTCTTTCGGTCTCATCGGGTTTGTAGATTAAGAACGGTCATGAGGACGAAGCAAATGATATAATCAGGCGCCTCTTGAAGACCAAGAGCTCGAGGACAAGGCCCCTCTTGAAGACCAAGTAGAGAAAAAGCTCGAAGGGATGTTGAAGACGATTCTCGAAAGGCACCTACTATTGAAGAGGAAGCTTCTAAAGAAGTTAAAAAGAAGCTCGAAAGGATAGTTAAAGCGGAAGTTGAAACACTACAAGAAAAATGGGCATTAGTAGCACACGGAAAACGCTACCAAAGGTCTACGGTAGCGTTTTCATAAACGCTGTGACAGCCGCAACTACCGTAGACCCCCCCTCTACGGTAGCATTTTTCTAAACGCTACGATAGTCGAACCTATTGTAGCGTTAATTAAATGCTATAGTATTATATTTACTAGCATTTATTATTAGGCTATCCATTAGCAATAGTGGGCTTGGGTGTCGTATTAGGCTTATGACGGTGTTGTATGTATTGGCCGTCAAGCTAACACTAGGGTTCTGGTCTTATGTTGATATCATATATATATGTTGTGTAAGCTGCTTATATCAATAACACAGATCATATTCATTCAAGTTCTCTAGTTTGGCATGGTATCAGAGCTAAGATCCAACCAAATCTAAATCAAAATCAAAATCTCTTGTTCTCAATTTTTTATGGCGGCGGAAGGAATCAGTGACTCGTCTATGACGAGCAGGAGTGGAGTAAAATCGGATGCTCTTGTGTCTCCTTATTATCTGCATCCCTCAGATAATACCGGACAAGTGCTTACTCCAATTCTTTTGAATGGAACACATTACGAAAGATGGTCGAAGTTATTCCTCAATTCGCTTCGAACCAAACGAAAATTGGGATTCATTGATGGATCTCTTCGACGACCTGTGAACAAACCGGATGAAGAAGAACAGTGGGATATGGTGAATGCTATGATCATTGGATGGATCTATAGCAGTGTGGAGACAAAGCTCCGAACCTCCATATCTCTGGTAGCTAACGCACAAGCGATGTGGGCAGGACTGCAGAGAAGGTTCTCTGTTGGTGATGATACGAGAATCCATCAAATTCATTCTGATATCTCGGCCTGCAGACAAGACGGTGAGACGGTGGAGGTCTATTACAGCAAACTCAAGGTGCTATGGGATGATCTTTCTGATTTCCAGAAAGGTTTCACTTGCTGTTGTGGAAGTGCAGACTGTGCAGCGATGGTGAAATATGAAGAGACGCATGAGAAGATTCGAGTGCATCAGTTTTTGATGGGGCTGGACAACACGCGATTTGGCACCACGCGATCCAATCTGTTGAGTCGGAAGAGTGACCTGAATCTCGAGTCGGTTTACTCGCAGGTGATTCAGGAAGAACGTCATCTTAACGCCATGAAGGGCACTGAAGAAAGAGCTCCGGTAGTCGGGTTCTCTGTAACGACACCGTTGAGCTCAGTGGTGAATTCTGGAGGACAGGCTGCGGCTTCTCATTTTGCGAGACCTGTCACGGTGTATTCTCACTGTGGAAAACAAGGACATGAAGTGACTAATTGCTATCAAGTTATTGGTTTTCCCGATCGGTGGGATAAAGACAAACAGAACGGTGGTCGAGGAAGCAGCAGAGGAGATCGAGGCAGAGGATTTGACAACCAAGGCAGAGGACGTGGCGGCCGTGGTTCAGGTTTTCGCGCTTCTAACACACAGCTCGGAAACTCCTTCTCTGTCTCGGGGGATACTCAATCAACTGGTATCCCGAATTTCTCCTCGGATCAGTGGGCTACTCTTGCTCAATTCCTAGACAATCAAAAATCAACTTCCTCCTCTGATCAATATTCGGGTAAGAAAGATAAACTATTTCTCTTCGGTAAAACTCGACGACATGATATTATTATCGATTCTGGTGCATCTCACCATATGACGGGAGATGCAGGTCTGTTAACAGACATTGCAAAAATCGATCCTTGTCCAATTGAGTTACCTAACGGACAAGTTACATGGGCAACAAGTCATGGAAAACTCAAGCTCGGAGAAAAACTTGTTTTAACTCATGTGTTTTATTCTTCTAGTCTCTCCATTACTCTCATTTTGGTGGCACAGTTACTTCGTGATGTCGCTAGTTTTGTGCTATTCACTAAAAAGTTTTGTGTGATACAGGACCTCGCTTCAAAGACTTTGATTGGTGCGGGTAAGGAGCGGGATGGGGTGTATCATTATGATGGAGCAATTGAGATCAAGGCTGGACATGTTGGCAAAGTGAAGAATAGAGTTTTGTGGCATCATCGAATGGGACATCCCTCGTCTAAAGTCCTTTCCATTTTAGCTTCTGTTGCTGGTTTTCCTAGTAGTTTGAGTGATTTAGAACAATCTTGTGGTATTTGTCCACGAGCCAAACACCGCAGCAAAACGGGAGAGTCTAACGGAAACATAGGCACATTTTGAATGTTGCCCGAGCCTTGCTGTTTCAAGGAAATTTACCAAAGAAATTTTGGGGCGAAAGTATTTTAACGGCAACCTATCTGATTAATAGGACTCCCACTCCTATGCTTCACAACAAGACACCATATGAATTTCTCTATGGATCCCCTCCGGAGTATGATCACCTTCGTGTGTTTGGGTGTCTGTGTTATGCTCGTCGGATTAATCGGGCCAAAGACAAATTTGATGATCGCAGCACTAAATGTGTTTTTCTTGGGTATCCATCGGGGAAAAGAGGATGGCTAGTTTGTGATTTAGAAGCAGAGGCGTTGTTTGTTTCAAGGGACGTCATTTTTCACGAGCATATCTATCCATTTTCTGGTTCAGATATTCGGACAGAGGATTTGTGTTGTGGAATTTCGAGTCCATCATCAGCTATTTATGATGACGATATCAATGACACTGCTCCAGGCGGAGAGAGTCATGAGACAGGGGGAGCTGTGACCAACCCTGAAGTGGCCCAGCAAGTTCCGTCTGAGGGTTTCTCACTATTGTCGTCCCCTGTTTCTACAGAAACCGAGGATGTCTCTGCGTCGTCTTCTTGTGATGCAAATTTGGTTGAAAATCCACAGGCTGAGTTAATGGGCAGAGGGCATCGCACAAAGACAAGATCAGTTTTGCTGGGTCCATATGTTACAAATTCAGTTCAAGCCCATAATGATACACATCCCGCCTCGCCTCCCTCATCATCATTGTCTTCCGGTACGTCCTTGTATCCCTTAGCTAATTATCTCTCTTGTCATCGTCTCTCCTCTTCGATGCAGCTGTTTTCCGCAGCAATGGTTGTTCATGCTGAGCCAACTACTTATAAAGAGGCAGTAAAGCACAAAGTATGGACAGGGGCGATGGATAAAGAGACAGTAGCGTTGGAGGCTAGTCACACTTGGGATCTTACTGAGCTTCCTCCGGGAAAACAAGTGATTAGTTGCAAATGGGTTTATAAAATAAAACTCAACTCCGATGGTTCGATTGAACGACATAAGGCACGACTAGTGGCACTTGGGAATCGCCAAGAAGAAGGTATCGACTACAACGAAACATTTGCTCCGGTAGTCAAGATGACTACGGTACAGATTGTTCTTCAAATTGCTTCGGCAAAAGAATTGGGAATTATTTCAGATGGACGTTCACAACGCGTTTTTACACGGCGATTTAGAAGAAGAAGTATACATGAAATTGCCCCCTGGTTACTCGACACCTGATGATCGCCGTGTGTGTCGTTTGCGAAAATCGATTTATGGACTCTGTCAAGCTCCGCGCTGTTGGTTTGCGAAGTTGTCCAAGGCCTTGCTTGAGTTTGGTTTTACTCAGAATCACAAAGATTATTCCTTATTTACTCTGATTCGTGGCGGTAAAACTTTCTTTGTGTTGGTTTACGTTGATGACTTGATTGTTGGAGGAGATAACTCTGCCTCAATTACAAGTTTCAAGTCCTATTTGAGTCGCTGTTTACATATGAAAGATTTGCGTGTGCTACGTTATTTTTTAGGGATTGAAGTTTCTCGTGGCAAAACAGGAATATATTTCTCATAAAAGAAATATGCCCTTGATATCATAACGGAGTATGGTCTTCTTGGTTCCAAACCAGCCGGAACACCTATGGAACAGAATCACGATTTAGCTCAAGAAACCGAGCCTTATTTCACAGAACCTACGCGGTATCGAAGGCTAGTCGGTCGTATTGTCTATCTCGCGGTCACAAGACCTGAAATAAGCTGCGCCGTTCATATACTTGCTCAGTTCTTACAGCGGCCTCGTCAGAAACATTGGGATGCTGCCATGCGGTTAGTTCGGTATCTCAAGGGTGCCCTTGGTCGTGGAATTCTTTTGAGCGCCAACAATGATATGCAAATTTCTGCATATTGCGATTCCGATTGGAATGCTTGTCTGCTCACGCGACGATCTTTGACAGGATATCTTGTTATGCTTGGTGATTCTATTGTGGCTTGGAAGACAAAGAAGCAGCACACGGTTTCTCGGTCTTCGGCGGAAGCAGAGTATCGTGCGATGGCAATGACATTAGGAGAGTTAAAGTGGACGAAAGAGTTGCTTGGCGCCTTTCAACTTCATCAAAAGGATCCAATGTTTATGTATTGTGATAGCAAAGCAGCGATTCACATCGCGGCAAATCCGGTGTTCCATGAGCGTACGAAGCACATCGAATCGGATTGTCATTTTGTTCGAGATGCTGTTCAGGATGGGACATTGATCACACCTCATGTTCGAACAGAGGACCAGCTAGCCGACATTCTTACCAAACCGCTTGGTAATCTACAATTTCAGAAATGAATTGGCAAGATGGGCGTTCGAGATCTACACGCACCACCTTGAGGGGGAGTATTAGGCTATCCATTAGCAATAGTGGGCTTGGGTGTCGTATTGGGCTTATGACGGTGTTGTATGTATTGGCCGTCAAGCTAACACTAGTGTTCTGGTCTTATGTTGATATCATATATATATATATATGTTGTGTAAGCTGCTTATATCAATAACACAGATCATATTCATTCAAGTTCTCTAGTTTGGCATTTATTTCGTGCTATTAATTATGTTTTCACATTATTTTTTTCGTGCTGTGAAATATTTTATAATAGCACATAAAATGTGCGAGTGAAATTGTTTTCGTAACATTTTTCTTGATTCATATTATGAACCTTTTTTAGCTTTGCTCGTTCGCTATCTGATTCTATCCTGTAGCATTTTTAATATGGTCATTACTTTATAAATCATAAAAAACAATACAATTTACATAAATTAACCAAAAGATACATAGTCTTCAATTATACAACCAAGTCATAAAGAATAAGAACAAGTCGTGAAGACTAACTACCAATCTAACTCTTCTAACCTTGTCCTTTCCAAACATAAAATTAACAGAACGCATAGTCTTCCTTGTGCGAAACAGTTTTGCAGCTACATTAGCAAGCCCAAGCGTCTACATATCCTGTCTGAACCTATGACAATTGGCAACTGCAGACACAAATCATATCCAGAGGTTTAACTCGTCTCCAACCCACGAATGCTTACGAGTTTGACAGACCATTAGTTCCTCCTGTGACTTATGTCTAGACCAAATCACTCTCAGTAGAATGAATGTTCTCTGTTTTGAGAAGTCTAGACAGAAGCCACAAGAAAGAGCGAATGATCTCACGAGAACAGATTAGCCGCAAAAAAAACAAATGAGAACAGTACCTTCAAAAGATGATTTTAGTTAGCCTATATTCTTACGCCATGCATTGAATTGAAGTCTCGAAGAGGTGCACCTTTTCAGAGAGAAATCATCATGGCACCTCTTAGGCAATGCATTGAATTGAAGTCTCGAACAGTTACTTTATACATGCATTGATGGAAGTCTCGAAGAGTTGCAACTTTTCAGAGGGAAATCATCATTACACTCTATTAACTCTCCATTGTCAAGTCATATCAGAGCAAGTGGATTAGTAATTAATAAAAAAAAAGTAGAGACGGTTTAGTTTCCCCACGATCACTACCCATTATATATAGGCAGTTACTCTGCAATTCCATAAACAAGAAAACCGTAACATATATTTCTCTCAGTTATTTTTCTCTGCAATTCCATAAACTCGAAAATCCTAACCAAACAAAAGAACATGGAGCACTACAACATGCTTTCGGAGATTCAACCAAATGAGAGACTAACGGCATGGCGTTTCAAAGTGAAGCTCATACGGATCTACTCCTTTGAAGTATTTGGAGATGGACCATTTTGGAGTTACATTTTAGGAGACACGGCTGTAAGTTTAATTCTTTTCAATATATTGGTGTTATAAACATGCAACTAGAATATCTAACACTAACTAAATGTGCAGGGAAATAATATATTCAGATTCAACCATCTGACTCTATTACTTTGAAGCTGTGGTTTTCAAGATTAGAACCAGCAAGACAGATCAATGCATCCGCAAACCGGTTGAGCTCACGATTGATCAGCCAAGGAATCTGCAGATCTGTTCTATCATGGAAGCATCTCAGCCTTCACCAAATCAAGAAACCTTACATTGAATACAGCCACATTGTACTCTCTCTTCTATGCATCCGAAGAAGACGCCATTGACCTGAAAACAAGTCCCATGTAAAGTAAAGTAAAAGTAAAAGCAATCTACAACAAGTAAAAGTAAAAGTAATCTACGCCATTGACAGATTTCTAATAACTCACCGGTTATACACAACAAGATCCCGCGTAGAGACATCCATCCACTTAATCTCGTCTTTCTCAAGACCATGAACATGTATTTAGTTCATCATAACTTTCCCTGTGCTTGTAAGAGCGAGTTTCTGAAGCTCTTTTCAGTTGCTGGACCTGCACAAACACAACATCACTTTACATTAGTAAAAATCTGACACTATTGAAGAGACTCAGTAATGTAAATTCAGATGTAAAGCCTACCATAGATTGTAGTCTCTCGTTTAACATCCGGTTAGTGTTGGCATCTTTTCTGCTTTCCATACTTTTAACTTCCTAATCGATATCTTTGATAAGGCTGCAAAGAAGGGGATATAATCAAATTCATGAAAACGAATATAGAAGAGGAAAAATAATTAAGGAATGTTCAAAGAACTGTTACCTCTTACAGTCACGCATCTTGATAGTTCAAAGAAATAATTTCTAGTGGAGCTATCCGAAACTATAATCAGCAAGCGCAAAAGAGTTAAATTTGATAATTGAGATTTCAAGTAATACAAGGAATTTCCAAGGCATGGGAGACGCCGGGGTGGATCGACATGAGAGGAGGTAAGAAAGGGAAGGAGCGGTGGCTCCGGAGGTGGAGAAGAAGCGCTTGGTAACGCGTCAAGTGGTGGAACGGGCTAGGGTTCTAGCCATTGAAAGAAAACGAGAGAGGAGCAAAAAAAAATCTCATATCTGATTTTTTTTTTGGTCACTTGAATGAATAGTGTTGAGTGAAATTAACTTAGTCAGCCAAAACCCAAAAATTGGCTAAGTGTTTTGGCTCCCAAATGAATTTCTAGCTACAAAAGACATTTTTGGGTTCCCGCTTAATGAAATTCTTCCCTAGCGTGAATCTAGTGCTACTATAGAGTCTGGATCTGATTTTGACACTTTTGGTAGCAGTTGGTGAATTAGTGCTACCGCGGCCAGCTACCAATGGCCATTTTTCTTGTAGTGAAAAGGATTCGAGGATCCACCTACTACTCAAGAGAAGGTTCACTAGAAAGCTCGAAAGTAATCTGAAGATCCACCTACGACTCAAGACGATGTTCGAGGGGATGTCGAAGACGGTTCTCAAAAGACACATATTACCGATAAGGAAACTTTAGAAAATTTAAAGGAGAATCTCGAAAGGGATACGAAGATCTACCTACTACTCAATAAGAGGTAAGAGGGGAAGCACAAAGGGATATTGAAGACTGTTCTTGAAAGGCGTATGTTATTGAAGAGGAACACCATAAGAAGTTAAAGGAAAGCTTGAAAGAGATCTGAAGGTCCACCTACTACTCATGAGGAGGTTCGAGGGGAAGCTCAAACGGAATACAAAGATCCACATATTATTCAAGAGGTGGTTCGAGGTGAAGTTCAATGGAATGTCGAAAACAGTTCTCGAAAGGCACATGTTACCGAAAAGAAAACTCCAAAGGAAGTTAAAGGGGCAGCTCGAAAGGGATCTGAAGATCCGCCTACTACTCAAGAGGAGGTTTGCGGGAAAGCTCAAGGGGATGTTGAAGACGTTTCTCGATTAGATGGACCTTCAAATCCCTTTCAAGCTTCCCCTTTAACTTCTTCTGGAGTTCCTCTTCAATAATAAACGCCTTTCGAGAACATTTTGCGGTATACATTTTGATAGTATACGGATATATGTAAATGAGTAATCGTAATAGAGACCCACTTAGATGACATATGTTGATAATATACGAATACGCAATTACGATAAACGTTAAAATAACCGAATGTAACTGATTTCAAAAAAAACTAGGGACGACGAATTCGTCCCCCGCGCGGGCGAGACCCAATCAAATGACATATATCGAAAATATACACATAGGCGGATACAGTATACGCAGTTATATAATAAAATACAAAAAATAACGAGGGACGACGAATTCATCCCCGCGCGAAGCCGCGCAGGCGAGACCCTTAGTATTCATATTAAACGTAAACTTTGAAACTATAAATTGGTATTCAAATTCTAATTTTTTTGTCAGACGAAGATTTGACCCAATATTTTGTTAATGATAAATCGTGAATTTATTATAAAAAGAAAAAAAATCATCAAGAAATATTGTGTAAACTGTGTTAAAGAGAGAAGGTGATAAAAGGGAGAACCTGTGTTATTTCATTCGGTGGCTTGAATGTCTTTATATACAACTTGTAGTAAACCCTAATCTATAATTTACATCATTAACCCATACAAACATATAATTACATATTGGTCTCCATAATACTCCCTCTCATGTTGGTGCATGTAGATCTCTAATGCCCAACTTGGACCGTAGATAGGAAAATTGTTGTGACCTCAAAAACTTAGTAAAATTGCTCTGTGGTCCTAACATGCGATGTTGCTAGAACACCATCCTGAACTTCATCTTTAACAAAGTGACAATCAACCTCCATGTGCTTTATTCTCTCTTGGAAAACCGGATTGGCTGCAATGTGAAGAGCGGCTTGATTGTCATAAAACAACTGTAGTGGCCTAGAATGATCAATTCCAACACCAAGTGTTGAACTAGGGTCGTTCAGTGCAGGTCGGGTGGAAGAGTTGGAGTTAGCGAGCAATAGAGGTACGGGTTTAGCCGGTCGAAGTTCTTATGATGAGATAGCGAATTCTAGAGATCGGAGAAATACAGATTCTGAATAGTGCGTTTTTATTACTCGAAGATCGATAATACAAGAATAGGATTACAAGGTCGGATAATAATCCGAGATCGAGATCTAACACTTAATAACTGTTTGGTCTTTTTCAAATGTTAAGTCCGATCTAAGTTATATCTCCTTTGTTTACTCTAGTTCTCGACTTTTCTCTATCTCCTCTTCATTGAATGCTTCTGTGTATTTATAGAAGATGATTTCGAAGGGAGGAGCTCGTAGCAGGTAAGCGTGCTTCTCGAGGTTAATCATCTCGTCGGACTACGTAGACTGCCGGGTTGTTGGATAGGTCATCATTTCCTTCTGCTCGAATTGCTTCCTTCAGAGAGTTTCTCGGTAGGCTAACGTGTCGTCGTATCAATGGTCGGATGGTTCTGCATTTGTTCGACCCTCTTCTAATCATCACAAGACTACTCGAGCTAGGTTATAGACATGCGTGTCGCGTATCTTATGGTCGTGATGCGTCGATCGAAATTTGAGCCTTATCTTCTTGGTGGGCTTGTTCGGTAACGAGCCTAGAGTGGATCCGGCCCGAGCCCATTAGAGGGGGATGTCAAATCTTCCCCCAACAGTTAGTCCCCCATGGTCCATTGACGTGGCACGACATCATTGGATCGTTTGAGGCAGATGGGCTTGGGCCCGGTTTACTCTGACCATTACGACTTCCAGTTACGCAGTTTTCGAGGGGATTCGCGTGCATGTATTGACTCCCTCCAAATCGTTAGGCTCACGTGGCGTGCGCTGGTTAGTCGACTTTTGGGGTTTTGCGAGAAACGAGGAGCGAGAAAACGAAAAGTCTCCACGCCTGACAACCCTTCATCTTCTCAGGTTTTATTATATATTGCTTGTCCTCCGGTTCTAAACTCTATTGCTTACTGTCTTCCTCCGTCCGGTATTTCGCGTTCGCTGATAATAGGTATAACCCATTTTTCTTCTCCTTGGTTAGTTTGCTTTGCTAGAATTATGGTCGGGAGCAGATCATATGGGAAAGGGGTGATCGGGCCGTCTTCTTCCACTTGGGGAACTATCAATAGCTAATTCCCACCTTTGGCCATTCGTGCCGAACTAGAGTTCCGAATTCCCACTTCTCGCGACCGTCCTTGGGCTCTGCCTCGCGGTTTTTTCTGCTTGTATGAGTCCTATTTTTCAGATTGTGGACTTTGGTTTCCTCTTCCTCCGATCTTTATCGGGTATTGCCGTGCGAGGAACGTTTCTTTGGCTCAGTTATCTCCAGCCTCGGTGCACAACATGATCGGTATTCTTGTGGCGGCGAGCGAGGTGGGAATCGAGATTGATCACGATGCATTTGAGGCCCTGACCCGAATGGTCACTCATCCAACCATGGAGGGAATTTTTTCCGTTTCCTTCAAGGATTTTCAGCCGATCGTCAGCGGTCGCTGGCGGGTGTCCGACTGGAATACCCGGTATTTCTTCGTAAGGAGGACCCTAGCTTCTATGGTCGTCGTGGAGGGGCCTGTCCCGTCTGTCTGGTCTTTGTCCCCTGGTACAGCTCGCGATTTTAATCCTTTCGTTTGTGCCTGACTTGATGTGTTCGCCTTTTGTAGATCGCTATATCTTGGGTTGTCTGAATTCTCCTCGTTTTCATGAACAATCTCTTCTTCTGAAATCGGTCGGTCCCTGGAATTGGAAGGAGTTCTCCATACTTTGCATTCCTCATTTTCTTGTGCCTCTTTCTCAAGGTTACTTTCCGAGTTATTCCGTCCGTTCCTCTTGCTTTTACTGATTTTTCTTTGCTCGGGTGTAGGAAATCTTAATCTCTTTCTGTTGGGATACTACCTATGATCTCCCACCTCTCAGTCCTCGCAAGCTGAGTCTAGCAGCTCAGGGAGTTCACCCCGAGCAGCCAAGTGGCCAATCATCTGCCCTGACCCCGAGCTTCGGGGTTACGGTCACCGTCGAGCCCCCTGTCGTTGGAGCTTTCTTCACCCAAGTTTCGGCTGCCCTTTTGGATCTTGCTCGTTTTGTTATTGGGCCTCTTTCTGTGGTCATGTCGAACGTAGTTTGGGAGGGTCCTTCTAGCAAGCGTCCGCTAGATGAGTCCGAAGATATCAAGCCTCTGGCTCGGAAGAAGCGAAAGGGGAAAGAGATCGCTGAAGAAAATGCCCCCCTCTCGAACGGGCCAAGGACAAGGGTCCGGAAATGCAGTTAGCCCTCACGGGAGCTAGAGGCGGCGGGGAGGTTTCGTGCAAATACTCGGTCAATTTTGACTGGGAGGGGCCCGAGCTTCTTGTTAACAACAGGGAGGCGTGCATTCGTTTATTTTGGTTGTTTCATTCCGATAACAACCCTAAGCCCGGAGTGGACGAGCTGGAGGAGGTAGAGGTCATTGGTCGGGCCTCAAAATTCCTCACTCGGGTAAACGATTACCATATTTACTTGGTTTTATCTTATCTTCAAATATCGCTCACCCTTTTCATCTGTAGGCTCAAGCGTTCCAAAACCTTGCGATTGCTAACTATGATCGTAAGTTGAACGATCTACGTAAAGAAGCTGGGATCAACGAGAAGATGCTTTACCGGGCGAGGAGTTTGGACGATGATCAGGTGACCAAAGCAGTTGCCAAGATTAGTGGAGATTTGGCGGATGCCAAAGGTGCTGCCGTGGATGCCGTTGCTCGGGCTGATGAGGCTGTCAGGGAGAGGAACGAGATTTTCAAGAAGCGAGATGCTCTGGCTCGCGATCTCGAGGCAGCGAAGAGGGACACTGTTTTGCTCTTTAGGCATTGCTCTAACTTCGAGAGGGTACTTGTTGTGGAGCGGACGTCGACGGATGCTAGGTTGCATCGTGAGGTTGGAGCTGTTGAGGCGGCGGTTCGGCGGGAGCTTTCCCAGCAAGTTCAGCCAGTTTTGGAGAAGGTCTGCGCATACCTTGATAATCAGAAACAGCTGAAGTCGGTGAATCAGCTTTTGACGATGTACAAAACGTGCAAAAAGTGCTTTGAGACCCTTCAGGGAAACTGTGAGGTGGTGGTTCCAGAAGAGTATGACGCCGAGCTTGCCTTGGACATCAGTGATGCACAACTGGTGGTTGATAGCCTGCCGGTCGTTGAGCTCGACAAAGCCGATCTTGACCTCAGTAGTTTATGCCGCGGAGACGGCCGAGCTAAGGGTTCCCTGGCAGGATGATGCGTAGCTAGTTTTGTATACTTATTATATACTTTTTTTTTGCTTTTTTGTTTTCCCCAGGGTCGGGTCTGTGACCTCGTGCATTATTTTTCTCGGAGGCTGGGTTTGTGGCCTCAAAGTTTTTATCAAATAAAATGTCTTTTTTGGTCACAATTTCTTAACGGCTTTGCGGATAGTTAGTTAGTATTGTTAGAGCGTAGGGTTCAGCTTTTAAACGTGGATTCAATTGGGCCACTGCGTTCGCGATTGGAAGGAAAATTAGTGATGCGACTCTTTTTCTAATGCGAGCGGAGGACTCGGCTTAATGTGGATTCAATTGGGCCACTGCGTTTGCGGTTGGAAGACAATTTAGTGATAGGGGGATCAGCCTTAATGAGTCCTTGGGGAGCACATATTTGCGGGACGGGCCCGGCTTAGATACTCATAGATTCAATTGGACCACTACGTTCGATTCTGAACGTAAAGTTTTGCGAGACAAGCTCGTCTTAAATGTGGCTTCAATTGGGCCACTACGTTCGTTTTCGAGCGTAAGGTTCGATACGTTGCCCAGCTTTGCGGCAACCATATCTTGACCGCTGGGATCGGGTAACGAGTTTTTCATAAAATATTTATATTTTATTTATAAGTATAGTTGTACTTTCGAAGAAGCTGCCTACGTACCCGAAAAGGAATTAAGCCATTCGTAGTTCGGTTACAGAAAAGCACGAGGTACGAACCTCGTTTTTTATTTACCTCTGGCCTAATGAGGCGGTGCTGCCGTGTCTGAAAGGCAACATTGGCCAGCCAGTTTGACTAAAGGCTTGGTGATTGGTGCAGTAAGGTATCTGATGGAGGTTCGGGGTAGTGATCCAATGGGTCGAGGCAGTTTTCCGGTTTATCCGACATCGACCGTTTGGGGGGCCGAGCTTTCGGTGGTATCGGTAGCAATTATTTTTAGCATGAGTGGCTCCGAGGTCTGGCTGAGGGTTTTCTCCGAGGTGGAGTTTTCCGAATTCTCGGGTGAGATCGTTTATTGTTCTAATGAGGGGTTTTCATTCCGTATTTTGATGAATTGGGATTATGTTCTTCTTACTGACTATCTGGCATCGGGGATTTTCGTTTTTGAGTTTTCGCTCATTTCCGAAGCATGTTCAGGCCTCGGCTTGGCAACCTTTTATTGTCGCCGTTCCGGCTCTTGTCGAGTACTTCACGCAGTGATGCTAGGTCGAAGCTATGACCATAAGTAAATAGAGCCATGGCGTTCTGAGGATCGCGTTGTAGATCGTGGGTTTGTCGATGACTTGGAACTTGATTAGTCGTGTATTATAGCGATCTCCAACGGGCAACGTGATCATTCCGATCGTCATCGAGGATTCCCCGTTAAACCCTGTGAGCCATCGGTACTTTGGTTTGATCGGGTAATCCTCCAGATTGATTTTGTCCAGCGTCTCCTTAAAGATAAGGTTGATCGAGCTTCCCGTGTCCACGAGGATGCGGGCAACTTCAAAGTCTACGATCTGCATAGCGATCATGAGGGGGTCATTATGGGGGAGGTCGACACCATCGAGGTCGGCATCGCCGAAGGTCACGCTTATATTTCCAATCCTGGGGGTTGGTTTTGCGCTGATTTTCTGTTTGCTCGCTGCATATGCCCTTCTTTCGCTCGATTTTATAGCCCTGACCGAGTCGTTGCAATCCAGTAGACCTCCCATGATCATGTTGATGCGTCTTCTTGGAGGGGGAGGAAGTGCTTCTTCGGTCGGCGGGAAGATCGTGATTTTTTGTGGCTGCCTTGTTTGGGAGGTGGGTTTCCCGGTCCGTATGTTGTTGACCCGCGACGTTCCGTGTTTGGGGTTAGCCTGTTTTTTCGGGGGTGGAACGTTGATTTTGCCTCTCTTGTATTCTTCCATCAGTAGATTGTTCAAGTGTCGACATCCCTGGGTTGAGTGCCCCGACCGCTGATGGAAGTCGCAGTAGGAGTTAGAATCATAATTGTCTTTTCGCTGCCATTTGCCACCTGACTCGAATTTTGTGGAGGTTTCGCCAACGAGTCATACCATTGAACGGCGTACTTTTGCCTGCAAATCGAGGCTACGCTGGCTTGGGCCCGAGTTGTTTTGGTTTTGGGGGGAAAGGGGAACGTTGGTTGGTATAGGGGCGTCTTTCGCGGCTTCCGCTTCCTTAATTCTGATGAAGGCTTGGGCTTTGAAGAGGGCGCCCTCGAGCGTTCGGGGTTCGTTTATCTTGAACTCGTACTTGAAACGAGCTCCTCGTAGAGGACCATTCTGCAGTGCTGGAATAGACACAAAATCTGGCATGTATGATCGTGATGCTATGTTTCTATATCGATTAATATAGCTTCGTAGGGGTTCTCCGGGCGCCTGCACCGTTCTCCATAATTCGACAGCGCTGACCTCACGCTTTACGTACGAGGCGTAATGAGTGGCGAAGGCAAATTCCAACTGGGTGAATGTGCTGATCGAATTTGGCGGCAGGCGAGAGAACCATCTTAATGCTTCGAATTCGCCACCCAAATTTTTGGCGAACTGTCGGCAGTAACCCGCGTCCTTTTCTTGAGGTTGGAAACGGGCCTTCATTACAGAGATGTGAAAAGCAGCCAAATATACTCCTGGGTCTGCACCGCCTTCGAACCTTGGCAGTTTTACCTTGCTTGTGTCTTTTAGCGGGCAAGTGATGATGTGTTGAGTAAAGGGCGTGTTCTGCGCGTTTTGGATGACACAGTCAATTTCAGGGGCGGCACTCTTGGTTCGGTGAACCCTTGAACTCATTGTTCGGAGGTGTCGTCACAGTTCTTCTATGTCTGCGCCATGGTTGGTGGATGGGGCCTTAGGTTCGTGATGGACGGGGAACGACCGTTCAGGATGGGCATGGTGATTGGCTTCCCTAGGGTAATGGTGTTGCTCGTGGCTGTGTTAGCCGATCATGAATGTAAGATATGGGCGAGCCTTTGTCATGATGTGGTTTGGGAATAGTGGTTGACCTACTCCTGGTATAATGGGCATTGGCGGGGGCGGAGCTCCAGTTTGAGGTTAAGACTATGCGGCGGCATTCATATGTCTCAGCAGATTCCTTCGGATGGTCCCATGTCTGTGTTCGACATTGTGGCTCAAGGCAGCTTCGAGTCTTGCGAATCGGGCGCCATTTTCGCGATCTTGCCTGGTTAAGATTCGCATAATT
Source organism: Draba incana (assembly GCA_963576765.1). Lineage (NCBI taxonomy): Eukaryota > Viridiplantae > Streptophyta > Magnoliopsida > Brassicales > Brassicaceae > Draba > Draba incana. Next base: position 13,405,935 of record OY755210.1, read on the forward strand.
CTGCCGAGCTCGGTCCCTGGGGTAAGCAAATTGATCACTGGATCGGTTCGAGGGGGTGTTACGTAACCTAGCTCTGGTTCGCTGTGAGAGGCAAGAGCCCCAGCAGGGTTTGGAGTGTTAATTTTGAGGCTGGTGTGGCCCTTATCGGGTCCGGAGGGGTCGGTGTCAACCTGCACGAATGCAGTGGTCGTAGCAGCCACGGGTTGAGCTGCTTGGAATGGAGAGATTGACGTTGCGATTGGGGAGATCGAGGTTGGTACCCCGAGCGCAACTGTGGTCGCAATCTGAGAGATCACGGGGGGATCAAGGTTGATGCCCTGAGTGCGGCTGTGGTCGTTGCTGAGGTGCTTGAAGTAACGGGTGCGGATTTGTTCGTCATTTTGCTTGATCTCGTGCTTCGTAAGTTTACTCCTGAAGGTCCCCACAGACGGCGCCAAATGTTGAACTATGGTCATTCAGTGCAGGTCGGGTGTAAGAGTTGTAGTTAGCGAGCAATAGAGGTTCGGGTTTAGTGGTTCAGAGTTCTTACGAGGAGATAACGATTTATGGAGATCGGAGAAATACAGATTCTGAATAATGCATTTTTATTACTCGAAGATCGATAATACAAGAATAGGATTACAAGGTCGGATAATAATCCGAGATCAAGATCTAACACTTAATAACCGTTTGGTCTTTTTCAAATATTAAGTTCGATCTAAGTTATATCTCCTTTGTTCGCTCTAGTTCTCGATTTTTCTCTGTCTCCTCTTCATTGTATGCTTCTGTGTATTTATAGAAGATGATTTCGAAGGGAGGAGCTCGTAGCAGGTAAGCGTGCTTCTCGAAGTTAATCATTTCGTCGGACTAGGTAGACTGCCGGGTTGTTGGATAGGTCATCATTTCCTTCTGCTCAGACTGCTTCCTTCAGAGAGTTGTTGGGTAGGCTAACATGTCATCGTATCAATGGTCGGATGGTTATGCGGTTGTTCAACCCTCTTCTAATCATCAAAGACTGCTCGGGCTAGGTTGTTGACATGCGTGTTGCGTATCCTATGGTTGTGGCGCGTTAATCGGGATTTGGGCCTTATCTTCTTGGTGGGCTTGTTCGGTAACGGGCCTGGAGTGGATCCGGCCCGAGCCCATTAGAAGGGGATGTCAAATCCTCCCCAACACCAAGCAAAAGTGCTTTATCCCACTTCAACTCCCGTGTAGTAAAACCCATCGCCCGATATTCCAGCTAATCAAAACCCTAATTCATCTTTTTTGTCTTTGTGTTTTCAAACCCTAGAAACTTTCTACTTCTCTGAACCTTACAAATTCAATTGTGAGAATCCAGCTTCCACATATATGGAACTAGGTGGCAAGAACAACCGAATAATTTTCTCAAAAAGAAAAAGAACAATCGAGTAATACCAACATGTTGAAGTCTCCAAATCATAAATGAGACTAAAGAGGAACAATGAATGATGTAAGGCTCAGATTTTTGGTTTGTTATGGGTGAATTAGTAGAATAACACTATTGAGAGATGAAATTAAGAAAGTAACATGTTAAAAATATAATTAAGTAAGTAGCAAAGAGAATAAATTTTAGACAAAATTACCCTTACATGAATTCATAAAAAAAATAGTTGACTATTTCTGAAATTACAAAGTTAACTATTTAGTTAATTAACATCTCACAAAATCGTTAACTATCTCACACTATTTTATAATATAGTTAGCTATTTTTCAAAAATAGTTATCAATTTAAAAACATAGTTGTTTATTTTATCAATTTCATAACATAAAAAGTGACATGAAAATGTTGTCGTAGTAGTTACCTATTTAAACAAAAATAGTTAACTATGTTGAAAATGTAATTACCTATTATAGTTTGCATTATGAAAAAATAACATACATAGTTAACTATTGTAAGAAACATAGTTTACTATTATAGTAGTTTATAGTTATGTTTAGGAACATAGTTAACTATAATATAACAAATTTACATAATTAATTATATCAAATATACATATAAAGAATAGTTAACTACAATAAAAAAATATTTCACTACACTATATGATATTTGACTATATTCAATAATAATCTACTAAATGTACATGTTAATTTACTATAATAGTTCACTATATTTATACAAATAATAATTCATTAGCCAAAAAAGAGACAAACGCACAATAAATACTTATAATCAACTATGTAAAATTTCATAGTTCACTATGTTAAACATACTGGTAAAAAATAGTTAACTATAATATATAAATAGACATACTCAATAATAGTCAACTATAAAAATATACATGTTAATTTATGGGTATAATTGGAATTTTATATAGACAATTTGTTAGATACTTAATTATGATTTAGGTCATGTTAGATATTTAATTAAATATTAAAAGGCTAATATTGATGCTAATTTCCCTTGTTATATTTACCAAATCACTACTATTTTCACAAAATTTCCAAAAACAATTCTAACCATTCTAATTAATATAAAGCAACAAACTGCTTTTAAAAAGAGACACGAAATAATATTAAAAAATACCATAAAATTTTGTTTTGATTTTGGTGACATGAAGGATATGTAACCATGTCATATGGTACACGTCGTGGCTTTAAGGGTTTCCATCTTCTTCTTAGTCTTATTTGTAAGTGATACTTGGCACTTAAAAATAAATCAATTGATGATTTGTTTTGTTCAGTTTTAAAGGTTAAATATAGTGTCAATCCTAATTTTAATAGAAAATGTTTTTTAGGACACGAAAAGATAAAAGGAGCAGGAATATTAGACTAGATGCTCAACAACAAATCAGGAAGAGATACGATATATGTAAATTCAAACGAGAGGTAGAAGAAGCTTCTCCTTTTGCGTTCACGGTTGGAAATACTGAAACCATGTAGTGACGCTGTACAATATTTATTTCCAATTCCAATTGTTTCGAACCATTTTTGTTGTTTGAATATCAATTCATTCTTATCTGAAAAAGGCTTTGAAAGAGTAAATTCATGAAATAAAATAAATCTAACCATAATAAGGCTTTGAAAGAGCTCGATGGATCGAGCCACCAACCGGTGCTTGGCTCGTCGAGTGAGTTTTGTCCGTTTTATTCTCTTCGTTGTCTTGGTCTTTTCTTCTTTGTTCTCAGTTTGTTCTTCATGATAGTCTTTGTCCAAAGCATCCTCCAAGTCCCTAGATTAAGATAGACCAAAAAAGAAACATGCATGCTCTACGACTCTAAAATGCATAAACTTAACCGAAAAATATGCGATGGATATATGCACAATGCAAGATAAAACCACAATAAAATGGTTAAAACCGAGGAAATATAGACACATCAAATTCTCCCGAACTTAACCTTTTGCATGTTCGTAAACAAACAATCAAAAGTAGTAAGAAGGTTTTTGAAAACTGCGGACTCATATCCAAAAGAAGAACATAAAGCTTTTATTTCAATATGCAAAAGAGAAGACTATGAGTGCATGTGCACCCACTTATACTTTGATTTTTTTTGTTATTTGTCAGGTAAAATAAGAAAATATCTACTAATTAATATAGTTTTTTGTTTTTTGTAAGGTAAAAATGCACCCGCAAATAAATTTATTAAATTTGTGCACCCACTAAAACTTTGTTATACATCCAAAGTCAAATGTAAATGTCGGAAAATTCTATATTTAAATTATTTACTCCAACTTTTCACATCTAAAAATTATTTTACCCTTAGACTAGACTTTACGTATCTACAGGTTATCATGCTTTCACCTCTTTAACATTCAATTCATGGTTGACCAAAAATAAATAAATTTCATGAAATTAAAAATGTGAGGTCTTGCAATGAGATATATATGGAAAAAGTGATACAACGGTTTAGGTGAAAATTTGGGTTTAGCTTTAAAAGAGGCGGTAAAAATGTTTGGGGTTTCTCTCGAAACAAAATACAAGTCATTCTGTGAAACTTAATAGAGAATGGAACAATTGATGCATACGACATTTCTCTTTTATCAATCTACCCACCCCTAATCGTTATTCTAATGTAATCCCAAGACTTAATATATACCTTACCTGAATATTTCTTTGAATATCACAACCCCAATTTGTTTCTTTTTGGTATAAATTTACCATATTCATATTCTTTTTTATTTGTAATGCATCTTACATTCCTCTTACAAAAATTCTTAAATTCTTTTTGGCAATGTTTTTAAACCCGGACCTGGGACCGCACCGGAAACCTTTTTGGATCATAGGTTAAAGTCGTTCAACCGGCTTCAACCGGGTATAATAGTTTTAAAAAAATATTAGTATATATATTTAATCTTATATTCTTTTTCTATTTATATGTCCACATCTATCCATAGATAAATAAAAAAAAATTCAAGTATTACAAATATTTGGTCTAAAATAAACAACCTATCTGTGTCTAGTTTAATCTGTGAAATCCATCGAAAACCCTAAAACCTAACTAGAGAACTACTCAGACATGATGAAAGACAAAGCAAAAACCATGGATGAGAATAGCATAATCATATAAATAAGAAATCAATAAGGGTTCAGAAATCTTCTCCAAAGGGCGATGAGATCTTCTCCCATACTTACAAAACGTCTGAATAAAAATTATAAAAGAGGTCGTAAAAAAGATGGTGTCTCATAAAAACGAAACCCTATGGGTTTATATAGGATAAAACGGAATCTGGAAGATTTCCTAAAAATCTGGGGACTGGACTGGTCGGGCTGGAATCAGGACCGGTCGGTCCGGTTTCCAAGAGCAAAAGTCTTCATATGATCAGCCTGGACCGGCCGGTCCTTGGGCTGGACCGGTCGGTCCCATTTCCTGGGGCTTCGGCCTTCGGTGCTTGAGTGTGAGATCGGTCGGTCGTCCATCGGAACGGTCGGTCTTCAAGTGGCCCATGTGGACCGGTCGGTCCTAGACTGGGACCGGTCGGTCCCGATCCCAGTGAGCCTTGTCTTCATGCGGGAATGGTCCGTCTTCAAGAGCCAAGTAGGGACCGGCCGTTCCCTTATGTGGACCGGTCGGTCCGAGCCTCAAAAACTTTGTTTTTCGCTCAAATGCTCGAATCTCCTTCCCGTACGCATGTGGTTCAAACCCTTGAGGTATGGACCTAAATCTCAACTCAAAACAACTCAAAGACTCTGAAAACTCGTTAAACTTGTGGATAGGAACGTCCAAATTCGCGTTATATCATACACATCCTTCAGATGCAAAAGCGTGAAAACATTTTCAAATGTTGTATCCGGATTGTGCATACGAGTCAAGAAATGTGTACCTCGGGTTAAGTACGGATGGTTTCAACCCATTTGGGAAGCATGGAAGGCAGTATTCTTTGTGGCCCGTAATCGTAACACCGTACAATTTTCCCCCTGGAATGTGCATGCGTCGAGAGTTTTTATTCCTCTCCGTTCTTATTCCCGGCCCTGAGCATCCGAAGAGATCACTTGATGTATTCCTCCAGCCATTGATTTATGAGTTACAAATGCTATGGAGTCACGGTGTCGAAGCGTTTGATGTTTCACGGCAGCAGAATTTTCATATGCGTGCGGTCCTTATGTGGACTATTAGCGATTTCCTAGCATACGGTATGCTATCTGGATGGACTACTCATGGAAGATTATCGTGCCCGTTTTGCCAAGACAACACTGACGCTTTCCAATTGAGGAATGGAAGAAAGCCATGTTGGTTTGATTGCCATAGAAGGTTTCTACCGGACGGCCATCCCTATCGTCGGTCTAAAAGATTATTTAAGAAAAATAAACAAGTGTTTGATGCTCCATTTGATGAGATAGACGGTCGTACTATATTGGAGCAGTTGAGAGATTTTGGTGCTGAGAGGACTCCTGATTGTGGGGGTAATGGGCATGAACCTGTTTGTGGTATAGGGGAAGCTCATAACTGGCACAAGAAGAGTATATTTTGGGATTTGCCGTATTGGATGGATCATTTATTAAGGCACAACCTTGATGTGATGCATGTTGAAAAGAACTTCTTTGACAACATCATGAATATGGTGTTAAACGTTCCGGGAAAGACAAAAGACAATGTGAAGTCTAGGATGGATGTTTCAAAGATTTGCAACCGTGATTATCTTGAACGTCTTCCCGATGGTACATATCCTTTTCCTCCGTACCGATTGCAAATAGAAAAGATAAGAGATTTTTTCCGGTGGATTAAAGACGAAGTTAAATTCACTGATGGATATGCAGCTAATCTGGGTAACTGCGTAGACTCGCGATACCTAAAGTTTATAGGACTGAAGAGTCATGATTGTCATGTAGTGATGCAGAGGCTTCTTCCATTTGTTTTTACCCATCTCCTTCCTCAAATTGTCCACGAAGCTATTGAAGCAGTTGGTGCTTTCTTTAGGGGTTTATGCACGAGGACACTTACAGTTGAGGGGATCCGCAATTTAGATGCCAATATACCAGTGATCCTTTGCAATCTTGAGAAGATCTTTCTGCCGTCTTTTTTTGATGTTATGGAACATCTTCCCCTACACCTCCCCCGCGAAGCCGAACTAGGTGGTCCCGTTCAATTTCGTTGGATGTATCCTTTTGAGCGGTACATGTTCCATCTAAAGAAGAAGGTCAAAAATTTGGCTCGAGTTGAAGGTTCTATTGTCGCACAGAGTATCAAAAAAGAAGCATCACAGTTTGTGGAATATTAATTTCCACGGGAAGTTCGTACGAAGAGTAGACGTCCTGCTCGTTATGATGATAGAGGTGAGAGAGTCATGTATCCCGCGCTGGTCCCTGAGTTGTTTTCGCAAGTTGGCCGAGTGACTGGGAGAGGGAAGAAATGCTTCCTATCACAAGATGAGTGGAGTCACTTACATATGTATATCCTAACGAATTGTGAGGAGATGGCGAAGTACGAAAGGTAAAAACAGAACTTATTTAAATACTTCTTTTTTTTAATACCTAAGTAATATATTGGTTTCATATGTTATATATTGTTGTTTGCTTTCAGGATTTACATTGCATCAATACGTCTCTATTATCCGGAAATGACAGAAGACGAACTAGGAGAATCTAAGGAAACCGAGTTTGTAAATTGGCTGCAATATTGCGTAAGTTTTTAAAAAACGCTTATATATCTTTAAATTAGTGAATTAATTAATACTTAATTAAATGTTTGTTTATTAATTTGTCTAAATTATTATCTCAGGTTTCTGATGGAATGAAGAATGGAGAAAGGTTTCCGACATGGTTACAAGAGATAGTTTTTGGCCCAAGCTTCAAAGCAACTTCATACGTTCGGTATTGCACTAGGGGATTTGCATTTAGAATTCATGAAGAAAGGCCGAGGCCAACTGCAAATTACAGTATTTCAGCTACATGTGGTGATGTAGTCTACTACGGGATTCTCAAAGAAATATTGCAAGTGCGCTATCCAGGAATATTGGGCATGAGGTGCATTGTTTTCTTGTGTGAGTGGTATGATCCATCATATCCAGAAGGTGTTCAGGTGAGCCAATTTGGCGTCACTTCATTAAATTCTTCTAGGAGACTGCAAAAGTATGACCCATTCATCCTAGCATCACAGGCAGACCAGATTTGATTTTAAAATTCTATAATACGTGCGTTATAGATAAATAATGATATTGTAATTGCCTAAATTAAATATGTTTGTTTTAGGTATACTACATATCTTACCCAAGGGTAACACATCGAGGAGATCTTTGGATTACAATGACTCCAATTAATCCAAGAGGGAGACTATATGGAGTTGCTAAGCAAGATGCTATGCAACCAACTAGAATTACTCCGATGGATCCAGTTGATCATTCTTCTGCGGTGGACCTTTTTGTTGATTTCACAGAATTTGGTGATAATATAGTACATTCAGAATCAGAAGAAGAAGTTAGAGAATTTGATGAAGACGAAGACACAATTCCTTCGGAAGGATCAGAATCAGACTCAGATTAGTTACATTATATGTTTGTATCTGTAAACATAAACAAGAATTTCAGATTATTTATATTTTTGTATTTTTTTAATAACTTGATTTTGCGTCGGAAATCTGTCGGACATATATAAATTTCCGAGGGATTTCCGACGGATGCTTCATATCAGGCTAACCTTAATGGACGACACGTGTTACCCACAAAACCGTCGGAAATCTGTCGGAAAAGTATATATTTTTCCGACAGATTTCCTACGGTTTTGTGGATTTGAGGTCAAATTCCAGAATTTCGAGAAGACAAAGTCTCGGCATACAATTCTAACAACTAAAGTAAAAGATAAGTGAGTAAATAACCTTGTGGATGATATACAGAACATGATTTGCGTTTTGGTCATGTTTCAACCAAAAGCATTTCATACAGTTACATAGACATAAACATAGATATTTACGAAAAAATACTAAAAAAACTAAATGTTTAGAATTTGAAAGTAACAATAATATTATCAAGCATTTTATCCTCTAAATCATGATCCAACCATGCTATTAACTTGTAACAACGAAAACGGATTGTTAACAAGCTTAAAACCACAAACCTGTCGGAAATCTGTCGTAAATTTGTATATTTTTCCGATAGATTTCCGACGGATGTGCCAAATTTTACCCGGTAAATGAAAATTAAATACCGCAAAATCAGTCGGTCCGAATTTCGATTTCCGACAGATTTCCGACAGATTTAAATCCGTCGGAAATTGTAATTTATTAACAGATCTTCTTCTCCCCGAAGAACACAATCCACCGGTTTTATCTCAACAAAATCGCCGCCTCCGCCGGTCGCCCTTCCGATCTGCCGATATGGCCGGTTGTCTTCGTCGGAATTCGCCCCCGACCCCTAACCTCTCCGCCTCCGATCCTCTCCCCCACCAAGTCTCGCCGTAGCCGCCTCCGCCTCTTCATCTTCTCGTCCTCGCCGGATTTCGCCTCCGGAATTAGCCGCCGCCGCGTCCTCCTCTTCGCCGGATTACTATTGGTGGATCTTCCTTCTCATTTGTAAGTTTCCTCAAATTATCTATTCAATTCGGAATTAGGAATTAGTTTGTGAATTAGGAAATTAGTTTGTGAATTAGGAATTAGTTTGTGAATTAAGATTTTAGTTTGTGAATTAGGAATTTAGATGTTAGATTTAGGATTAAGGAAGTTAGATTTTAGGGTTTGGAAATTGTTGATTTTTTGGAAATTTATGAAATGTTATTTAAAACAATGATATTTTTATAATTAGATATTTAAACAATTTCGAAATTTTAAGATAATGAATTAATTTTTGAATTTATATATATATTCATTATAAATTTTGGAAAAAATTGTTCGCATTTTCTACAAATTTTGAAACTATTTTAAATATTAATTTCGAATTTTAAAATTTTAATATTTTAGAATTTTAAATTATGTAACAATTACTTAAGAATTTTAGAATTTCTTAATAATTTTACAATTATTTCGAAATTTGAAGATAATGACTTACTTTTTGAATTTATATCTATATTTTTAAAAATTTTAAATAATTAGATTTTGGAAAATTATATTTTATATATTTTGGAAAAAATTGTTAGCATTTTCTACTAATTTTTAAACAATTTTAAGGATTAATTTAGAATTTTAGAATTTTAATATTTTATAATTTTTAATTATGTAATAATTACTTAAGAATTTTAGAATTTCTTAATAATTTTAGAATTATATGAAATATTTATGATTTTTTTCATAACTTTATAATATATTAATATAAATGTAGGAATTATAGTGGTTTCGCTGCATCTGCAAGCGGCCAACGTCGTCGTCGTACGAGTAGACCTCCTTCAAGTACGACGTCTACACCTCTACCGTCGTCTAAACCTCTACAGACGCCGGAGACACCACCAGCCATCACAACACCGTCATAGCTTAGCGTCGAGGACTTTATGGGTCTTTCTGGACGAGAGAGGTTGACTAATCTTCATCCAGACCAACGCGGTACAGACACATGGTAAGTGTGTTGTTACATTTTTGTAAGTTTTTTTTACTAATTTAATTTAAATTAGTAAAAAATGTAATTATATTGTTACATTTTTTTCGTAGGTTTGGTGATTCTCGAAGCGGGATTTCGAAATCCCTCAACAAGATGGAAAACTCTTTGCTCAGGCGTCCGTATCCAACGTACACCGCCATGCCACTGGAGGATCAAGAAATGTGGTTTCGTCAATTTGTGGTAAGTCATCTGTTTTCACAATTTTTACTCTCATTTAAAGTATTTTTATTTAATTTTCTTTTTGCAGCAAGAATTTAGGTGGGAACCACACTTGACCGCTCGGGTCAGGAGGGAATTCGACTTGAAAGCGGGACGGCACTACTCGAAGAAGGTGAACGAGTGGAATGATAAGTGGCAACACGATAAGGTTCCAAAGGAGATGGTTGAGAAGCCAGACTTGTGGAACGGGTTCGTCGCCTATTGGCAACGAGAGGATGCCAAGGCGAGCTCTACATATCACTCTACCAACCGGAATAGCACGTGCAACAGTAAGGGTTTAGCCACCCACAACCTTGGAGCTACGAGCAAGAAGACAAAGGCTAGGGATATGGTAAGTTTTTTATGTACGTCTTGATTTTTATTAATTTTTTTTTAGTTTTATACATTTATATTATCAAATAAATATCTAACAACTGCAGGCTAAGGAGTTGGGTCGGGAACCCAACCACTTGGAACTTCTGCTAGCAACACACACCGACAAGGATGGTGTCGTCCAGGATCAGCTAGCTCGGGAGATTCAGGAGAGCGTCCGAAGAATGGAAGACGAGTACATTCTGTCTCAGCCATCCACGGAAGGAACCCCTCCCCTCACCCAAGCTCCGGACGACATCATCAACCAATTCGTCTTAAAGGTATGTAAAATTTAAAATAGTTTTCAAGTCTTTTTCGTTTACAATTTAATTTGTTCCGCAGATTGCTCTGCAGAGCAAATGGCGAATTTATGGTCTTCCCGACGATGCAGGATCATCGGGGTCTTCTCGTTACTACAGCGAGTCATCCGAGCTGAGAGCCCAGATGCAGCAAAAGGACATCGAAATTGAAGAATTGAAGACGACGGTCCAGCAGATACAAGATGCACAAACCACCCTAGAAGCCGAGCGGGAGAAGGACAGGGAGATGATGCGACAGATGATGGCGTACTTGGGGCGCAACCCGGATTTTCCTCCACCGCCCATCGATTAGATTTTTATTTTCAACGTTTTTGTAAAACAATCTTACTTTTTATTTTAATTTAAATAATTTTATTTTAATTTAATTAATTTCAAATTTTAAATTAAAATTTTATATTCAATTAATTATTATTTAAATTATTATCATTTTTAATAATTTCTACGAATCAGTCGGAAATTCGTCGAAAATTGATTTGTCGGAAATAAAACCGTCGGAAATCCGTCGGAAATTCATCTGCCGGAAAGTTGTCGGAAAGTCGTCGGTTTACAAGTTATCGGAACCCGTCGGCATTTTGTCGGAAACAAAACCGGCGGTTAATTGACGGCCACAATAATTACTCTTTTGTCCATTTCGTTTTTTTTTGAAGTTTTCATATAAAAAAAAATGTTTGATTCCAAAAAAAAATTGACTGATTTTTTTAATTTGGTTATTTATTAAGGGTATTTTAGTCAAATTATCTTAAGTGGATGCTAGATACCTAATTTCTAATTAAGTTATGTTATACACGTAATTAAAGACTTTCAAACTATTATACACCTAATTAACCCATCTTATTATTATTATTATTATTATTATTTTTATGAATACATATAAACAATATTTCACTCAAGAAATAATGTTGGTCTTAAAAAAGGGGTTTTTTTTTTTTTTGTCGTGGTCTTAAAAAAGGGTTAAGTTAAGGTAAGATGGTATTCGAATCACCAAAGGATGGTAAAATGAATAAAGGAAACCGAGTGTGATAATAATGACGTTTAAGGGAAATTTAACATCAAATCATGAAACATCATTTTCTCTTTTTCTGTTTCTTCAAATCTTCATAGATTTTTTTTTATCATATTCACTGTGAAGAAGTTGGCGTTTAAGCCTTTGGGCCGTTTAGAGGTGCGGGCTGTGGGAGCCTAAACTAGCATAATTAAATTTGTAAGGGTTTGTGAAGAGGAAGAGATTTCTAGGGTTAGCTAAGGTCGCAAGAGATGAGTAAGAGCTTTTCTTTATTGCTGTGTAAAAGTTTTAGTACAAGATTGTGAATGAATCCCCTTAGGGTTTGTACAAGGATGTATATATAGCTTCATAAGTCGGCTAAGTCTCCTAAGCCTTCGCGGAATCGCCTTGCTTGAGTCGGTTGTATCAACGTGGGCTTCGTGTCTGGACCGGGCAATCTTAATGTCATTGGGCCGAAGACTGTATTGGACCGAGGATGTGATCAACAGCCGGGGAGAGGACGTGGTCTGCCCTTGGGCCGAAGCCATGGTCAGCTAGACTAGGAGAGGCCGTGGTCGGCCTTTGGGCCGAGGCCTTGGTTGGTTAGACTAGGCGAGGCCGTGGTCGGCCCTTGGGCCGAGGCCGTGGTCGTCTGGCTTTGGCGAGGCCGTGGTCGTCTGGCTTTGGCGAGGCCGTGATCGGCTCCATCAGGCCGAACACGCCTCCATTCGTCAAGTCTTGGATGGTCTTCTACCTTGCCCAGAAAACTTCCATGATTACTGGCTTTGCTTCGCGTGAAGACCTAGGAGCTATTTCGCCATGTTTATCGAGAAGTTTATCAGTTCAGAGAGAGATAGAGAAGAAGCTTGAGCTAAGAGATCGAATCGGAAGTCTCCGGTGTATTGGATCTTCAAGTTCTTCTCTCCGATCTGTTACGTCTGCGGCTTGAGGTTGGATGAGCTCTGCGTCGGCGAGTTGAGCCGAAATCTCCTTGTTCTGATCTTTCGGCGAAGAAATCCTCTCTAGAGATCCTCGCTTGTAAATTCCTGTCAAAACTGCAGAAGAGAAGTAGTAGATACAATTAGCAGTGCTTAGAAGAAATCTAATTGTAACTGTAACATTGATCGGCTTGTTAACGCCGCGTTATAGTGTTTTCCGGTGACTGGATCACCGGCGAGTTAGGGGTTGGCACTAGGTCCCGAACCTCTGTGTTCTTTAGTTTCTGCAAAGTTAATCTCTCAAGAATCTAATTGAATCAGCTTAAGAATCTGGAAATTGGATTAGATTTCCTTACATTTACTGTTTCTTGTACAGCAAGAACCAATCCATGCAGAATTTCTTTCTTTCTTTTTCTAGTACAACTTGTATCATTTGAGAGAGAAAAGAAGATGAACTTAACGGATAAAACAACTGCGTTTTTTTAATAAGTCAGAAGTACTAAACAAAACCAACTTCGTGAAATAGAAAGCACAAACATCAATTGATAATTTGTTTAGAAAGCACAAACATGAATTGGACGCAAATTGTTCAAAAATATATTCTAAGTTGGCCATAATCAATCTTTTGACGTGTGGAGGACGAACTCACATTTTTTATGGAACAATATTAAAGCACAAAACATCAACTGATAATGTCTTCCAGACTTCCACCTTTACCTTACGCACGTCTTCTAAAAGAAACATTCTCTGAATTTGCCGATGTACTGTCCCCAATATTCCATATAAATATGCATCTTATGGGCACTTTGAATTTCATCACCAAAACTTATAGGCAAGGAAAGAGCTCATCATACGAAATGAGGTCAATCACAGCTTTGTTTTTCCTTTTCTGTTTCCTTGTTCCCTCTGCTTTGGCGCAACTAAGAAATGGGTTCTACGGCCGGTCATGTCCCCGAGCTGAAACCATTGTTCGTAATGTTGTCGCCAACCGTTTCAGCCGTGACCGTAGCATTACTGCAGCATTGCTTCGTATGCAGTTTCATGATTGTTTTGTCAGGGTACGTAAGCTTCTCCTTGTGTGTATGTATCACGGATCTGGAGGTAACACTGATCATGTAATATCTTGATTTGCAATGTAGGGTTGTGATGCTTCCCTCTTGATCGACCCAAGACCCGGAAGGCCCTCCGAGAAAAGCACCGGACCAAATGCAAGTGTGAGAGGCTTCGAGATCATTGATGAGGCTAAGAGACAGCTCGAGGCTGCGTGTCCCCGAACTGTCTCATGTGCAGACATTGTAATTCTAGCCACCAGAGACTCGGTTAGATTAGCTGGTGGTCCAAGTTACTCAGTACCAACAGGAAGACGTGATGGATTAAGGTCAAGCCCAAATGATGTGAACTTGCCTGGACCAACAATTCCGGTGGCTGCATCCATCAATTTATTTAGAGCTCAAGGCATGACTACGGATGACATGGTTACACTTATTGGCGGTGGCCACAGCGTCGGTACGGCTCATTGCAGTTTCTTCCAAGATAGGCTTGCTGACCCAGCAATGGACCGCACATTGAATGCTAGGTACGTGGTTCATTTGAAAATATATCTTAACATCAAAACATATATATATGACTAACCATTAATACATCTCTTAAGGTTGAGGAGCACATGCCGTTCTCCAAATGATCCAACGGTGTTCTTGGACCAAAGGACGTCATTTACTGTGGATAACGCAGTCTACGGAGAGATCCAAAGACAGAGAGGAATCCTAAGAATCGATCAAAACTTGGGCCTCGACAGATCAACCCGTGGAATTGTATCAAGTTTTGCATCAAGCAATACACTCTTTAGACAGAGATTTGCCCAAGCAATGGTGAAAATGGGTAAAATTAGAGTTCTTACAGGACGCTCGGGAGAGATCAGGAGAAACTGCAGAGTCTTCAACAACGGACGTTGATTCCACATTGTCATATTATCTGTTTTTTCACCTTGTTGTCACTCTTTTGAATAATTCCACTGAAAGCATATTTTATTCATTCCTAATTGCTATGTAAGTTCCATTTTTATGTTATACGTTGTGATTTCTCTTGCTATCTTTTTGTTTATTTGTCTCAGTTCTTGTTATTCCTATTGTATTCATTTCTATGTTGTTTAATTACATGTTCAATGTTTATGATTGGTTTGTCATTATAACATTTCTTTAGCTTTGGTATTGTGAATTATGATCATATTAAGGGGGAAATGACATTTTTCTTTTCTTTCCCAAGTAGCGTTTATTAATATTTCAAACCTCCAAAGTGTGACTCACACAATTAATCTTTAGATGATAACATTAGCTAAATAACTATCAAACTAGTTTATTTTGTGATGATGGAATGGTTAACTTTATTGACAAATTATTTAATTATTTCTTGTGGATTTTTTAGATATGCCATTTTTCACATGCTACTTTATAAATATTTACCGAGCAACCAAGATATTTGAGCTCATACATGGAGTTCTTTGCGGTCCTATAACACCAACCACGATTCCTGGAAACAAATATATTTTTGTCCTCATTGATGATCATTCTCGATATATGTGGACAATCTTACTGAAGGAAAAGGGTAATGTTCTCAACAAGTTCAAGAAATTCAAGCAGTTGGTGGAACAAGACTTAAGGGCTAGCATAAAAACTTCCACAAAATATAGAGGAGGAGAGTTCATATCACAAGAGTTTAATTTATTCAGCGACGAGTCTGGTATAAAACGGCATCTCACTGATTTGTAAACTCCGCAACAGAATGGTGATGTTGAAAAACGTAACCAGGCGTTAATGGAGATGGAAAGAAGAATTCTAAAACATATGCACATGCCAAACTACCTATGGGGAGAAGGAATCGAACATTCTACATACCTTCTGAATAGAATAGCAACAAGAGCTCTCAAGGACAGAACTCCGTACGAAGTCTTGCGTTCTAGGAAACCAAGAATTGATCATCTTCAAATTTTTAGATGCATTGGTTACGCAAGAATAGTCAAGCCACATATAAGAAAACTAGATGATAGATCACGAATGTTTCTTCATCTAAGGAACGGAACCAAGATCAAAAGCATATTGATTACTTGACGGCAATTTCGGAAGATAGTAGTAAACAGATATGTTATGTTTGATCAAACAAAAGGCTGGAACTGGAACCATAACAACTCTGAGCAAGACAATAGTGGAAATTTAATGCTTACTCTAGGTGAATTTGGAAACCATGGTATCCAAGAAGGAAAAGAGGATCTCGTAACAGAGGAAATTGTTACAAATAATTCCGAAACAATTGATGATGCATACAACGATGGTGACTCTGAGCATGAGCATGGACACAAAGATGAGGAAGTTGGTGATCATGCTTTGATCAGACTCAGACTACTTTGAGAAGGACACAAAGACGAAGCACAATGCCAAAATATCTTGAGGACTACATCATACTTGCCGAAGAAGAAGGAGAGATGTTGTTACCATGCTTAAATAACGAGCCAAGAAACTTCTATGAAGCAAAAGAGTCAAGAAAGTGGACACTCGCCTGTGAAGATGAAATCTGTTCAATCGAGAAAAATCATACTTGGGATCTCGTGGATTTACCGGATGGAATTAAACCAATTGGTTTAAAATGGGTATTCAAACTCAAAAAGAACTCCGATGGCAGCATAAATAAGCACAAGGCTCGACTGGTTACGAAAGGATACGTACAACAGTATGAAATTAATTTTGAGGAAGCTTTTGCTCTAGTGGCTCGGATAGAAACAATACGACTCCTTATTAACCTTGTTGTATTAAACGGTTGGGAGATATATCATCTTGATATAAAAAAAAGTGTTTCTACATGGAGAGTTTACATGGAGAGCTAAACGAGACCGTCTATGTCATGCAACCAGAAGGTTTTGAAGTTAAAGAGCAAGAAAGTAAAGTTTACAAGCTTAACAAAGCCTTGCATGGGTTAAAACAAGCACCGAGAACATAGAACAATAAACTAAACCAAATTCTCATGGAACTTCAATTTAGAAAATGTTCAAAAGAACCATCGGTCTATCGAAAGGAGGTTAGAGAAAATTTTCTTGTTGTGGCAATTAATGTAGATGATTTATTTACCACAAGGACAAACATACACATCATCGATGGGTTCAAGAAGGAGATGGCTTCTAAGTTTGAGATGAGTGACTCGGGAAGTTGACGTACTATCTCGGAATTGAGGTCGTCAACATGAAGGAGGAATAAATAAATCAAAACCGCTATGCTCAAAAGATCTTGGAATAAGCCGGAATGAAAGACTGCAATCCAGTTCACACACCAAGTCCTGATTAAAATTGTCTAAGTCAGAAGACGAAAAAGAGATTGATGCTACAAGCTTCAGGAAAAAGGTTGGTTGTCTTCGTTATCTGCTCCATACAAGACTTGACTTGTCTTATTGCGTTGGTGTGTTGAGCTGATACATGCAGAGTCCTAGAGAATCTCATCGAATTGCCATGAAACATTGCTTGAGATATTTGCGAGGAACCACTACTTTTGGTTTTACATGTGAACGATCAACCTTGAAGATACCAAAGTTGGTAGGTTACAGTGATAGTAGCCATAACGTTGATCCGGATGATGGAAGGAGCACAACTGGCTATATATTTTATCTCGGCGAAAGTCCAATCACCTAGTGTTTGCAGAAACAAGATATTGTGGCATTGTCTTCTAGTGAAGCCGTGTTTATGGCTGATACTAAAGCTGCGAGCCAAGCAATTTGGCTTCAAGACTTAGAAGTCACTGGTACAGTATGTGAGAAAGTTGTTATTCAGATTGATAATCAGTCAGCAATTTCCCTCACAAAGAACATTGTGTTTCATGGCCGAAGCAAGCACATACACACACGATATCACTTCATATGAGAATGTGTTGAGAATGGACAAGTTGAAATCGAGCATGTTCCCGGGAATAAGCAAAAGTCGGAAATTTTGACAAAGCCTCTTGGAAGAATCAAGTTCAAGGAAATGAGAGATCTTATTGGTGTTCAAGATTTAGCGAAAATCAATTTCAAGCTTAAGGGGGAGAATGTTGACTTAAGTTTGAAGATAGCTTGAGTCATAAGTCATCATAATCCTACCGAGTTATGATTATTAAAGAGATTAGGAAAAGACCTATATTTAGGAGTTAACTAAATATGTAAGTTTTACTTTTCTGTTTAGGAATTAACCTAGACTTGTCTATATAAGAAGATGTCAAGTTGTGGCATAACTTATGAGTTTTGAAAAAGAGAGACTCAGAGCTTTAGTTTTGAGTGATTTTTTAAAGCTAAATAAAGAGAGTTATTCTTTATCAATCTTTGAGTTCTTAAACATGTTTTTATTCTAGAGGAACCTCAAGGATTAAACAGAGAAATACATTTTATCATGTTGTACATAACAATATCTGTAAAATAAAAATGGATAAAAAAATTGCAAAATGATTCATCTAGAAAACAATTGCATGATCAAAGTGATTTTGATCTCAATAATCCAGAAACAAAATATATGCGAAGAAAGCTTAAATGAAAAATAACTGAAAAAACTTAGTGGAATACAAACACATTGTCCCATCAAATAATTTGGAATAAAAAACGTTTGTTTACTTTGATTTGCTTTTAAAATTAAGACCAAAATCAAAATTTCTGCTGCTTTTAAATGTTTACATTACATATATTTTCTTTCAAAGTTTAATTTAAAATTTAGTTTTGCCAAGTTTTTTTGTCTTGGCTCAACATCCATAGTCATTTATCATATTTAAAGGTTTTACACAGTTATGTATTTTACACAACATTTTTCATCTAATTTGGTCCTATAAATAAAATTTAGAAATCTGATTTGCAAAAGTAATTAATAGCTTTCTTGGCAATTCTATTTGTCACTTGGTTGCTAAATCCGAACTTAGCCTCTGGAATTGACGAAGAGGGTTAAACTGGTAAAGTACAATATTGAGATATTGTAGGGGTCAAATCTCCCCTATAAGAATCGATGTCCTAAAACGATTAAACTGAACCGGTTATCCCATGGGCTAATTAACTGGAGGTTGAACCAGAGGCCTAATTCAAATCAGTCTAGTGGTAAAGCCCAGGAGATAAAAGCCCATTTAAGGCCCAACCGACTTAGTGGTTGTAGCTTAAATGGAAAACCTAGAAAACTTAGGAAAACTTCATATTTTGTATTGGGTCTGGCCCCACAAAACCTAGACTTAAAGTATTATAAATACTCTTGTACATCCTCATAATAAAGGGATCACGAAATATCTTACAGAAACTCTGCTACAGCTAATAAAAACCCTAACTCATCTCTTTTGTCTTTGTGTTTTTAAATCCTAGAAGCTCTCTACTTCTTTGAACCTTACAAATGCAATTGTGAGAATCCAGCTCCCACAATTTGGTGCTAGAAGAAGGGTGGAGTAAAAGCTTCTTACATGAAGAAACCACTTAGAACAACTCATAAAGATGACCGGAAACAGCAACACAACTCAATGGGATGCGACAGACGACGGCGCCGGTCCAGAAGGGACGCCTCCCAACGGATCCGGAGCAACCGAACTGAATAACGAGCAGACGGCTCATAATGACAGACACAACGAGGAGCAGGCGCCTTTTAATGGATCTGGCACGACGGGTCCTCAGACCAATATGACAGCAAACTCGGAGGCGTTCAGCAAAGTCTGAGCAGGAGGCAATCAACAACACCTTGACGGCGGAGTTGAAAACTCTATCAGCTGCTAGCCGAGTGCGCGAAGGAGGAATCTTCCGTCGGCCTATGCCCCGTATCGCTCTAACAAATATCTTCTCGACACTAGTTGGCGCAACTACAAATCGCAGAACCCGCGACGAGTCAGCCTGGTTACAAGCCAAAGGCAGTAACATGCCGCCTACTGGTGTCGTCGAGATCGCTGACGATACTGAAGAAGAGCGTCGATTAGACTTTAGAGTTGCACGACCTGCTCAAAGGGGTAGATAGCCCAATTATGAGCAAGAACAAGACAAGGTTGAAGTCGAGGAAAACCTCCGATGGGTCGACCAAGCCGAATCCACAACAACCCAAAGAACGTCTGCCACTAATCAGTAGAGGGAGATAGACGAACACAAAGCTTCTCTACGACAAACTGCAAAGGAGATACGGACGCAAGTCCATCACGCAATAAGCAAAGCCCTGGAGATCGACCGAGTGCTAGAAGAAGCGCGGAATACCCCGTTTAGAGTGGATCACAAAAAGCCCGACTGTGTGAACCCGGCTACTATCTTCTATTCGTGGAGCACCTCAAGGGGACAGCTCTCCACTGGTTCGCAGGAATGGAAAGGAACTCGATTAACAATTTTGCACAGCTCTCTGAAGCGTTCTTGAAGCAGTACGCCATCCTGCTCAAGAGGAGATCTTCAGAGGCAGACCTCTACACAATGTCTAAAAGGCCGACTGAGCCACTGCAAAAATATATTGAGCGCTTCCAGTTGGTGTTAACTCAAGTCAAGGGGATAGACGACATATCAGCACTCGGAGCTTTACAGAAGGTTCTATGGTATAACTCAGAATTTCAGAGGGAATTAACAGTGAACGAACCAGCATCCATCCAGGACACCCTTCATCGCGCCAATGGCTTCACCACGAGCGAAGAAGAGACAAAAATCGGGCACTAAAATATGGGAAGATCAAAAATCCTAACTCCCAAGAAGCTCCAGCTACTGGGGAGAAGCAGCGGGGTAATTTGTCTAGCACGAAGGAGGTTTCAATGGTGTCCATAACTATCAAGTCGACTTGCCCGGCTACGGACGAGGTAGAGGGCAAGGCGAGGAAGAGGAACTTTAGGTCGCAGCTTTTGCAACACTTGGATGAGGAACTCGATATACGACGAGTCAGCTTATTGCGAGCTGCACTGAACAAACAAAATATCGACTGCCAATTGCAGAGTGCTCGGCTCGCGGCTCGCGGCTCATGGCCAAATTAGCAGCCGGCGAGCTCAAAGGCAACATAAGTGTCAACAATTTCCAAATGGAATAGTTCAACGATCACGTCAAAGATGTAGCCCGCATTAAGCAAAAAAATGAGATAGACAAGACGACAAAAAAGGCCAAGGCGATCTAAAAAGGAAAGTCTGGAACGTGATTATGGGTGGCTGGCACTTTTGTTCTGATACGGTCTCATCAATCAAAGCTTTTCAGCGGAGAGCTGAGGTGGAAACCAACAGGCCTACTCCGTCTAAGTTGCCAAACGTTACCATCACTTTTGAAGAGCGAGAATTTGATAATACAGATAAGCCTCATGACGATCCGCTCGTAATTCGAGTACTCATAGATGATTGGGATACAACTCACGTCTTGATCGATACCAGTAGCACAGTAGACATCGTTTCTAGGGATACTCTAGAACGAATGGAAATTGATCTCTTACGAATCAAAGCGCACTCGAAGCCTTTGACTGGTTTTAATGGCGAGACGACGATGACGCTTGGAACAATCAGACTACCCGTATGCGTAGAAGGAGTGACCAAAGTGGTTAATTTTGCAGTATCCATCCGACTATCTACAACATCATTATTGGTACACCTTGGCTTAACTCAATGCGTGCAGTCGCTTTAACTTACCATCTTTGCCTCAGGTTCCCAACCTCGGATGGAATTAAAAAAATTAGAGGTAGCAAGACAGGGTCTCGTTCATCTTTTATGGCTGTGCCTAAACTAAGAAGTCAAGCAACAATTCATATTCTAAAGGATAAGTGTAAGAAGCAAAAGACAGACAGAGACAAAGCTATCAAGCTTGATCTTATCACATTTCTTAAAGAGAATGTGGGCACCTTCGCATGGACAACCGAAGATATGCCTAAAATAGACATCAAGATAGCCAGCCACGAGTTGAACGTTGATCCAAATTTCAAATCAGTCAAACAGAAGCGTAGGAGGCTCGGGCCAGACAGAGCTCCTGGAAAACCTCCTGCGAGTCAGCTCGATTTCAGAAGTTAACTACCCAGATTGGCTAGCTAACCTAGTTGTTGTAAAAAATAAAATTGGCAAGTGCCGTCTATGTATGTACTTCACTGATCTGAACAAAGCTTATCCCAAGGATAGCTTTCCACTTCCACACATAGACCACTTAGTCGAAGCAACAACGGGGAACAAGCTACTCTCATTCATGGACGCGTTCTCCGGCTACAATCAAATCTTCATGAACCCTGACGATCGTGAGAAAATGTCATTCATCATGGATTGCGGGATTTACAGCTAGAAAAGTCATGCCTTTCGGCTTCAAGAATGCCAGAGCTACCTACCAACATTTGGTAAACAAGATGTTTGCAGATCATCTCGGCAGGACGATGGAAGTATACATAGACGACATGCTATTCAAATCATTTGAGGAGAAAGATCATGTCGCACACCTTGCAGAATGTTTTGAGAGGCAAAATCTGCACAACTTGAAGCTGAATCCGACAAAGTGTAGGTTTGGTGTTACTTCAGGAGAATTCTTCGGGTATCTAGTAACTCATCGCATCATCGAGGCCAACCCGAAGCAGATCGACGCACTTATCCAAATGACATCGCCGAAAACTAAGAGGGAAGTTCAAAGACTGACCGGCCGAGTGGCAGCACTCAACAGATTCATATCGCGTTCCACCGACAAATGCTTGCCCTTTTACGACACGTTCCGAGGAAAGAAGATATTCGAGTAGACGGACAAATATGAGAATGCCTTTCAGGAATTGAAAAGTATCTCGCAATTCCACCAGTGTTGGCAAAACCGGTTACGGGCGAGCCACTCTATCTCTATATTATGGTTTCCCTAACAGCCGTAAGCGGGGTCCAAGCACACGGCAGCGACCAAAAGTCTGTTTTTTACATTATTAAGTCCCTCACCGACGCAAAAACTAGGTATCCGCTAATAAAAAAGTTGGCACTCGCCGTAATCACCTTGGCTCAGAAGTTACATCCATACTTCCATTCCCATTGCGAGATGTTCTACACAATCCGACTCAGTCCGGAAGGTTAGCCAAGTGGGCTATCGAGTTAAGCGAATTCGATATCGAATACCGCAGTAGGACAAGTATAAAAGCACAACTGTTGGCCGACTTCCTAATCGAATTACCCAAAGTGGAGGCCTCAGAGGAGATCAAGAGCTCATCATCACAGCCTTGACGGCTGCATGTAGAAGGTTCCTCATCCAAACACTGGTCTGTAGTAGGCATCTGTTTATCATCACCAGATGACGATTCATTGGAACAATCATTACACCTCAGCTTTCAAGCGTCAAACAACGAGGAAGAATACGAAGCTCTACTCGCTGGCTTACGATTGGCTAAAGCGCTTAAGATGACAATGATACAAGCTTTTTGCGACTCTCAGCTTGTTGTTAATTTGTTCAATGGTGTATGCTACGAAAGACGATAGAATAGAAGCTTAGCTCGTACTCGTAAAAACACTGGCCGCATAATGGGAAGAGTTTACACTTACAAGAATTCCACGAGAGGAGAATGTCGGGCAGACGCACTCGCTTCACTAGGATCATCAGTGCAGCCCGACGAAGGTCTTCAACAAATTGTGCCGGTTGAGTTCATCGAGAAATCAAGCATCATTATCCCGCGTGAAGTTAACATCTTGACACGGTCTCAAGCCGCGAAAACAAAAGCGCAACAGGACCTGAAGAAGGCTGTCCAGCTTGCCAAAAAGGTGAATGATGATGATCCAGATAACAGTCCGATCTGCCCAATGGATATCGATCAATCGGCCAGCCGGGATTCGTTAGATAACACTGAAGTCGAACAAGAACCTATCCCAGCCGAGGATAAGATCGATGCGATAGACGAAGACGGCGAGCCCGATCCGGATAGTACGACTATTAATCACGGCCTGCTTTCTGAACAGTTTTCCAAAGATTTTCCAGGGGACGCTTACCTCTATAGTGAGGAACCGCCGCCGGAACATGAAGTGGACGGCATTGCTGACGATACTACCACTTATGGTTGTGAAACGAAATGGATGGATAACATTCGCGTATACCACGCTGATGGCGAGGTGCCAACCGACAAGTGGGCAGCCCGCAAACTTAAAGCGCAGGCATCGCGTTTTATCCTTTTTCACAGTGAAGTTTTTAAGTGGCGACTGTCCGGGCCTCTCCTTGTTTGCATCGAAGGATAGGCGGTTCGCAAGATTATGCAAGAAGTCCATAGTGGGTCATCTGGCAACCATTCCGGGGCAAGATCACTTGCCATCAAAATAAAAAGACATGGTTACTTTTGGCCGACAATGATCAGAGATTATGACTGAACTGGGGGCTAACTGTAGGGGTCAAATCTCCCCTAGAAGAATCAATGGCCTAAAACGATTAAGTTGAACCGGTTATCCCATGGGTTAATTAACTGGAAGTTGAACCAGAGGCCTAATTTAAATCAGCCCAATGGTAAAACCCAGGAGATAAAAGCCCATGTAAGGTCCAACTGACCTAGTGGCTGTAGCTTAAAAAGAAAACCTAAAAACCTTAGGAAAACTTCCTATTTTGTATTGGGTTTTGCCCGGTAGACTTAAAGTATTATAAATACTCTTGTACATGCTCATAATAAAGGGATCATGAAATATCTTACAGAAACTCTGCTACAGCTTTCCAGCTAATCAAAACCCTAATTCATCTTTTTGTCTTTGTGTTTTCAAACCCTAGAAACTTTCTACTTCTCTGAACCTTACAAATTCAATTGTGAGAATCCAGCTTCCACATATATGGAACTAGGTAGCAAGAACAACCGAATAATTTTCTCAAAAAGAAAAAGAACAATCGAGTAATACCAACATGTTGAAGTCTCCAAATCATAAATGAGACTAAAGAGGAACAATGAATGATGTAAGGCTCAGATTTTTGGTTTGTTATGGGTGAATTAGTAGAATAACACTATTGGGAGATGAAATTAAGAAAGTAACATGTTAAAAATATAATTAAGTAAGTAGCAAAGAGAATAAATTTTAGACGAAATTACCCTTACATGAATTCATAAAAAAATAGTTGACTATTTCTGAAATTACAAAGTTAACTATTTAGTTAATTAACATCTCACAAAATCGTTAACTATCTCACACTATTTTATAATATAGTTAGCTATTTTTCAAAAATAGTTATCAATTTAAAAACATAGTTGTTTATTTTATCAATTTCATAACATAAAAAGTTACATGAAAATGTTGTCGTAGTAGTTACCTATTTAAACAAAAATAGTTAACTATGTTGAAAATGTAATTACCTATTATAGTTTGCATTATGAAAAAATAACATACATAGTTAACTATTGTAAGAAACATAGTTTACTATTATAGTAGTTTATAGTTATGTTTAGAAACATAGTTAACTATAATATAACAAATTTACATAATTAATTATATCAAATATACATATAAAGAATAGTTAACTACAATAAAAAAATATTTCACTACACTATATGATATTTGACTATATTCAATAATAATCTACTAAATGTACATGTTAATTTACTATAATAGTTCACTATATTTATACAAATAATAATTCATTAGCCAAAAAAGAGACAAATGCACAATAAATACTTATAATCAACTATGTAAAATTTCATAGTTCACTATGTTAAACATACTGGTAAAAAATAGTTAACTATAATATATAAATAGACATACTCAATAATAGTCAACTATAAAAATATACATGTTAATTTATGGGTATAATTGGAATTTTATATAGACAATTTGTTAGATACTTAATTATGATTTAGGTCATGTTACATATTTAATTAAATATTAAAAGGTTAATATTGATGCTAATTTCCCTTGTTATATTTACCAATCACTACTATTTTCACAAAATTTCCAAAAACAATTCTAACCATTCTAATTAATATAAAGCAACAAACTGCTTTTAAAAAGAGACACGAAATAATATTAAAAAATACCATAAAATTTTGTTTTGATTTTGGTGACATGAAGGATATGTAACCATGTCATATGGTACACGTCGTGGCTTTAAGGGTTTCCATCTTCTTCTTAGTCTTATTTGTAAGTGATACTTGGCACTTAAAAATAAATCAATTGATGATTTGTTTTGTTCAGTTTTAAAGGTTAAATATAGTGTCAATCCTAATTTTAATAGAAAATGTTTTTTAGGACACGAAAAGATAAAAGGAGCAGGAATATTAGACTAGATGCTCAACAACAAATCAGGAAGAGATACGATATATGTAAATTCAAACGAGAGGTAGAAGAAGCTTCTCCTTTTGCGTTCACGGTTGGAAATACTGAAACCATGTAGTGACGCTGTACAATATTTATTTCCAATTCCAATTGTTTCGAACCATTTTTGTTGTTTGAATATCAATTCATTCTTATCTGAAAAAGGCTTTGAAAGAGTAAATTCATGAAATAAAATAAATCTAACCATAATAAGGTTTTTACAATTGTTTGGTGCGGAATGGGACAGTTTGTCTTCATTCAAAATTTAAATCTAAACAATGCATGCGTGGGTTAAAACTCTAGTGATTAAAAAAGTGGAGATACTTTTTGTTGTTTGGCTACAAAAGGTTGGTATTTAGAGATAAATAAGATAGGGGAACTAGGGTAAACTTTCATGGAATTGAGTGGTTGAGTCTTGAACCAATAGGCTTGAGGTCCGCATAGGGATTCACTGGCCTGTGAGTCACTCGGTGGATCAAGTCTTCCATTTTTCATCAGTGATGGTCGACCGGTGAGCTCGATGGATCGAGCCACCAACCGGTGCTTGGCTCGTCGAGTGAGTTTTGTCCGTTTTATTCTCTTCGTTGTCTTGGTCTTTCTTCTTTGTTCTCATTTTGTTCTTCATGATAGTCTTTGTCCAAAGCATCCTCCAAGTCCCTAGATTAAGATAGACCAAAAAAGAAACATGCATGCTCTACGACTCTAAAATGCATAAACTTAACCGAAAAATATGCGATGGATATATGCACAATGCAAGATAAAACCACAATAAAATGGTTAAAACCGAGGAAATATAGACACATCAAATTCTCCCGAACTTAACCTTTTGCATGTTCGTAAACAAACAATAAAAAGTAGTAAGAAGGTTTTTGAAAACTGCGGACTCATATCCAAAAGAAGAACATAAAGCTTTTATTTCAATATGCAAAAGAGAAGACTATGAGTGCATGTGCACCCACTTATACTTTGATTTTTTTTGTTATTTGTCAGGTAAAATAAGAAAATATCTACTAATTAATATAGTTTTTTGTTTTTTGTAAGGTAAAAATGCACCCGCAAATAAATTTATTTAATTTGTGCACCCACTAAAACTTTGTTATACATCCAAAGTCAAATGTAAATATCGGAAAATTCTATATTTAAATTATTTACTCCAACTTTTCACATCTAAAAATTATTTTACCCTTAGACTAGACTTTACGTATCTACAGGTTATCATGCTTTCACCTCTTTAACATTCAATTCATGGTTGACCAAAAATAAATAAATTTCATGAAATTAAAAATGTGAGGTCTTGCAATGAGATATATATGGAAAAAGTGATACAACGGTTTAGGTGAAAATTTGGGTTTAGCTTTAAAAGAGGCGGTAAAAATGTTTGGGGTTTCTCTCGAAACAAAATACAAGTCATTCTGTGAAACTTAATAGAGAATGGAACAATTGATGCATACGACATTTCTCTTTTATCAATCTACCCACCCCTAATCGTTATTCTAATGTAATCCCAAGACTTAATATACCTTACCTGAATATTTCTTTGAATATCACAACCCCAATTTGTTTCTTTTTGGTATAAATTTACCATATTCATATTCTTTTTTATTTGTAATGCATCTTACATTCCTCTTAAAAAATTCTTAAATTCATTTTGGCAATGTTTTTAAACCCGGACCAGGGACCGCACCGGAAACTTTTTTGGGTCATAGGTTAAAGTAGTCCAACCGGCTTCAACCGGGTATAATAGTTTAAAAAAAATATTAGTATATATATTTAATCTTATATTCTTTTTCTATTTATATGTCCACATCTATCCATAGATAAATAAAAAAAATTCAAGTATTACAAATATTTGGAAAAACAAAAATTCTTCAATAACAATAACAAACTAAAAATAAATCATAGATACTAAAATAATATATAGGAGCTTATTTTAAGCGTTTCAATTTAAACTATTAAACGATTTATAATTTTTAAAAGTTTTATATGAAAGAAATTTATTCTCTTTAACTTTATAAACTCTATTTTTACTCTTTTTTTTGTTGAAAAATAAGAACTTATAGAAAATATATTATTTTTAAAACATTGCTTTTTGGTATAGATTTTAAGAGGAGCTCATTACTTAATTAAATTCTTAGAGCTTTTCTTTTGATTTTTATTACTCCCTTAGCAACCCTTATTTAAAGAAACCAATTTGGTTTTATCCCTTTTCTCCCACTATTGGAAACCATAATCCATATCCCATAATAACTTGACCTACACTTTCCATAAATGAAAGAGAGGACTTGTCATCCCTAGCTATCTTATTAGGGTAATTAGCATATATAATACTCTTTACACCAAAAATTAAGTCTATAACATATCCTAAATTATAATTAGCTAACTAACATTTACAATACTTAAATTGACTATTTTAACCTTAACCAATTAATCAGCTTTTAACTTTCAAAATAAAAAATAATGATTATTTAACCTTTTGTACATTACACTAAAAAAACCAAAAACCCTAAATTATATTATTCTTCTCACCTCCTCCTACGGCCGTTTGTCTCCTCTTCTTCCTTTTATTTTTTTCTTTTCAATTGTTCTTCTTCTCCTCCTATTCTTTTTATTCAATTTGAAATTTCACTTATTTTCTCTCTCAATTAGTTTGTCGTAACTCGTCATTGATCAATAATTTTGAAGTAAAATGGTGTTTATTTTCCATCAAAACATATCCAATGTCGTATTATTTTTCTTTCTTCTCCTTTGTTAAACATATGACCAGGGATATACTCGATACTATGAGAAGTAAGTTTATCAACAATCATTGCCACATATACTTATAGTTAACTAATATAATAAACTATTTATACATAATCTCTTATATAGTTCACTATCACTTTGTTTGTATGGTAAACTACTTCTTATATCTCATGTATAGTTCACTAGTTCACTATTGATCAGAAAAAAGTTCACTATTACTATGTTTAGTCAAACATATATTTTCTAATAGGTTATAATAGTTCACTATATTTGTAACTAGGTTTGAGTGGTTTTTATGATAATTTCGCATAGTTCACTATGTAGTTAACAAAATTAATAGCAAAATAGTATAGTTAACTATTCCCTTTATTTTAGTTATCTATATGGCCTCCAACTATATAAAACTTAAATTGAAAATGAGGTTACATCATTTACGAAGACTGATCACAAGTAAGTTTAGTGAACTACGTTAGTGCAAACCACTATTATAGTTAACTACGTCAGTTTGTGTACACCACTATTATAGTGAACTATGTTAGTTTGTGTAGGCCACTATAATTACTCATTTGTCCATTTCGTTTTTTTTTTGAAGTTTTCATATAAAAAAAAATGTTTGATTCCAAAAAAAAATTTACTGATTTTTTTAATTTAGTTATTTATTAAGGGTATTTTAGTCAAGTTATCTTAAGTGGATGCTAGATACCTAATTTCTAATTAAGTTATGTTATACACGTAATTAAAGACTTTCAAACTATTATACACCTAATTAACCCATCTTATTATTATTATTTTTTTTTTTTTATGAATACATATGAACAATATTTCACTCAAGAAATAATGTTGGTCTTAAAAAAGGGGTTTTTTTTTTTTTTTTGTCGTGGTTTTAAAAAAGGGTTAAGTTAAGGTAAGATGGTATTCGAATCACCAAAGGATGGTAAAATGAATAAAGGAAACCGAGTGTGATAATAATGAAGTTTAAGGGAAGTTTAACATCAAATCATGAAACATCATTTTCTCTTTTTCTGTTTCTTCAAATCTTCATAGATTTTTTTTATCATATTTACTGTGAAGAAGTTGTCGTTTAAGCCTTTGGGCTGTTTAGAGGTGCGGGCTGTGGTTGAAGCCCATTACGAGATCAGAAGAATTGGTTTGGTCAAAGTTGATTAAATCTCTAATAAGAAAGTCAACTTCTTCTTCTTCCCAGGGAATCAGAGTTGTTACAACAGAATCAAGAGAGAGAGAGGTTTATCAGTTCAGAGAGAGATAGAGAAGAAGCTTGAGCTAAGAGATCGAATCGGAAGTCTCCGGTGTATTGGATCTTCAAGTTCTTCTCTCCGATCTGTTACGTCTGCGGCTTGAGGTTGGATGAGCTCTGCGTCGGCGAGTTGAGCCGAAATCTCCTTGTTCTGATCTTTCGGCGAAGAAATCCTCTCTAGAGATCCTCGCTTGTAAATTCCTGTAAAAACTGCAGAAGAGAAGTAGTAGATACAATTAGCAGTGCTTAGAAGAAATCTAATTGTAACTGTAACATTGATCGGCTTGTTAACGCCGCGTTATAGCGTTTTCCGGTGACTGGATCACCGGCGAGTTAGGGGTTGGCACTAGGTCCCGAACCTCTGTGTTCTTTAGTTTCTGCAAAGTTAATCTCTCAAGAATCTAATTGAATCAGCTTAAGAATCTGGAAATTGGATTAGATTTCCTTACATTTACTGTTTCTTGTACAGCAAGAACCAATCCATGCAGAATTTCTTTCTTTCTTTTTCTAGTACAACTTGTATCATTTGAGAGAGAAAAGAAGATGAACTTAACGGATAAAACAACTGCGTTTTTTTAATAAGTCAGAAGTACTAAACAAAACCAACTTCGTGAAATAGAAAGCACAAACATCAATTGATAATTTGTTTAGAAAGCACAAACATGAATTGGACGCAAATTGTTCAAAAATATATTCTGAGTTGGCCATAATCAATCTTTTGACGTGTGGAGGACGAACTCACATTTTTTATGGAACAATATTAAAGCACAAAACATCAACTGATAATGTCTTCCAGACTTCCACCTTTACCTTACGCACGTCTTCTAAAAGAAACATTCTCTGAATTTGCCGATGTACTGTCCCCAATATTCCATATAAATATGCATCTTATGGGCACTTTGAATTTCATCACCAAAACTTATAGGCAAGGAAAGAGCTCATCATACGAAATGAGGTCAATCACAGCTTTGTTTTTCCTTTTCTGTTTCCTTGTTCCCTCTGCTTTGGCGCAACTAAGAAATGGGTTCTACGGCCGGTCATGTCCCCGAGCTGAAACCATTGTTCGTAATGTTGTCGCCAACCGTTTAAGCCGTGACCGTAGCATTACTGCAGCATTGCTTCGTATGCAGTTTCATGATTGTTTTGTCAGGGTGCGTAAGCTTCTCCTTGTGTGTATGTATCACGGATCTGGAGGTAACACTGATCATGTAATATCTTGATTTGCAATGTAGGGTTGTGATGCTTCCCTCTTGATCGACCCAAGACCCGGAAGGCCCTCCGAGAAAAGCACCGGACCAAATGCAAGTGTGAGAGGCTTCGAGATCATTGATGAGGCTAAGAGACAGCTCGAGGCTGCGTGTCCCCGAACTGTCTCATGTGCAGACATTGTAATTCTAGCCACCAGAGACTCGGTTAGATTAGCTGGTGGTCCAAGTTACTCAGTACCAACAGGAAGACGTGATGGATTAAGGTCAAGCCCAAATGATGTGAACTTGCCTGGACCAACAATTCCGGTGGCTGCATCCATCAATTTATTTAGAGCTCAAGGCATGACTACGGATGACATGGTTACACTTATTGGCGGTGGCCACAGCGTCGGTACGGCTCATTGCAGTTTCTTCCAAGATAGGCTTGCTGACCCAGCAATGGACCGCACATTGAATGCTAGGTACGTGGTTCATTTGAAAATATATCTTAACATCAAAACATATATATATGACTAACCATTAATACATCTCTTAAGGTTGAGGAGCACATGCCGTTCTCCAAATGATCCAACGGTGTTCTTGGACCAAAGGACGTCATTTACTGTGGATAACGCAGTCTACGGAGAGATCCAAAGACAGAGAGGAATCCTAAGAATCGATCAAAACTTGGGCCTCGACAGATCAACCCGTGGAATTGTATCAAGTTTTGCATCAAGCAATACACTCTTTAGACAGAGATTTTCCCAAGCAATGGTGAAAATGGGTGAAATTAGAGTTCTTACAGGACGCTCGGGAGAGATCAGGAGAAACTGCAGAGTCTTCAACAACGGACGTTGATTCCACGCTGTCTCTATCCCAAGTGACTAAGACAAAAGAAACCTATGCTTTTTGTTTTGCTTTTCCAGTATCATGTTTTGTTTTTCCTTCAAAATTGATTCGCCGTGCTGCATGGATTATTTTATTTTTTCTGTTCACTTGTTTTTCTGGCTTTGAAGTGTTATAATTTCTTGTCCTATTTTTGGCTTATTCTTGTCTTAAATCTATCATCTACGTAAGAGAAGATATAACAAGAGTTAAAAAAGATGGGAAAAAAGAATAAAGTCCTTTTACCAAACTGTGTTAATGAATAAATTGCTCAGTAACTGTTTACCAAACTGTGTTTGTAAACCACTGGCCAAGAACTTCGGCTTTTCAAAGATTCTACCAGCAATTTATGCAGTAATTCCTTCCAATTTCACATGCTATATATGACTTATACGATGAGACCTATACGTTTTAGGGCATGTTTTCAACTATGTCATCTACGGAAATAATCTGATAAAAAAAATGGTTTGCTTTTGTAGAGCTTACTGGTTGGGGGACAGAGCAGTATGTGATTAGCAAAGTGTAGTACCTGACTGTTCTATGAAGAAGTTAGTTTCCGTTTAAGAATCTCATTCTCTTTTCTCAGTTTCATAAGCTTCTGCTTTAATGTCTCGACCTGTCGATTCGAAGTTGTATCCCGCTGTTTTTCTGCTATTGTAGTTCTACTAATAAGCACTGCAAAGAATATAAAGGTGACCTACAATTAGTTGCAATACTCTGAAACCTGTGAAGTCTTAGTGAAACCTGAACCACTTGCTAAAAGCCTTTTTCTCCCAAAACTGAGTTAGTGGAAGAGGAAGAAACTCTTACATTCCTTCTGCAGGCTCTGAAGTTTGTTACTGATATCATTTTTCTCTTCTTGTTCCATGAGAAGGCAGTCCTTTAGATCCTG
This sequence comes from Draba incana, assembly GCA_963576765.1. Taxonomy (NCBI): domain Eukaryota; kingdom Viridiplantae; phylum Streptophyta; class Magnoliopsida; order Brassicales; family Brassicaceae; genus Draba; species Draba incana. The sequence continues at coordinate 13,438,844 of OY755210.1, forward strand.
AATCTCGAGTTCGTCTATCAAATGATTACATTAGGAAGCCACATGTATGCCGTAACATAAACATAAACTTAAGCAATTTGGAGATTAAATGTCGAGTATTACACTTGGATTCCACTTCAGAAAATACGCGATCCAGCTTCTTTGACATTGCTTGAATATGCAATTTGTTAGCTGTCAAGTCTTGGCGAAGCCTATCATTTACCATTTCGTTCGTCGCTTTTTCAACCAAAAGGCTTCTGTAAGTAAAAAAGTTTTGGTAGTTACCAAAAAACGATTAGATTCATGTCAGGTAAAATAATAGTAGCGATTTGCAAATGGGCTTTATACCTGATTTTATTCTCTAGCTCCTCAACCTTTGTTACATGCTTCTTCCTAAGAGATTCCAAAGCATTCCTATGTTCCTACCACATCTTGCACATATATCATAACATAAAAGGTGCCTATATATATGAGTGTATACAAATTCATAGCTAGGAAACTCTTCTTGCAGAAAAATAATTGACATGTATGAAGTTTTAATATCTCACAAGTTCTTTGCTTTTGCTTTCGTCATTTACTCTCTTTAGCTCCTCTTTCAAGCCGTGACACTTAGTTTGATGCTCAAGCTGTATATGGTCAATAAAGAAATGGTTTCAGATATTACGCAGACGAAAAAGACAACTTTCTAGCGTTTATTTTCTTTTCAATAGGAAATGACCTGATCAGCAAAATCTTTTAGAGATTCCGTATATAGCTTCTTCAGCCTTTCATTCTCTGTAGGTTCCTCAACCAATTAGATACATCCAAAAGCAAACTAGCAATATAAAGAATGTAAGCTAAACAAAATTAACCAAAACCTTCTTTAAGAGTTTTATTACTAATCTCAAGAGCCTCTCTTCTACTCGTTTCCGCGTTACTCTTTGATCGGAAAAGGTTGATTTCATTCATCCCGATTTTGAAATCCTGAACAAAAAATCAAAGAAACAAATAAACAAGCAACGCATGAACGATTGTTCAACTTCTAGCTATAGAATCATTCAAATAAGCAGTGTAATTAGAATTAAACAACAACTGGAAGATTTTGAAATCCTTATGAGCAATCCAAACTGTTCGTAACATTTCTGATTCTATCAGTGAACGTCAACGGTGATTTGACTGAACAAAACTCGTTCGACGATAAAAATGAGCAGATCGCAATTTCCAGATTTCTATTTCAATCGATTCGACAGAGAAGGAGATAGAACCGATTGAATTCCAGATGAAGAAAGTGATGATCGATTTGATTCGATTTTTCTCCTTTATCGGGAAAACAAATCAGAATACTGGAAGTAGGAAGCGAAGAAGACGAGATTGGAAGAGAGTATTGAGAAAAATCACCTCGTAGATCTGATCGAAACTAGAGAGAAGCAAATTCATCTGCTCTTCGCTGCTTGCCGCCATGAATTCGTCGATTTGTGTTTTTTTCGTGTGTTTCGAATTAGGGATTTCAAATTCGAGGTATGTGTGTGTCATCTTGTTGCCTTATATTAAATTATTAATACCAAATTTTTTTCTCCCTCAATTAATCACACATCCAACGGTCTATCATCACTGAAAAAATTGAAAAGTAATATCGGTTGAATTAACAAAAACTGACCATGACTTTGGCTTGTTTGCGAGTGGCCACGTCTTAGAGGTGCTGATCTTCATTGGCGTTTTCCCTTTGAAAATTTAAGTTTTGCTTTGAGCTTAGTATTTGTCGAAGCTCGGGATCTTTAGTCTAGTGGTTGCCTGGTTGGAAGAATTACAAACATATATTTTTCTTTTTCTTAAAGGGCTATATGAGCTATCCGTTCAGATCTTTAGAGTTTGATAACATTTCCCGTCACCATATGCAATCACCCGGATATGGGCCTGTTCGTTTGCTTGTCGTTGCAGCTGCGGCTGCGTCATGCGGTCAAACGATGTTCGTTTACTTGACACAGTCTCTTGCGGCCAAACATTGCGGCTAATTGCAGTTGTAGCGTTTCAAATTTCTGGACGCTGAAATTCAGCGTCAGAACTGAAACCGCTGCGATTAAACGCTGCGACCAGACGCTGTGGCAGGCAAACAAACACAATCGTTACGTCTGATTACAGCGTCTAGCCGCAGCTGCTGGCGGCACGCAAACAAACATGCCTTATGTCATGTTTACGAACGGTTGCGTTTATGCACATTTTAATCAATCATGCATGAAACACAACTATATATAATTTTATAGCGTTTTAAAAAAATATTAACACAAATCACTAGATTTCTCAAACATACCAAACTAAACTGACAGAGTAGTATTATTATATATGTTCGGCCTTGTCCTCGAATTGTGTTTGTGTTATGGGCTTTTCCGTTATGCCTTTCTCTATGTTCTCCCTGTTTGTGGAGTTATGTTTGATTACCTTGCAAGCTCTTATTCGTTGGCGCATTTGAGGCATCAATTTTTTTTCAGAGAAGATAGTTGTTTTGAAGCGGTTCTATGGCTCAACGGTTGGTTTAGGTTCTTGGCTTCCTTACGTAGCGGCATTCTTTATCTTTTTCTAAGTTTTTATTACCTCTTGTTGGGTCCAAATGTTTACCGGTTTACCATTTTCGTTCTTGTACTTCCGTTCTATGTTTCAATATAAATCAGATGGAAAAACTGATGAAAAAGCACTATTTTTGACACTTGTAAAAATTTAGATAACTTAATACTATAATCCTACAAACCTATAGGTTGTTGGATCAATTTTTAAAAGTATTTAAAACTTCATTCTTTTGTCAAAAATTGGATGAATGTGAATAAGAAATGTGTTGGAACTTTATTTGACATATATTATGAGCTCATGGGCTATAGTATGTTGGGCAAATAAAATTATGATTGAATGAGAAATGTAGTGTTATAAGGGAAAGCCCCAAACTATGGAAATGTATATGGACATGTAAAAAGTCTCACATCCCTTAGATGGAACTTTTTCATGTGATATATATTAGAGTGAACATATAATAATAATAATTAAAAACATTACTATATACATGGAGAGAACAAGAGACCACCACCACCACCGAACCGGGCCGGGCACGAGCTTGTGGCTCGCGGCCGTGGGGTCTCGGGGAATGCCGAGCCGACTATATTCTTTTTGGACCGCGGTCGGTAATAAGAGACTCAATTAAAGATTTTATTCTTCCCAAAATCTCGTCTAACTCCTCCCACGTATCTCTCTCCACTCGGTTTCAAACTGCTCAGAGATCCTCTCCACTCGGTTTTAAACTGCTCAGAGATTTTCTCCACTAATCAGAGATTTCAGGACCTGAGTAAATCACTTCTGGTTATAAAAGAAAGCCTCTGTTTATTCATTCAATTCACGCTTTCATAAACATTCACAGTAAAGAATACTCCAACAATCTCTCTCTTTTATTTCCGAATCAAAGTAAGTTCTTTAGTCCGAGAGTATATCGTAGATATACGGTTCACATATTCTGATTTAGAGTGTTGCTAATCAGTCTTAATCAAGATTGTATCCTGGGATTCATTATCGTACGAAACCATCACACTACGGGCGATATTTTGAATTAAGGAAAGAGAATTTGTTCTCTCTTTCTTCAATTAGATATCGGTTTATCGTTGTTATTAGCAGCTTCATTTCCGGGTCCCTACAATCTTAATTCAAAATCAATCCGAATACAGATTGAATATGCTTTACCTTCGACACGATTTGATTCTAAACATTTCTGCGAACGCTTCACTGCGAGTTTGCGATTTGTTAACGATCAGACTCTAACGTCTCCACGAACGCTTCCGAGCGAGTTTGTGATTCGTTCTGAATCGTACAATGCTATAACTAAACGTTTTGGTTATTAGCAAAATCGGTTTTACGTGCTTAGATAAACCATTCATTATTTTCAGAAATAATTTTTGTGTTATTATTCTCTATCAGTTACTTATCTGTCTCTATTTTCTGTGTCATTAGATGGTTGGAAACGGTGACAACGTTGTTGACAATATGGAAGTTGAGATTCTTACGGTTCAAATCACTGTCGAGACTCCTGCTCTTGCAGTTCAACCTGCTGGTCCGAACGTTGATACTTCAAATGGCAATGGAACTGATGAGTCCAACATGACAGCACACAAAGCTTTGTTTGGTGCAGGTCTCTACACGGCGCCAAAGTCGGCCGAGCCTACTCATGTGGATGTGATTCCTTCAATGTCGATGTCAGTCTCCCAAGGATTAATGCCAGAAAAGTTTGATGGAAATGGTTTCAAGACATGGCAGCAAAAGATGATGTTCTTTTGAACACGATGAACTTTGAGAAGTTCATCACTGAGGATAAGCCAATGGTCCCTCCCGGGAACACCGACGCTTATACTCTTGCAAGTATTGAAGCCTGGATCCATGGAGAATTCCTTTGCAAAGGCTAGATCTTAGGCCGCTTGATTGATCCTCTGTATGAGATCTACTGCCACGCAAAGTCTTCAAAAGCACTTTGGATGGCTTTGGAGAATAAGTACAAGTATGATGACGCTGGGTTGCAGAGATTCTCAACCGCGAAGTTTCTAAACTTTATGATGGTTGACTCCAAACCGATAATGGAACAAGTGGAAGCTTTCCAAAGAATCCTTCAGGAGATTGAATTGGAAGGAATGTCGATCTGTGGGGTCTTCATTGTCAATAGCTTCATAAAAAAAACTACCTCCGAATTGGATTGACTTCAAGAACTACATCACTTTCAAGCGTAAGGCGATGACTCTTGATGATGTGATTTAAAGGCTGAAGATTGAAGCAAACAACATGCTGCTCACGGTAATCAAGGTCAGCAAAAAGATGTTACATGGCTGAAGAAAAGGCTAAGCTGATGAAGCTCAAAGGCAAAGGGATCAAACTCATGCCACCTCAGAAAAAGGGTGTTAGATCTCTGAAATTATCTGCCTCCAACAACTTCAAGAAGAACAAGTCTGAAAAGAAGTTTAATGGTAAGTGTAATCATTGTGCCAAAATTGGGCACAAAGCTGATGTGTGCATGAGCAAGGCAAAGGCGATTGAGAATGGGAAATCTCAAGCTAACCTGACATAATACGACATGTGTGCTGTTGTATCTGAAGTCAACATGGCTAAAGACAATCCGATTGAGTGGTTCTACGATACCGGTGCAACCACACACATCTGTTCTAATAAGATAATGTTCCAAGTCTACAAGAAGAACAGGAAGAACACTGAGGAAAAGCTATTTATGGGGAACGAATCTGTGTCGAAGATTGAAGGAAAAGGCAAAGTGGTTCTGAGGCTGACTTCGGGACGTGACCTTCACCTCCATGACGTGAAGCATGTACCTGATATGAGGAAGAATCTAATCTCTGGGTCGATACTAAGCAAGCATGGATTCGCTGTGAATCTCGAGGCTAATGAACTTGTTGTTATGGGGTTTTTTGGGTAAGGGGTTTTTTAAGGGGGGACTTGTCAAATTGTTTGTGTCGACGATCCTCCCAAAAGTTGGTTATGTTTCTGGTTCTGGTTCTGCTTCTGTTGTTGTTTCAACTCCAATGAATGAAAAATATCTTGTTTACTTGGTTGAGTCGTTCGATACTTGGCATGAACGTTTAAGACATGTCAATTATAAAACAATTAAAAAAAATGCAAAATATGAATTTAATCCCAAAATGTAAATCAAGTAAAGAAAAATGTAAAGTCTGCATTCAGGCAAAACTCACTAAAAAACCATCACCCCAAGTTGAAAGTACTACCGAACCTCTAGGTTTAATACACACAGACTTGTGTGATTTAAAATATGTGCAAACTAGAGGCGGTAAAAAGTACTTTGTCACCTTCATAGATGATTGCATAAGATTTTGTTATGTATACTTATTACGTACCAAAGATGTTCCAGGAATCGGGGTTAGCCCAGAATATGTGGGGGGAAGCGCTGCTTACCACAAACTATATCCTCAACAAAATACTGCATAAAGTTACTGGTAAATCGCCACAAGAACTTTGGAAAGGAAAGGTACCTTCGTACAAATACCTTAAAGTATGGGGGTGCCTAGATATATCATGGTTTTTACCCAATTTAGACCATGATATAAGTTCTTTTATATAGAGTCTTTGTAGTGTTTTAGAGTCTTTTCAGGTACTAAGTCGTTTGGAGCATAAATGATGTTTACTAGAAGTTTTGGAGCATTGCGGAGTGAAGAATCAAAGATGCAAAATTCAGATTGAAGTTTCAGAGGTTGTGGCGAGCGAAACAACCATTCATGTCGCTCGTCACGAAGATTTTGAAGAGGTGTCAATTGACACCACTATCAGTGTCGATCGACACCATGGTCGCAGAAGCCAAAGACCCAATTTCGAAGATGTCCATTCAAAGCCCAAAAGTTCTAGATGTTTACTTTTATGTTTAGGACCTCTATATATACGTTTTAAGCCATTGTTGAGGCTTATGCTTTCTTTTACTGATTTTTTTGACATATCTTTTAATAAAACCATGTTTTCTTCTATGATCATGTCTGAGTAATTCTCTTGTTAGGTTTAGGGTTATTCAAGGGTTGTTGATGATTTGCTAGATCTGATCTGAATTGCATAGGATTAATATCTTTAGAAGATCTTCGTCTTAACTTGTTCTTATTGCTGATTTTAGTCTCGCGAACTGAAATCTGATCTTAGGTTAATTAAAAGAAACGACATTTTTATTAATTGCTTGAATTAGTTTTTGATGAGCAAAATTCCTTTTCGCAAAGACATTTGGTTTAGGGTTTTGTGACCAATGGAGCTTGATGCTTGTTTAGATTTATAAGATTTGCAACGACAGTTGGTTTTCTAGGATTTAGACTTAGATAATCTCTGTAGCGACAGCTGATTGGTTTTACATTCATGTTCATGTTTAGGAACTGAGCTTCATCATCCTATCGTTAATTTATCATCTGCATATCTGATTCACCTGCGAATTTGCTGTGTCTGGCATTTCTCTTTATTGTTTTACAACCAATCTCATTACTTATTTTATTTACTTGCATTCATCTTTTATTGCTTAGCTTAATCTGAGTTTATTGATCTACTGTGCAATTGATTCCCTGTGAATTTTGATACCTAAAGTACTGTATTGATCTCTTAATTTGAGGGAGTAGCTTTAGGGTTTAATTTGAGCATATCAAATTTTGGCGCCGTTGCCAGAGAGTCAACGCCATTAGATTTATTTTATTAGGATTTTGTCTAAGCTTTTTATTTTTATTTTTGCTTTGCTAGTTTCTTTTGCTTCTTTTTGCTTTAAGTTTCAGGTGTATGCCTGATACAAGGAGCTGCAAAGACAAGGAGCTAGTTGGATATGGTCTTCAGGAACTTGCACGTTTAGAGCGTGAGAACGTAAGAGTAGCAAGGATGGCTACTCAAGGACGTATAATATTGAGACTAGGAGAAGATGGAATCATGCGTGATCCGATAGGATTGAAGTACAACGAGGAAGGATTGAGGATCAACGATGATGGAGCATTGATCGTCGAGAATATCGAGGAACAGGCCAATCTGGAGCAGCCTGTCAAGCGACGCGAGCCACCTGTCGCTTGACTCAAAGAAAAATTGGGCGTCGAGCGACACCAGGGCTAGAATCCGCCAGATTTGTTGAGGAACGATGCGAATGCTGCGCAAAGACGGACATTGGCATATTTAATCGTCCAGAGTAGTTCTACGCCAATAGGTATGCCATTCGGCTACTTCCGTTCCAAAGGAACGACTATGAGGTCAAACAAGCATTCTTCTCTTTAGTTGCTCAAGACCCATTCTGCGGTCTACCTCATGAGAACCCGATGGACCACATCGAGAGGTTTGAGGATCTTGCATCTGCTATCAAGGCTAATGGAGTCTGAGAGGATTATCTATTCTGCAAGCTCTTCCCCTACTCTCTTCATGGGGGAGCTAAGTATTGGCTAAAGACGCTTCCACCGGGCTCGCTTATAAACTGAATGAACACAAAGAATGCTTTCTTAAGCAATTTCTTTGATGATGCAAAGTCCGAGGACCTTAGAGCGAAGATTTCAACTTTCAAGCAAGGAGATGTTGAGGCATTCAAGGCCGCGTGGTACAAATTTAAGGGCTATCAGAGAGACTGTCCACATCATGGATTCAACGAGGTACAACTACTTAATATCTTCTACAGAGGGATTGCCCTGCAATATTCTGTGACTCTGGATACTGCGAGTAATGGGAACTTCAATACGAACTCACCAACGACTGCCTTGAGATTGATTGAGAATCTTGCTAATAGCAATAGTGCTAAGGATATGGACTACCAAAGGAGCCAGTCTGGACAGAACATTGGTGGAAATTAACTTGCAGAGGTCACTAAAAAACTGGATTCGATGCACGATCTTCTGGCTGGGAAGAAGACGGTTCAATTCGCTAAGAGGGGTTTCTTCTTTCAAAGACTGATACTAACCCCAAGCGAGCTTGCAATGCTGTTCTGGTGGATCAAAAGGGCTATTTCGATGAGTTCAAAGCAATTTTGGGACTGCAGAGCACGTGTTGAGTGACGAGGAAGTCGTGTCGCTCAAGTAAATCACAAGTGTCGATTGACACCCTTGGAAATCATGATTCCGCGATTGTGAAGCAAGTGTTGATCGACACTACGGAGTGTGTTGATCGACACCCGACCCAGAAAAGCCCAAAAATCGCGAAATCATCAGTTACTTCAGAGGAGAACATCAACAAGTCTTAACTTCCATTCCCAGAGCTAGGAGATCGAAGCAGGAGGTCGAGGAAGCTATCTGCAAGAAGATGATTGATAAAATCATAGTCGAAATGCCATTTGTTGACACGATTAAGCTTTCGCCTGCAATCAGGAGATATGTTAAATGTATGATTGCTAATGGAGTTAGTCCTGAGGAAGGAGCGTTGTTGACAAGAGATATCAGAGCTATTCTTCTGAACAAAGCTCCCGTTCCTAAAAAGAAGAAGAATGAAGTGGTGGTATCTGAAGCAGTGAGCGCGATGATTCAAAGCAGAATCCGAGTGATGCTACCAGATCTTGGAAACTTCGTGCTTAATTGCTCAATCTCTACAGGAAGTTTCCCACATTCTCTTTGTGATTTGGGGTCTGGTATCAACTTGATGCCTCTTTCAGTTGCTGTTAGACTTGGAATGATAGAGTTCAAGGCGACTAGAATGTCTCTTCTTCTAGCTAATTAGTCCAGGAGATTTCCAGAAGGAATTCTGGAGGATGTTCCGATTAAGATTCAAGACTGCATCATTCCTGCGGATTATGATGATGAACCTGTAGATCCTCTAATCCTGGGAAGATCATTCTTAGCTACTACTGGTGCACAAATTGATGTAAGGGAAGGGAAAATCAAGCTTTATCTAGGTGACATTGTCATGAACTTTAACATGGAGAACACAAGGAGAAAATCCACCATCGATGGTCAAACCTTTTCAATGGAGATTCCAGAAGATGAAGACTTAATCCAAGAGTTAGAATCTAGTCCTTCATCTGCTGCTGAACAGATCATTCCACATCTCCCAGTCCATGATCCTTCCAAAGAGCAAAGGTACGCGCTTCCCGAACCTGAATCTCTTGATTTCGTTAAAGAAGATTTTTAAGTTGAAAAAGCTGTTACGCACTTACACAAGCCTCGAGTTTCTTGTGCAAGTCTTGGTTTTTCTTTAATTGATTTTGCAGGAACTCCTAGGGAGCATAAAAGAACTTCTACGCCATTCGCAAAAATGCGAATCGTCATTCCTCTAGAGCTGAAAGAGAAAGGAGATGCAGTTGTTAGACGATGGTGCAGAAGACGCAAAAACTCTTTCCTGGAATCATTCCATGGAAGAGTGCAGATCTTCCAGACGTCTGAATTCCTCAACACAGTCAAGCTAACGGACTAAAAACAAGCGCTTAAGGGGAGGCAACCCATTTGCGAGTCTAGTATTTTTGGTGATGTTTTTGGTTTTGATTTTTAGGGGACAAAACATGAGGATGACCTTCAGATGCCCTTGTCGAGTGATTCGAGTGATCCGTCGCTCGACACTTGCAAAAATTCCTTGGTGTCGATCGCCACCCCCTCCAGTTATGTTTTTTTCTCTTCAAAATTTTGATTCCTTTCGTATTTATCTATTTTATTCACCAAACTCAGACTTAATAACACTGGGGACAATGTCGTTTAAGTCTGGGGGTGGTAGTTGCTAATTATTGTGTTTTATTTTGAGTTTTTGAGTCAGTTTTTAAAATTTTCGGGTTGAAACTCCGCTTTTTACTTGCTTTGAACAGCACTCAAGGACTATTTCCGATGCAAGTTGGTTGGTTTTACTAAGGTGGGTAACAGGAAGTGGATCGGTTTAAAAGAGCAAGTTCAGATTTCTGGAGAACGCCAGAAAGATGTTGCTGACCCCGCCCTTAATGAATCTTTAATTCTTGTCTTGGGCGTTGGTAATCGTGGACTTGATTTCTCTTTCAGCACAAGCAAGGTTAGGATAAGCTCCTTTGGTTTTCCCTTAACAGAAAATAAAAAGTCTTAGAATTAAAAAGTGAAAAGATACTCACGACCCGGTCTTCCACAAGAAACCATAGTAGTGTAGGCCTTATGACCCTGTCTCCCACAAGGAACAACAGTAATAAGCGCTATTCTAAGACTACATAAGCGATCCTCATGAGCCTGTCTTCCACAAGAAACAATAGTAATGAGTTGAATCCTATGAAACCATCAAAATGGACATAATAATCTAAGGGAAACGAAAAAAGGGAGCAATGCAAAAAAGTGTTTAAGTAAGAGAAAGAATCTAAAAGGTCATGTGATTGTTATTCCCTCGATGAGACCACACCTAAATAACTAAAGGGGTTTGTGACTGAAAGTCTGAGATTCTCTAAGGGGTTTGGATTCAATCTGGAGGACTGTTATACTTCTAGGGAAACATCAAAGTATCATCGGATGACTTTGCAAGGTATGTGGTTCCTAAAGGAGTGAGTATACTGTTTTGCTTAGGGATAAGCAAAAATCTAAGACTGGGGGAGTTGATATATCATGGTTTTTAACCAGTTTAGACCATGATATAAGTCTTTTTATATAGAATCTTTGTAGTGTTTTAGAGACTTTTCAGGTACTAAATCGTTTGGAGCATAAAAGATGTTTGCTGGAAGTTTTGGAGCATTGCGGAGTTAAGAATCAAAGATACGAAATTCGGATTGAAGTTTCAGAGGCTGTGTCAAGCGACACAACCAATGTTGTCGCTCGACACGAAGTTTTTGAAGAGGTGCCGATAAACAACACTATCAGTGTCGATTGACACCATGGTCGCAGAAGCCAAAAGCCCAATTTCGAAGATGTCTGTTCAAAGCTCAAAAGTTCTAGATGTTTACTTTTATGTTTAGGACCTCTATATATACGTTTTAAGCCATTGTTGATGCTTCATGCTTTCTTTTACTGATTTCTTTGACATATCTTTTAATAAAACCTTGTTTTCTTCTATGATCATGTCTGAGTAATTCTCTTGTTAGGTTTAGGGTTATTCAAGGGTTGTTGATGATTTGCTAGATCTGATCTGAATTGCATAGGATTAATATCTTTAGAAGTTCTTCGTCTTAACTTGTTCTTATTGCTGATTTTAGTCTCGCGAACTGAAATCTGATCTTAGGTTAATTAATAGAAACAACAGTTTTATTAATTGCTTGAACTAGTTTTTGATGAGCAAAATTCATTTTCGCAAAGACATTTGGTTTAGGGTTTTCTGAACAATTGACCTTGATCATTAATGTTTGTTTAGATTTATAGGATTCGCAATGATTGTTGGTTTTCTAGGACTTAGACTTAGATAATCTCTGCAGCGACAGCTGATTGGTTTTATATTCATGTTTATGTTTAGGAACTGAGCTTCATCATCCTATCTGCATATCTGATTCACCTGCGAATTTGCTTTGTCTGGCATTTCTTTTTATTGTTTTACAACCGATCTCATTACTTGTTTTATTTACTTGCATTCATCTTTTATTGCTTAGCTTAATCTGAGTTTATTGATCTACTGTGCAATTGATTCCCTGTGAATTTCGATACCTAAAGTACTGCATTGATCTCTTAATTTGAGGGAGTAGCTCTAGGGTTTAATTTGAGCATATCATGCCTCGCAAAAGTGGTTGTACCACTTCCAAAAAAGGTAACTATCGGGCCAAATATGGTAGATTGTATTTTTATCGGATATGCACACAATAGCAGTACTTATCGATTTCTGGTATACAAATCAGATATACCAGATATACATGTAAATACAGTTATGGAATCAAGGAATGCATCATTCTTTGAAAATATACTCCCGTGTCGGGATAAAAATCATCCAAGCGGACTCGTGAACAACGAGATGAAGGAAGCACTTCCGGTACTTCAGCAAATGAAGTCGAACAAATTGATGAAGATAAACCTAGACGAAGCAAAAGAGCTTGTAAGGAAAAGACTTTTGGCGAAGATTTTTTAATGGCTTTTCTTACAGAGGGTGAGCAAAGAACATTTTTGGAAGCGATGTCTACACCAGACGCTCCGTAGTGGAAGGAAGCCGTCAACAGTGAAATGGGTTCTATGTTGCAACATAATACTTACGAGATAACCGAGTTACCACAAGGGTTTAAAGCACTCGGGTGTAGATGGATTTTCAAAACAAAATTGAAAACCGATGGTGCAATAAATGAGTACAAGGCTAGATTTGTGGTGCAAGGATTCCAGCAAAAAGAGGGCTCGGATTTTTTTGATACCTATTCTCTGGTGATGAGAATAACTTCAATCAGAATGATTATAAGCATTGCAGCCTTACGAGATCTCGAAATTCATCAAATGGATGTTAAAACAGCCTTTCTAAATGGAGAATTAGAAGAGGAAATTTATATGAAACAACCTGAAGGGTTTGTAATCCCAGGACAAGAACACAAAGTCTGTAGACTTTTGAAGTCGTTATATGGACTTAAACAAGCTCCTAAGCAATGGCATGAAAAATTCGACAACATAACGATGTCTGATGGATTCATTATAAATGAATGTGATAAATGCATATACATCAAGATTACTCCAAAAGGGTACACTTTGTTGGGTTTATATGTAGATGATATGCTAATTATTGGAAGTAATAAAGAGATGATCACACAAACTAAAAACATGCTCAAAATATAATTTGACATGAAAGACATGGGATTAGCAGATATAATTCTAGGGATTATAATTATAAGAACTCCCGAAGGAATCACTTTATCCCAAGATCATTACGCTGAAAAGATACTTAATAGATTCAATAATTATTCGAGTGGAACTGCAAAAATCTAGTGGACCCTCAGCTTACTTAACCAAAAATTTGGGTGATGCAGTGTCACAAGTGGAGTATGCAAGAGTAATCGGGAGTCTGATGTACTTGACAAATTGTACTAGACCCGACATGGCGCACTCAGTAAACGTACTTAGTCGATACACAAGTAATCCAGGACATAAGCATTGGAAAGGTATAACTAGAGTATTAAACTACATACGTTATACTAAAAATCAGGGCCTGCACTACGTTATTCATCAAGCAAAATCTGCTAAAGAGCAGTGAGAGACTAATGTCTTCTCCCAGTTCCTAGGATGATGTACAGTACTTCATGTATGTGTTTAGGATAAGCTAAAGCTTTTAATGATTTGAGTCCATAACTTTGAGATATCAATGAAGTATTACAGGATACTTCTGCAAATAAAGTAAATGGCAAATCACCTTATGAGTGTGAAATGAGGCCGTTTCTAGAAGAATAGACGAAATGCTATATTCTCTAAGTTCACTCATGATTAACCAGGCAAGTTCAAGACCAAAATGAACACAATAGAGAACTAAGTTCTACAAGAAAGCGAAGCTGGGTTTTAGCCATTGTCTCAGTTTACACCAACCTCTAGATGGTTTAAGACATCATGTTTACCATCTAGCCCAGTAAACCTGACAAGTATTAACAATGAGTGGTTCAAGGCTGAAAAATGCCACCATCTCAAACATAGTTAGTTTTCGCATATACTATAAAGTCTGTTTAGTCTAGGTAGTTAAGTCTGTTTAGTCTAGGTAGTTTTCACAATGAATCAAGTCTTTGTATGTTTAGAGCTATTTCAATTCATGTGGGGGACTGTTGGAACTTTATTTGACATATATTATGAGCTCATGGGCTATAGTATGTTGGGCAAATAAAATTATAATTGAATGAGAAATGTAGTGGGCTATAAGGGAAAGCCCCAAACTATGGAAATGTATATGCACATGTAAAATGTCTCACATCCCTTAGATGAAACTTTTTCATGTGATATATATTAGAGTGAACATATAATAATAATTAAAAACATTACTATATACATGGAGAGAACAAGAGACCACACGCACGCGCGCACCACTACCACCACCAAACCAAACCGGGTCGGGCCTGGCCGGGCACGGGCTCAGACTCGTTGCTCGTGGCTCATGGCCGTGGGGTCTTGGGGAATGCCTCCCCGAGCCGACTATATTCTTTTTGGACCGCGGTCGGTTTGGATTAGATTTTGGTTTAATTAAATGAGACTTAACCGGTTCAGATAAGATTTCGGTTTAATTAAATGAGACTCAATCAAAAAATTTATTCTTCCCGAAATCTCGTCTAACTCTTCCAACGTATCTCTCTCCACTCGGTTTCAAACTGCTTAGAGGTCCTCTCCACTTGGTTTTTAAACTGCTCAGAGATTTTCTCCACTAATCAGAGATTTCAGGAACCGAGTAAATCACTTCTGGTTATAAAAGAAAGCCTTTGTTCATTCATTCAATTCACGCTTTCATAAACATTCACAGTAAGAATACTCCAATGATCTCTCCTCTTTTATTTCCGAATCAAAGTAAGTCCTTTAATCCGAGAGTATATCGTAGATATACGGTTCATAGATTCTGATTTAGAGTGTTGCTAATCAGTCTTAATCAAGATCGTATCCTGGGATTCATTATCGTACAAAACCATCACACTACGGGCGATATTTTGAATTAAGGAAAGAGAATTTGTTCTTGCTTTGTTGAATTCGATATCGGTTTATCGTTGTTATTAGCAGATTCATTTTCGGGTCCCTACAAAATGAACCATCGGATTCATGGCCAAATCTCAACTAACAAGGTTTAAAACCTTATAATTACACTGATGTAAAATGAATCTAGCCAAATAATTTGGAATTGAGGTTGAGACATGAATTTGGTAAATAGATCATACATAACTGTGCCTAGGGGTGGGCATAATTTCCGTCCCGTATCCGTTCCCGAATTCTCGTCTCACATATTTTTCGTATTCCCATATGGGATAAGTTTTCAATTCCCGATCACTACAAGAAAACATATAATGAGTGACTCCTTAAAGAGTCACAAAACTACGATAAGTGACTATTTTGTGACTAAAAAGGGTAGTCGCTAATTATTTGTCGCTTATTGTTACTGGTTTTTTTTCGTCAAAAATAAGTGACTAAGTTGTTACTGTCTTTTTTCGTCACAAATAAGCGACTTCTTTGATACTAATTTTAGTAGTTACATATGAAAGATTAAATAGTGACAAATGTTCGTAGTCATATTAATGAGACTAATATGTAACTACCTTTGTAATCACATATATGCAACTTTTTAGAGACAAATAAGTTAAGAGGCTAATTAGCAACTTGTTTGCAACCATATATATATACATATATTTATATAATCATATTTAAAAAGATGAAATTTGATATTGTTAACACAAAAGATACATCACTTATAAGGTGTAAGGATCAGGTTAAATTTGTAAAACATATTGCAAAAGAAGTAGTGTCGGCAAATGTTGCATTGTCTGACCGAAATGGTTCGGCGAGTAAAGTTGAGAGATTGATACGATGGGAGGCACCTTGTGGAGAATGATGAAACTTAATACAGACGGTGCATATCATGGTAATCCGAGGTTAGCCACAGCAGGAGGAGTATTACGTGATAGTGACGGACATTGGTGTGGTGGTTTTGCCTTTAATATTGGGATATGCTCAGCATCTTTGGCAGAACTGGGGGGGGGGGGGGGGGGAGGTTGTACTATGGGCTAGTTATCGCGTGGGAAAGGAGGATTACGAGATTGGAGTTGGAGGTTAATTTGATGATGGTTGTGGAGTCTCTCAAAACAGGGATTTGCGAGTCTCATCCGCTGTCTTTCCTGGTACGGTTGTGCCATGACTTTTTATCAAGGGACTGGATAGTCTGGGTTACTCATGTGTTTCGGGAAGCTAATTGTCTAGTAGATGGTTTAGCTAATTATGCTTTCTCTTTACCGTTAGAATTTCATAATTTGATTTTGATTCCGCTAGACTTGGATTCGATGTTGAGAGATGACGCATGTGGTCACTCTCGATCGCGACAAGTTGGTGTATAAGTTTTTATTTTAAATAAACCTGGGAGAATTTCTCCCGGTTCTTCACCAAAAAAAAGATACATCACTTATAATTAAGATCCACAACTTATGTTCTATACTACTACAAAAAAAAAGATAACACTTCTTGTTTTAACACAAAAAACATTTAAAAGAAGGGAGATGATGATGTCTACTAGGAGTCTAGGGTGTAATGGCTCAGCTGGTGTAGCTCCATGATCAATCACCACTTCATTGGATTTGATATAAACATTTCACGACCTTGATTAGCTATGACTGCAACTACCAATACAAAACAATGATGATCCATATAAGTTAGTCACACAAAGAAAAGGGAAGAAGTGATATTATATTACATGTCATTTATTCCCTTAGAATCTTTAAAGGCTAAATTCTATGTGATGAACAAAACTAGTTCTTTTTCACAAATAATAATTCACAGCGCAGAAGACAACATCTAACAACTCAAACTGAAACAAATCCTTAAGTCTAAAACCATAATCTAAAGATGCAACATTACACACATTAAGACGCATAACACCAAATTTCTATATTTTACCACTTACAGCAGTGTGTATCTAATCACATTACCTCCATTGTTCTATATCCAAAGCAGTAGGGTTTAGACATTTGAGACAAAGAAAAAATCAAATCTTTTGTTACCTTAATGTCTCTGTGCATAATTGCATGATTGTGAAGGTACTCCAAACCAAAAAGTAGCTGCTTCGTGTATGTCCTTACAACTAATTCCATCATTCTCAATACTTCAGCATGAAAGACATTCTAAAAGAACGAATAAAAAATTCAACATGACTTACTGATTCAGGAAAAGGTCCAAATTTCTCCAAGAGTGATAATATAGATCCACCAGGAACAAATTCGAGAAGGATATTCAAAGTGTCTTCTTCCCATCTCTAAAGGCAAGAAAATAATAACCGAGTTTGATAACACAAGAAGGCACTGAATCCATACACATTGAGAAGAAAACAAACGCCACAGTTACGTAAAACTATATTTGGATGTGAGAGATTATTAAGAAGCTTAACTTTTTCCTCTAGCTCCTTAATATGAGCCTTCGTAGCACCAAGATAGAAAATAAACCCAATTGTATGAAAATTCATTAGAAGTTAAAAATGAAAATTCAATATAGTACACATGTAACAACAACATAAAATCCAGTATATGAACCTGAGTTTTTTCCTTGGAAGCACAATTGGTTGTAATCAAAACATGTGTACATATAATAGAAACCAACAAAAAATCAGATCAAATCCATAAGCATGAAACATATATGCATCCAGCTAAAAACAAATTGCTTCAGCAACTTATTCAACGAAAACTACGAAATCGACTACTAAAACTTCACACTATGTATCATCACTACAAATTTAGAGCATATAAAATTGATGCGAAGATTTCATCAAATTTCTTGTTTCCGAATCCGAGATTCAAGTTTCCCAACATAAGAAAAACAAAATCCCAGACGCTAATAAACTAAGCCCCCAATTAGCTTCAAACCCCCTATAACACCGCAATCGGAAAAATCAAACCCCAATTTACCTGTTTCACGGCGAAGAGCTCTCCAGAATCGAGATTCATACTGTAACGCCCCGACCGCCCCTCCCATGGGCCCTCGTCCACTCTCAGGCCCGTGGGCCCACAATGTCTGACAGTCGGTGCATTAGTCCGGGAGGCTCGGAAGTCTTGTTTACTGACCTTGCAAATCACCACGCGGTCTTTCTTCGCGTTTTGACCTCACTCACATGATACTGTAAATGACTTCCCAGTAGGCCACCCATCTTGAAACTACTCCAGCTCAAGCACGCTTAACTCTGGAGTTCTTTCAAGACCTATGACCGAAAAGATAAGTGCACTTTGGTGATATAGGTAGTCAAATCAATTCTTTTAAGCCTCTCCGCATATACCACATATGCCCTGAAACCGGGGTGTCACACATACCCATGTACACCGTACCAAATGCGCCGCGACCAATTAAGTGACCTTTCCTCCATGAAATCGGAGATCGAATTTCTGCGAAGGTAGTAGGTGTCGGCGAGGAAGGGGGTTTGATTTAAACCCTTGATTTGTGGATGCATGATGTGATCTTATCGGCGAGAACACTAGAAAATGGAGGATGATTTTCCTTGTTATCTTCGCGGAAAACCAGAGATCGACGAACAGAGCTACTTGACATTGAAACCAAGACAGAGATTATCAAAGAGAAAAAGAAGTTGAAAAGATTCTCGGAGATGTGTTGAGAAGTGATTTTGGATATGAGAAGTGAGAATACAGTTTTAGGGTTAATTGATAACACTTGTGATCTTTATGAGTTGGAGGAGAAAATTCATTTGGGCTTGGTGGAAAAATAAAATTGGGCTTAGAGGAAAAATGTTTCGGTTTTAGAAGTTAAGAGGGAAACAAATTTTTGGTTTAGTGGGAAAAAATTTGGGTTAAAAGCTTCAAAAATTGAAGTAGCAAAGTAGTCACACAATTGCTACTATTTTGCTACACTTTATTGGAGTCACAAATGAAACCCTAAACCCTAAATATTTTAAACAACATATTTGAGCAATATGCCTTCAAAATAATGTTTATGGTATATGTTGGGGTCGGTTTTCACCCGCTCAACGTCAACGTTCAAAGATCAGACGATTGAAGAAGTAGCCCTCCGGACTCTCGACGAAGAAGGCGGAATGGCACCTAAGTCTTCCCACGAAGCAAAGCATGTGGCAGCCGAATAAATCTATGCGAAGTGGGAACCGACCGGGACCAGGCGGGCGACTGCGTGCTCTGCACCATAGAGATCCGACTGCGTGCTCGGCGCCATGGAGATCCGACTGCGTGCTCGGCACCATGGAGATCCGACCATGGGCTCAGCACCACGGAGAACCGACCACGGGCTCGGCTCCACGGAGGTCCGACCACGGGCTCGGCTCCACGGAGGTCCGACAACGGGTTTGGCTCTACGGAGGTCCGACCACTGGCTCGGCCCTTCGGCCCAATGACGCGAAAGTGACCCGGCGATACAAAGACAGTGCAAAGCCTGGTCCAGACACGAAGCCCACTCTGATGCAACCGACCTTAGCAGGGATGGAATCCGCGAAGACTTAGGAATGTTTAGCCACCTTAGAGATAGTATATACATTTGTTGTAAAAGCCCTTGAGAAGGCATTGACAATCTTATTCACAACTTTGTACTCAAACACATTCAAAGCAATAAAAAAACTACTTTCTCATCTCTTGTTGTCCTAGCTTACCCTAGAAGTCTATGCTTCCTCTCGAACCCTAACAAATCTAATTGTGCTAGCTTAGGCTCCCACAATTTGGCGCCGAATAAGGGGAATAAAGAATTTTTGACACAAAAAGGCTAGGTTACACAAGATCTGGGAAGATGACCAACGACAACAGCAAGTCAAACAGCAGCGAGGAGTCCTCGTCTCGCAGGAGCAACCAGGAGAAGGAGAACTCCATCGAAGCTCCTGCATCCAACACTGCTAACAACCCAGCAGAGATGACAGAGATCAAGCAGATGCTGGAAACGCTCGTCAAGCGGGCGCAGGAGCAGAAGAAGTTCAATGAGGCGACGACAAACAAGCTGCAGGCGCTTTCATGAAGAAAGCGCAAGATATCCCGCATCAACACGCCTCGGACCAACATAAGAGATCGGGACAACGTGGTGCCACCTAGGACCGCTCGCACGGATCTAGAAGATTTGCCTCCACCACTGCCACGTAAGGAATTTGATGAAACCCCTGAACGTGCTAGGGAGGCATCGGACGAAGACCAAACTCCTCCTCGGAGTCGTGCCCGATGGAGGAGGAGAACCCTCCATAGCGGAGCTGTATAAGAGGGAATAAGAGCGCAGGGCTCCACAAGGTTCCCAATACAAAGGGGTCGCTGCGCTACAAGCCCAGTTGGACAAGGTCGTCTCTGACCTAATAGCTACCCAACTACAGTGTATCGGAGCACGGCGAAGGCTCCTGGGATCGCCTATATGCTCGAGAGGGCACAGAACACACCCTTCGCTGAGAGGGTCGTGAGGGCTCAAATCTCTGACCCTGGCAGGGTCGGTGCTTCCAATTTATAAAGGAACCACCGACCCTGCTGTCCATCTGATGGAATTCGAAGTCGCCTTAGGAAGGGAAAATTTCACAGAAGCCGAGAAGGACATCGGCTACTGCAAATTGTTCGTAGAAAGCCTCAAAGGGCCTGCCCTCTAGTGGTTCTACAAGCTGGAGAAAAACTCAATCCACACCTTCCATTCCATCAACTCTCAGAGATATTTGTGCAACATTACAACATCTTCGCTGAAAGAAATATCTATGATGTGGTGCTGTGGACGAACAAGCAGGGTGAGAATGAAAGCCTGCGGTCTTTCGTGACAAGATTCAAGCACACGCTGTCAAAGGTGGACAGTATTACCAACACGTCCGCGCTGGAGGCCTTGAGAGGAGCGCTTCGATGCCCTTCTCCATTCTGGCAGGAATTGACTGTCAACCCACCCGTGACCATCCAAGACGCTCTCCACCGCGCTACAGACTTCGCTCGAAGCAAAGAGGAAGTTCGCGCTAAGAGGGGCGGGAAAACCAAGCAAGCGGGCGAAACCACCTAGCCAGCTGCGACGCCACCACCCTTTTAGAAGCTCTTGCAATGAACTACGAGGCGACTTGATCCCTGCAAAGGGTACGTAGGCAGCTTGTCTTCGGACGAGTTCAGTTGCCCCCCTCCGTTAAAAGGAGGGGGATTACGCGTTTCACAAGCCTCATCTCCGGATGAGCTCCATTGATCTCCTCCACCTTGGGGGGGGGGGGGGGGGGGGGGGTGAGCTGGAGGGCTAATTGTTGGGGTCGGTTTTCACCCGCTCAACATCAACGTTCAAAGATCAGACGATTGAAGAAGTAGACCTCCGGACTCCCGACGAAGAAGGCGGAATGGCACCTAAGTCTTCCTGTGAAGCAAAGCATGTGGCAGCCGAATAAATCTATGCGAAGCAGGAACGGACCAGAACCAGGCGGGCGACTGCATGCTCTGCACCATGGAGATCCGACTGCGTGCTCGGCGCCATGGAGATCCGACTGCGTGCTCGGCACCACGGAGATACGACCACGGGCTCGGCTCCACGGAGGTCCGACCACGGGCTCGGCTCCACGGAGGTCCGACCACGGGCTCGGCCCTTCGGTCCAATGATGCGAAAGTGACCCGACAATACAAAGACAGTGCAAAGCAATAAAAAAACTACTTTGTACTCAAACACATTTAAAGCAATAAAAAAACTACTTTTTCATCTCTTGTTGTCCTAGCTTACCCTAGAAGTCTCTACTTCCTCTCGAACCGTAACAAATCTAATTGTGCTAGCTTAGGCTCTCACAGTATATATGTTATAGAAAACTTGATTATTTAGACTAAACTAGAGATAATACATCGAATTTCCATTTCTAAAAATTTTGAACAAAGAATTGAGTGAAAGAACAAGTAATATATCTTAACATATGAAATGTTAGATGCAAACATTAAGAAAACTAAGGTTGTTAAGATTGTAACTTGTATATCATGTTTTAGTTTAACATATTGTTCACATGTATCTAATTACATAAAACAACTCTTTGTACTTAGTATTTTTGGTTCAAATTGATGAAAAATTCGGATAAACCGTAAACAGTAGCAAATTAGTTATAGAGTAGTGTGTAATTTATGACCAATTTGTGACTGTTTGTAAATTCTGGGGAAAAAAAATTGTCAACCCCGTTTGTGGATATACTCGAACCCCGTTTGTGGATATACTTGTAATTCACATCTATGTTAGTATGTAAAATAAACATTTTACTTATAATCTTGTGTTGAATTTGCCAAAATCATACTGAGAGTTGCTAAATAGTGGCTAGTTAGTCACAAATTTGTGACTAAACAAAAGTGTGGCAAATGAGTCACAGATTTGTAAATGAACTGTAACTCTTAAAATTCAGTCGCAAATCTGTGACTCAAAATGTAGAAGCTAATTAGTCACAAATGTGTCACTGAAATTTCAGTAGCAAAGTAGTCTCTAATGTGTGACTGATTTTAAATCAGTCCCAAACTAGTCGCTCATTTCACACTATTTTCCGACTATAGTTATTAGTCACAGATTTGCAACTAATTTCATATTGTTTTCTCAGTAGTAGCAAAAGTGTCCCTGATCAGTCAAAAATTTGTGTGACTGAATTAACAGTCACAAGAAGTAGTCACTAATTAATTGTTTTCTTGTAGTGGATTGGGAACGGGACATGCATGAAAAATCCCGTTTGAGATAAATAAATGCCTTAAATTATATTTATATTTATTTATTATAGGAACATATGATATGTTATGTCATATATTACACAATTAATTAACTACATTATTCTCCTAGAATGATAAGGAGAGAATATCATTGAATTTATGTTTTAATTTGAGATACTTATGTGGTTTACTTTTAAGTTTGAGTTATTTTGATTCGACAATAGTTTTTGATTACATTGAGTGTTTCTTTTTTAATTTAAATTCGAACGTACTTTTGTTGATTTGAAGAAGCATGTTAAATACATGTTTGCAATTTGCAACATTGCTTTAATCTAATGTTTTGAAACTAGTTATTTTATGAGAATTTTCGTATTGTTCCCGTCTCATTCCGAATTTTAAATGGAACATAAATGGTACATATTTTTCTATTCCCGTTCCCATGAGATTATTGTGGGAGCTGGATTCCTACAATTAAATTTTTCGGGTTCGCTGAAGAGCTGCAAAACTTCTAGGTTACAAAACAAGAACAATTGAGAAGAACTAGTTTATCATTAGATGTGTAGCTGTGAAAGAGTACAAAGGGTTCTGTTAGAAAATTCGTGATCCCCTTCAAGAGGATGATACAAAGGTATTTATAGTAGACTAAGTCGGCTAAGGTTTTTGGCGTGAGCTGCACTCCTTAGGTCGGCTGGCCCGTTAACAGTTCGACCCATCTATGCCTGGCTCGGCCCAACTGAATGGGCTGCACCGATTTGAGCTTGTTGAATTGATGAAGTCTTGAAATTGGTTCATCCAGTTTGGTTCGGCACTGCTGTTGGTTTACGGATCTCTCAACCGGCTGGTGCGTCCTAGGCATTTTTGGGTGTGCTCTTATCTCCAGACTTAGACATTTTGTCTGCTGATCTTCAAGGGGTGGAAATTGACCCCTACAGTTAGCCCCCCAGCTTGGATTTATCAGAAATGGTGAAGCCAAGATATTAGTGAAAGTCTAAGATCAAACCGATGAAATTGCTCCAACTGTCTTTGGAATAGCTTGTTGTCTATGATGAAGATGTATAAGTGTGTGAACGAGCCTCGGCAAAAACCTTGTCTAGAAAACCCGGTGAGAAAAAACCAGATCAAGTGAAAAAGAGCACAAGTCACACACTTGTTCTAGCCGTCAGTGTCGCCAAGTTCCCATGTCCAGTTTCATTTACGTGTTCTCCGAGCCATTTGGTGTAATGAAAATTGTTGCACTGTGGCACGGCTCGAATATAAGTGTTGATCAAAAAGGTTTAAGCTGATAATGGTGTCGCTGTTAACGGTGTCGCCGTTAGTAGGGTTGATTCTTCTTTCGTTCCATAATATGGCCAAGCCGTTAATCTGTGTTGTTTCCGTAAGGCATACTGAATATTATATAGTTCACGATATTGTCATTGCTTGGCTTCAATCCATGGTGTCGCCAATGATTTTGTGCCACCGACAATCGGTTTACCGATCAAGTGTTCACAAAGTTCCGATCTGTCGTAACTCAAGCCGCTGACCCAATCGGTGTATCCAAAATTCGCCATCCCTAGCCGTTGTATTGTAGTAGCCCGAGCTGCAAGTCATGGATTCGCTATCACTATCCCACGGATGCGCCGTGACTGTGTTCATCATGAGTCGTTGAACGGTTGTGCTATGATTATCGGTTGTGCCGTGATTTCGATACATTGAACGGTTGGTGGTGATGCCGAGGTATGAATGATCAAGTCATCCTAGTAGACCACCGAAGCTGAATTTCAGGTCTTTATATGGATGCATCGCGGCGGGCTCGATAGATGGTAAAGTTAAAAATGAGGTGCAAGTGTTAAAAACGAGGTGAATATGAGCTGTGGGAGTGCTGAAAATCATCCAATTGGCTTTGTCATTTAGTAGTCAATCGTATCTCGTCTTGCGGACTGATCTCCAAATCATTCTCTACGTTTGTTAGATCCGGGTCATCATTGCTTCCTTAGATCTCGCAGCATGCCGTCTTTGTTCTCGCGGCGTGCCGTCTTAGTTCTCTCGGCGTGCCGTTTTCATTCTCGCGGCGTGCCGTTTTTGTTCTCGCACCGTCTCTGGCCCAAATCGTTCTTGCGGTGAGCCGCAAACGGCGCTACTTTCAGGTGACTTGGAGCTCCGATCTGTTTCTCGAGTCGTTGTTGCTCCGTTGACCCAAAGGTTATATGATTTACGATCCGCCGAGACTTCACGAAACAATTTTGTTGTGCCGTACCAACCCGTGTAAATTAAAAGTGAGCCACGAGAATGTTGATGGTTAACCCGATTCGCGAGAATGGTGAAGTAAAATCGAGCCACAAAGATGTTGAAGTGAAATTGATCTGCGGGGCAGTTGTAGTTGAACCTGAGCCATGAGACTGTTGAAGGTTAACTCGAGCCATGAGATCCATGAATGCGCAGGAGAATGTTTAAGCAAACCCAAACCGTAGAAGACCCATGAATGTTTGGAGTTGACTCCTAGTTACGGGATGTTCTTCTCATCCGCGACTTGTTCAATTTGCTTGGTCATTTGTCAGCCAACCTTGAAAAGTTAGCTCCGAGCCGTGAAGGCATAAATAAAATCTGAGCCGTGAAGGCGTAAGCGAAATCTGTGCCGTGATGGCGTAAGTAAAATTTAAGCCGTTAAGGCGTAAGTGAAATTTTAGCCGTGAAGGCATAAGTGTAATTTAAGCCGTTAAGGCGTAAGTGAAATTTGAGCCATGAATACGTAAGTGTAATTTGAGCCATGAAGGTGTAAGTGAAATTTGAGCCATGACGGCTAGGCCAAGAGCCATTGTTTTGTTTAAGACTAATGATTTGCTTATTGGGTTTTCTGATGAACATTCTTTGGTTTACGGACGAGTTACCTTAAACGAATCTGCTCTACGATGAAAATGCTATCGCGTTACGACCAACGTTTTGGTTTTGTTGGGTTTGGAATGAACATTTTGGTTTACAAACGGGTTCCCATGAACGAGCTAGCTCCGATAATAAACACTTAGAGATTTTGGACCAGCGATTCATTTGCTGGGTTTTTGAGATGAGCATCCTGGTTTACGGATATGTTCCCATGAATAGCACAGCTCCAGTATTGAAATCATAATTTATATAGCGCGCTTTTAATCTACTAGGATGTAGTAGTTTAGATCCTTTGAAGGATGTAGTAGTTCGTTACTTTGGCCAGCAGTAACGAGAGTGATAAGAGTTAAGTCCGTTCAGGTGGGACTTTGAATGATCCATGAAGGATGTTAGCGTGATACGTTAAAAATATGGGAGTATATGAATACACGTACCTACTCCCCATTCTTGGAAGGATCGGAGAAGTGATAACCCAGCTCAACAATCGCTTCAGATTCACGGCGAATCAGCTCGACGATCGGTTACGAGCGTATCGATGAAATAGTGATTACGAAATGAGATCATGGAGTAACAAACTGAAAGCGGCTCACCCGTAACTTTGTTGCGGTTTGCTTACGAGAAGCGTGGCTTATTTCGGGGACACTAAAAGATTTAAGAAAAACGGTTCATTCGCAAGGAATGTAGCTCGTTTCCGTAAATCACTTTTTCATGGATTTGTTTTGAAATGTCGAACGGTTGCGCCGTGATTTCGTTATGTCCAAAACCGTTGAATGGTTGCTCCGTGATAATTGGTTAGTGACTTGCGGTAAAGGTTGGCGCGCGGCTCAGAGTATACGGATCAGAACTCGTGGTCAATGATGGGTCGCGGCTTGCGGTAAAGAACGGCACGCGGCTTGCGGTTTTGACTTGCTCTTCTCATGGAAGATTTTCTTCTGCTTCGTCAACGATCTCTAGGAATTTCACTGCTCAGTTTGTAGTGCCACCGTTCATTACTTGCGTACTCCTCTCGTCGGCTCTCTGAGGAGTTGGTTCGCCGGATGCACTGTTAGTTTTCGGTGCACTGATAAGCGTTGAAGTGAGGCCATTCGCGATCAGGTGGATGCTCGTTATCTGTAAAAAAATGGGAGTATACAAATATACGTACCCACTCCCCCCCTCTTTAAAGGAAGGGACAGCTGAACCCTTCCGAGGATGAGCTGCCTACGTACCCTTTGCAAGGATTAAGCCGCTTTGTAGTTCTTGAATTATATGATTCTTGTCTGAATTTTGAATAGGTGGCGTCAGCGCTTCCGAAGTACTGCATGTCTCAGTCAATACTATTTTGCCGAGTAAGGGCCTGGGGCGTCTGGATTCGCGCTGTACCCGGATTTGCGTTATGCCTAGATTCGGCCGTGAAGAAGATTGAGGCAATTTAGGAGCTCGTGGAGAAGAGCGATGTTGAAGCCTTGGGAGACGGAGAGATAGTTTCAACCCCAAATCCTCATGTTTCTTTTTTTTGAAGGATTTGTTGTCTTTATGAACTCTTGATATGATAATGTTTTTTTTGCCTTACATCCGAGAGTGGTGCGAGAGGACTAATATGAAACAGCTTTTGGTGTTGCTCCTTCATTTTTCAAAATTGCACCAAATATTTCGGTTCTAACGAAAATCTGTACCAAGTATTTTGGTTCTACCAAAAAATCTACACCAACTATTTTGGTTCTACCAAAACATTTGCACCAAGTATTTCGGTTCTACCGAAAAATGTCACCAAGTATTTTGGTGCTACCGAAAAATTTCACCAAGTATTTTAGTGCTACCGAAAAATTTGCACCTTTCGGTTCTACCGAAAAATTTGCACTAAGTATTTCGGTTCTACCGAAAAATTTCACTAAGTAGTTCGGAGCTACCGAAAAATTTGCACCAAGTATTTCGGTGCTACCGAAAAATTTGCACCAAGTATTTCGGTTCTACCGAATAATTTCACCAAGTATTTCGGTGCTACTGAAAAATTTCACCAAGTATTTCGGCTATACCGAAAAATTGCACCAAGTATTTTGGTTCTACCGAAAAATTTCACCAATTATTTCGGCTCTACCAAAAAATTGCACCAAGTATTTTGGTTCTACCGAAAAATTGCACTAAGTATTTTGGCATAACCAATTGTGTTACAGATGCCCCGAAAACACTTGGCGGTATGTCCAATTATGTTAGTCAAATTTATTGAAATTGAACATTTTGCGGTAAATTTTTTGAGAAAAATGGTTCGTCCGCAAGAGAGCGTGACTCGTTTCCAAAGAAAACAGTTCGCTTCCAAGCAACGTAGCTCGCTCCCTAAAATCTCCGAAGAAAGTGTCACACTTTTCGGAATGCAATTTTGCCAAATCCACGGCTCTACCAAATCAATGGCTCGGAGCACAGGAAGATAGCTCAGGATTCGACAGTAAGACGGGTCGGGATTTGCTGACTCGGTTGCTTGGGATTTGGTGACTCGCAGCTCGGATTTAGCAGCTTGCGGCACGGATTGGAAAGAAGTCGATGGTGAAACGATGCAGCTTTGGGTAAAACGGCGGCTCGTGGTTGAGTCTTGGGAATCAACGGATCCCGGCTCGACGTACTCATGGCTCAAATGATTAAATCAACTCGGGTCACCGAACGACTTGGTGTCTCCGATTGAGTATGACAACAGCTCGGTAGTTGTTTTGATTTCGCAGTGCGTTGCTCGCGGTTCACGGTTCGCGGTAAGAGATGGCTCGCGGCTTATATATTGGGATCAATCGACGGTTCTTAGTTTGTGGGTTGTGGCTCGCGGCTTGCAGCTCATGGTTTACGGATCAAGATCAGCAGATGGTTCGCGGCCCGTGGAAAGAGACAGCTCACGATTTACATATCAGGATCCACCGACGGTTTACGGCTCGCAGAATGAAACGACTCGCAATTTATGGATTTGGATCTACCGACAGTTCACGGTTCGCGGTTTAGGGGCGTCAACATGAGGAAGATGAGTTAATTTCCAAAACGGTTTGCTTATAAAAAGCGTGGCTCATTTTGAAAAGAACGTAGAGATCGGGAAACAGTTCATTGATAGTCTCGAGTTTTAACCCAAAATAATGCTGCAAGTGCACAGGCAAAAGCAGTAGTATATAAGGTATCGAATCCACAGAGACCAAGGTTACACTATGAATCTATAGATTTCAAATAAAGCTAAGATAAATTAAATGAGTTGTAAACTGACGCGAGCAGGAGCTCGTTGTAAATGAGCAGGTGCTTGGAATAAAAATCGGTAATAAAACAATGATAAAAGGCACTAAGCCGAGATGATTCTTTGGTGATTTCGGGTACTTGGGTTGAGCTTCTATTCAGGGTCTAATTAAATGCGGTCTAGAACTCAAACATAAATATGTATTGCCCCGCTTTTGGCGATGTATCAATACCTTTGTCTACAGCCTAAATACCTACACTTTCGAGTGGATTTAGTAATGAAGTAAACAAGCCTTAATGCAATGGTTCAATATGTTCACATTCAATGGGAACGATCAATGGTGTTTTGGTTACCACCGAATGCTCATCAAAGGTAATTCTAGCAACCTATATCATTTTTGGTGAATAGATTAAACTTAGAGATCATAGACTAAGTGATCAATTTAGCCTAAGCATTAAAACTTCCTAGAGATGAAGACATAAGATTACCCTATTTGGCTCAACCATCTAAGACCCTAAATCACCATTGAAATCACCCCGACCTAGTTGGTAAACTACTCGGACATATTTGATTCAAATGCAACAATCATTAGATGAGAATTCATAATAGATAATGGAAAGTAAAGAGGGGGTTTAGAATTCTTCTCTAGATGATGAGATGATGAATCGGAAATGGACAAGAGTTTCAATGGCGGTGAATGATTCGGATTTGATGAAGAACAAGTAAAGCACACAAACTTTTATTAAAAACGTAAAAAGAAGAACAAAACTCTCTGATTATTTTCGTGAACAAAAACTTCCCCAAGTCTGATGAAGATTACCTTCTTCAAATACAAGAGAAAGCATTAAAAACTAAAAATATCTTTTAGGGCAAAATAAGGAAAATAAGAAGAAATCCCATTTATGATTAAAATCAATCATCTCCCTAATGAAAAGGGATTGATGTTGACTCATTAACTCCTGGGGATCGTGTGGGCCATCAGATGAACTCGGCGGCCACAGCTTTATTAGGTTTAGGTTCTGGTGTCTTGGTGCGAGCAGGTGCTCGGTGGAGTGAAAACTCTTCTTTTTGCTCCAATTCTTCTCCTTTTCTTCATAGAGCTCCAGAAGCTCCAAATTATGCTCCAAAGCATTGTAGAACCTGAAAAGACATCAAAAGAAAACAAAAAGACAAGAAAAGCAACACAAAACCATGGGTAAATTAGGCTAAAAACCTAACATATCAACTCCCCCGGACTTGCCTTTTGCTTGTCCGCAAGCAAACAAGAAGAGAGAAATCCGGAGAAGTGTTTGAAGGTGGGAACTCAAATCCAAAAGAAACATCGAAGGGTTCAACAAAATGTCCTAAAGAGAACTAATGCGATGCACAACAAATCTTACTCAAGAAGCTTTCGCCATACTCATCTCTTATCAAAATAATTACTCCAAATCCTTAGACTCAAAGAAAGCATGCAATCAACTAAACTCAACTCTTTATCATTCATTAATGTGTTTGGTGCGGTCTCACAATTGGACAATGAATCAATACCATTTGGCTCGGTAGAAGAGGGCTTTTAGATGATGCAAAGAGGCTGTTCATAGTCCTTTTGGTGGCTAACTCTCAAATGCAAGTGTTACATTTAGCAAAAGCAAGAAAGAAAAGAGACAATTGATGCATACAAGGCTAGGAATCCAAATTTCTACCCATAACCCCATTGTTGCAATCTTTCATCTCTCTTTTCTCACTACCCATTTGTTAAACCACTAGCCAATTTCGGCTAAACCTTTCAAACTTCCTCTTTCTTCTTTAAATTTTCCGAATCCTAGGGAATTTCTTTTCTTAACTTTAGCTCTTTCCATCCTAGCATTCTCTAACACATTTTTCTTCTTTTTGATTTATTCTAAGAGAATGCTAAGCCATCATTTTTCTTTTAAACACTTAGAGCTATATACTTTTCTTTTCAAACTTATTCCCTAGAACTCATCCTTTCTTCTTTCTTTCTTTTCACACTTAACCACAAACCCAAAGATAATCAAGTGAATGCTTAACCAAACCGGTTTCATACCCCACCTAAGTCTAGTCTTAAACTCAAGAAACTAGCCTAATGGAAACCTTGCCTTGTCGTCTCTAATGCTTGCAAGATTTTACCAATGCAACACAAAGAAGAAGGCCTCACTCAAAGAATAAATGCAAGGGTTTGAATGAAATGGTCGGGTTTAAAGGTGTGGTACTATCCTCATCTAAAAGATGAACTTAGATCGGGATAGCCATTCAAATCAAGATAAGAGAGGTAAAAATAGGCAAACATGATTTGAATGTCAAGTGTTTATCCATAGTTATGATTCAAAGTCCAAAAGTGAGAAAAATTAATCAAGATTAAGTTCAAGTTGATAGAGTTGAATCTAGATCATGCAAGTTTCTAATGAGTTGGGACTTTCAAAGAAATAAGATCCAAGTATGGATGAGCCTCTAATTCATGATTGTTAATGCATCGAAAAAGTTCTAATGAGGGCATATCATGGAATCCTAAAATGAATCTTTACAAGGAAATTTCATCATTGCTCCCTATGCAAATGCAATCCTAAAATGCTCTAGACTCGATCCTAGCATGAAAAAGATAATAAAAATGTTTATGCCATGAGAAACTATATGCATTTTTTTTTTTTATAAGTGCAAAAGACTCAAAGCAAAAACATTTAAAACATTAATCCACCCCCCCCCCCGGACTTAACTTTCACCGTCTCGGTGAAAGAAAAGTACCGAAAGAGTAGACTAAAAACAAGTTCAAATCAAAAACAAAATAAAAACAAAATAGAAACAAATGTGATATAAACAATGGGAATAGTAGGGTGAAAGTGGATATCACCCGGATGTAGCATCGTCGGAGACATGATCAGACCTCTTCCTCCTTCTCCTTGCTGGCTGGTCCGAGCAGGTGCTCGAATGCGTGCGAGCAGGTGCTCGTTCACGCTGAGCAGGTGCTCGCGGAGTTTGCACATCCGGAGCATGGCAGCAGCCTCTGGACATCGCCTGCATGAGCCTCTGCAGTAGGCTGTTGTTCTTCCTAGTGGATTGGATCATCCACCTCCTGTACTCAACATCATTAGCATTATCATCAATATGGGGAAGATCAAACTCACCTTGAGAAGGAGTGTCGTGGTACGTGAGAGCAAGGCGCGGAGCCGAAGGACCAGCATCCTTGGAGTCAATTGGAGGTTGCCTCGATGTGCTTCGACGTGATGTGCTCAGGCGGGAAGCGGAGGAGGGTCGGCTCGGGTTTGGTACCAAGTAGTGCGGAGGAGGGTTAAACGCAAGATCATCAAGGGAAGAAAGTTGCGTGATTTCCAAGTTGGGCAGCTCCACATAGCTCGCCTCACCGTTTCCATTGAAGAATTGGTAAGTTGACGGTTTGATGATGATTTTGGAAAGAAGCAGGTGCTCCATATCAATGCGCTTCATCTCCGGGACGTAGGAATATGGAGAAAGATCCACCCTTAGATTGCGGAATAGCGGTGTGAGCAAGCTTCCAATACGCTCCGTCCTTGGTCCTTTGTTTGTTGCGGTTGTGTTATCTTTGATCGCACAAATCATCTCCGCGAAACGTATACCCAAATTTGATCGATACTTCTCATATTGTGCCGAGTCTCCTTCACCTACAATGGGACCACAACCAAGCAATAATAACAATAACTCATCTTGATGGACCTTGTTACCTACGGATCTTCCGAAAAGCATGTTGCTCAAGATCCTTGCCACTATGCGGAGAGCGGGATGGCGTAGGCGGTTTTGGCTCGCAGAATTGGATGAGTACTCTCCCGAAGCAATCAAACTCCAAAAGCTCTTGGCCTCTTGAAACCTCTTTGGACCCGATAGCCTTGTGTCCGTCTCGTAAAAGCCGTATGCTACACAAAAATCAAACATTGAAATCGCATACCTCTTTCCTCCAGCAAAGAAAGAGAACGTGGCTTCCTCGAAACAAGGGCTGTCCGGATTAGCATAGGAGAGAGTCGCGGTGGCTAGGCATTGCCTAGTGAGGTCCGGGTAGAGCACATCTTCCTCCAAAGCAAAGGCCATGCAGCGAGCATTGTAGAGTATGCTCCTCACTTGTTGTTGAAGACCAAGTTCGACCAATGTTCTATCGCACATGAACCGAGTAGGTTCGAGGTCAACTTGGAGGAGTTGATTGTAGTAGAAAGCGTCGATTTCGTCCCATGAGTCCGGTGAAGAGTGTGGGAGGTTGGCTCGGTCAATGTTAAAGGGCTCACCTTCCGGCCTAGGCCAAGGAAAGGTGAGAGGACAAGCGGATGCGGAAGTACCGGCTTTGCCTTTGCCCTTTTCTTTGTTGGAGAACTTTGTCTTTGGAGCCATGAGGAGAGAGGCGTGGAGATTTGGTTTTCCGGCGTGAAATCGGGGTGGTTATGGGTGAAGTTTGGTCTCGGAAAAGAAGAGATGAAGTGTGGCGGTGGTGGTGGTTTTTGCCGAGTGAGCAGGTGCTCGGGATTTAGAGAGTTTGAGCGGCGGCGAGAGAGAGAGAGAGAGAGAGAGAGCAGTTGAGAGTTTGGGAGTAATGAGATGTGTGGTTATGAGGAGTGGTAGAGATGGGACTTTAATGGAGAGGAGTAATGTTGAGTGGCGGTTTTCAAGGGAGATGGGAAAGTGGAGAGAGGCTCGGCAGTTTTGGGGAAGAGGGGGAGATCAAAAAGTTTGGCTTTATCTGCAAAAAGGAAGAAGAATGAGTGGTTAGGGTTTTTGGCAAAAATTGAAAAGGAAATAAAGAAGGAAAGAAAATAAAAATAAAAAGGAAAGAAGAAATAAATCAAATCTTTTTCTGTTTTTCTTTTTCTTTTATAATTTTTTTTTTATTATATTTTTTTTTTTTTGTTCTGCTAATCTGAGAGAATTGCTGCGTTTTGGTTTCGAGCAGGTGCTCGCTCCTTCCGAGCAGGTGCTCGGTGCAATTTTACACTTTTTCGCAGAATGTAATTACTGAAATCACAAGTGAAATATTAGTAATAAAAGGAATTAAAATTCAAAATTTATACAAAAATCCTTACCGGTGGGTTGCCTCCCACCAAGCGCTTGTTTTAAGTCGTTAGCTCGACTTTGGAAACCCTTTAGGCTCGAGGAGGGTCACTAAAAGTGACTGATTCAACTTCTCCCACGTATGTATCCGCAAGGTATGGCTTGAGACGTTGACCATTAACAACAAAATCACCTCCTTTAGTGTCTAGCAACACTACGGCCCCGTATGGTTTCACCTCTTTGATGGTGAACGGACCACTCCATCTCGACTTTAGCTTCCCTGGAAACAACTTAAAACGAGAGTTAAACAATAAAACTTGATCGTTAGGAGCAAAGTTTCGAGGGATAATCTTCTTGTCGTGGTAAGCTTTGGTCCGTTCTTTGTAGATTCGGGAATTGTCATAGGCGAGATGCCTAATTTCTTCCAACTCATGCAGCTGCATGGATCTCCTCTCGGATGCACTAAGGATGTCATAATTAAGTCGCTTAACAGCCCATGCCGCCTTGTATTCCAATTCTACCGGTAAGTGACATGCCTTCCCATACACCAAATGAAAAGGCGTTGTCCCCAACGGAGTCTTATATGCTGTCCTATATGCCCACAAAGCGTCATCTAGTTTATTCGCCCAATCCTTACGCGTTGTACCAACTGTTTTTTGCAAGATACTCTTTATCTCTCTATTGGAGACCTCTACTTGTCCACTAGTTTGAGGATGATAAGGAGAGGCTACCTTATGTGTGACTCCATTCTTCCTTAACAAGTTCTCAAAAACCTTGTTAATGAAGTGTGAACCTCCATCACTTATCACAACTCTCGGAATTCCAAACCTAGGGAAAATCACCGTTTTGAGTAACTTGGTAACTATCGCAGCATCACAAGTCGGGCTGGCTTGTGCTTCGACCCACTTGGAAACATAGTCAACGGCTACAAGTATGTACTTGTTCTTATAGGAGGAAGGGAACGGTCCCATGAAGTCTATACCCCAAACATCGAAAACCTCTACTTCTAAGATGAAATTTTGAGGCATCTCATTGCGCTTGCTGATGTTCCCTTGCCTTTGACACGCGTTACATCGAGCAACAAACCTATTCGTATCCTTGAACATCGTTGGCCACCAAAGACCCGCTTGTAGCACTTTTGTAACCGTCTTGAATGTGGCAAAGTGTCCGGCATAAGATGAACCGTGACAATGGTGCAAGATCCCAGGGATTTCCTCCTCCGAAACACATCTCCTATACAGCCCATCCGAGCATTGCTTGTACAAGTACGGCTCGTCCCAATAGTAACGTCTAACATCTCGGAAAAACTTCTTCCTTTGGCTTCCCGTTAGGTTTTCCGGAACCTTATCAGCTGCCAAGTAGTTAGCAAAATCACCAAACCAAGGGAAACTCGCAGGTTGGTCATTCTGGATAAATCCGCAAAATATCTTCCGAGCAGGTGCTCGGTCGTTCCGAGCAGGTGCTCGCTCAGCTTCTGGAAATTTTTCGCAGATCGAATAAATTTGCTCATCTGGCAGACTATCCTCCATAGGTGTTTCATCTTCAACTTGCAGCCTACTCAAATGATCAGCAACTCCATTCTCGGACCCTTTCTTGTCCTTGATCTCTAAATCAAACTCTTGAAGCAAAAGTATCCATCTCAATAGCCTAGGCTTGGCATCTTTCTTGGTCAGCAAGTATTTTAACGCAGCATGATCGGTGTGAACAATTACCTTAGAACCGACGAGGTATGATCTAAACTTCTCAAAGGCGAAGACAATCGCCAATAACTCCTTTTCGGTGGTTGCGTACCGACATTGAGCATCATCCATCGTCCGGCTAGCATAATATATCACATGGAGCTTCTTGTCCTTCCTTTGACCAAGAACAGCCCCCACAGCAAAATCACTCGCATCCGTCATAATCTCAAACGGTAAGTCCCAATCCGGTGGTTGGACTATTGGTGCACTAACCAAGGCACCCTTGATAGTATGAAACGCAGCCAAACACTCTCTATCAAAGTCGAACTTGACTTCCTTACACAGCAATCTAGTGAGAGGCCTAGCAATGTTGGAGAAGTCTTTGATGAAACGACGGTAGAACCCGGCATGGCCTAGAAAGCTTCGGATTCCTTTGACCGTAGTAGGCGGTTGTAAACTCATCATGACCTCTATCTTAGCCTTGTCAACCTCTATCCCTTTCTCTGAAATCCGGTGCCCAAGTACTATCCCATTCCTGACCATAAAATGGCACTTTTCCCAATTCAGCACTAGATGTTTCTCCTCGCATCTTTGTAATACTCTGCACAAATTAGACAAACAAACAGAAAAAGAACTCCCATACACAGAGAAGTCATCCATAAATACTTCCATAATATCTTCAATTAAATCAGTAAAAATGGACATCATACAACGTTGGAAAGTCGCTGGGGCGTTGCACAAACCAAATGGCATCCGGCGGTATGCGAATGTGCCGTATGGACATGTGAACGTTGTCTTTTCCTGATCATCGGGATGGATGGGTATCTGAAAAAATCCTGAGTAACCATCTAGAAAACAGTAGTAAGGGTGATTAGCAAGACGTTCAAGCATTTGATCAATAAAAGGCAAAGGAAAATGATCTTTGCGAGTAGCAGCATTCAATTTCCTATAGTCTATGCACACTCTATGACCCGTTACCGTTCTAGTTGGAATCAATTCGTTTTTCTCATTCCTAATTACCGTGATACCTCCCT
The DNA here is from genome assembly GCA_963576765.1 of Draba incana. Lineage (NCBI taxonomy): Eukaryota > Viridiplantae > Streptophyta > Magnoliopsida > Brassicales > Brassicaceae > Draba > Draba incana. Next base: position 13,475,174 of record OY755210.1, read on the forward strand.
TCTTAGGTACAACATGCACCGGACTTACCCATTTGCTATCAGATATAGCATAGATCACACCAGCGTCTAGAAGTTTCATTATCTCTTTCTTTACAACATCCTTTAGATTCGGGTTTAACCGTCTCTGATGTTCTATAGAAGTCATCGATTCATCCTCTAGATTAATTCGGTGCATGCACAAGTCGGGAGATATACCGGTTATATCATCTAACGAATATCCCAAGGCCTTTCTATATTTCCTCAACTCACACAAAAGCAAAGTGATCTCAACATTATTCAATTCCGCATTCACTATAACAGGATATGTAGAGTTAGGACCTAGAAATGCATACCTGAGCCCCGCTGGGAGGGTTTTTAATTCTACCTTTGGAGCTTTCAGCTCGCTCCATGATCCGGTGATGTTCTGGTTTTCGGTCCGAGCAGGTGCTCGGTCGGAGCGAGCAGGTGCTCGCTGGGAATCTGGCAGAACATCGTTTTCTGTGCCCTCGGTCAGACTATGGAACTCATCTTCTTTCTCTATTCTGGTGTTGGAATCCAGAAACTTGGCAAACCCTTGGGTGTCTTCACTTAGAAATCCGTGTTCACTTTCGGCTTTTGTCAATGCAACTTCGAGAGAGTCCTTTGCTAGGATCTCTTCAACCACATCTTCCGACATCTCGGAGTCATCTTGGATCACGAAGGTTTGCCCATCTATCATCGGCCTCTTGAGCATCTTACTCATCTCAAACCGGACCACCATGTCTCCGAGACGGAGGTCTACTATACCTTGTTCAACATCGATGATTGCACGCGCCGTGTTTAGGAATGACCTCCCCAAAATCAGTGGGTCCTTTGGTTCTTCATCGAGCTCTAGAACCACGAAATCGGTTGGGATTAGAGTGTCCCCTATACGGACGTGTAAATCCTCGATTATACCTACAGGAAGTTTAGTGGATCTATCTGCAAAAATCAAGGAGATCTTAGTTGGTTTGAAATCGGTAAAACCTAAACGTTTAGCAACGGAATAAGGCATTAAATTAACACTTGAACCCAAGTCTACCAATGAGCATGCAAACTTGCAAGGCCCAATCTTTACCGATATAGCAAACCTCCCGGGATCGCCTTTCTTAGTCAACACCTTACTCTGAAGTATGGCGCTACATTCTTTGGAAACCATCATCACACTCTCCTCTTCCACAACTTTTCCAGAAATTAGCTCCTTTATGTACCGTTTGAGAGAAGGTACCATTTGAACCGCATCGGTTAAAGGAAGCTTTACCTCCAAGCCTTTAATCATTTCCTTACACTTAGCATCCTCCAAATCCTTCTTAGATTTCTTGGGAGGCACTGGGTAGGGTATCTTAGGCACATAGACTCTCTCGGTCTGAGCTTCTGGAAATTTCGCGGGAACATTCTGAGCGAGCAGGTGCTCGGTCGGCTGAGCAGGTGCTCGCTGGGGTGTTTTCTCCAGATTGATCGGAACAGTAGCTGGTGTGGTTTCTGAGCTAGAACCAACCTCCTCATGCATCACATCCTCAGCCAAATCATTCTCTTGTGCCGGTTGCTCAACAACTTTCTCCTTGGCCTTAACTTGAGAGGTTGTGGCCGTAGGTTGTGCCAACGCTCTTCCGCTTCTTAACTCAACAGCATTGCATGGCGAATACTCCTTCCTAGGGTTCACTTCACCACGGCCAGGAAGAGCACCAACCGGTCTTTGAATAGCTTCGGCGGTTTGAGCTACTTGTGTATCCAACTTCTTTACATGTGCGGTCACGGCCTCATACTTTGCATGGAGATCCTTGTACATGTTGTCCATCTTACTGCCCAGCTCGGATGATGTCTGCTGTTGGTTGGCCAAGACTTGATGGATGAGACCTTTCAAATCATCTTGTTGAGGTTGAGGCGCGGAAACGGTTTGTTGCTGGTTTGTTGCTTGAAACCGGTTCTGATTTTGGTTGGGAATGAATTGCTTCCCTTGAGTGTTGTTGGAGTAGAACTTCTGATTTGAACTCCCTTGTTGCGGATAGACTTGGTCTTGGGGGTTCTCCACATTGGTGTTGCGGTAGGAGAGGTTTGGATGGCTTCGGTAGTTGGGGTTAAACCCTCGGTTTTGGTACCCTTGGCCATTCACATAGTTGACCTCTTCTAAACCATCTTCTTGATCTTCCACAAACTCTTGAGCATTAGGGGCAGCTCCATCTTCTTCCATGAACTTAACCGGTCTTTGAGTCTCCCTTAAAAGCAAGTTTACTTTCGCGGTTAATTCATCGATCTTTTGAGAGTCCACACTATTGACCTTCTTGGTTCTATCGTACTCGGGAGCCTTTTTGTTGGAGCTTGAGGCAAGGTTTTCGATGAGCTCAAATGCACCTTCCTTAGTCTTGGTCATGAAGTCTCCATTACTTGCGGCATTCAAAGCATTACGGTAATCCCAATCGACTCCATCGTAGAATATGTTCAAGATTTGCTCATCCTTGAAACCGTGATGAGGACACTCCCTTTTATACTCCTTGAGTCTTTCCCAAGCTTCACCAAAAGCTTCTCCGGAGTGTTGTTGAAAGGATGCAATCTTGTTCCTCAAAGCGGCCGTTTTGGACTTCGTATAGAAATGATCCAAGAACGCGGATCTAGCCTCATCCCAAGTCCTCAATGAACCAGCCGGCAGTGACTTTAACCATCTTTGTGCCTTGTCCGCGAGAGAGAATGGGAACAACTTACATTTCAGAAAATCGGTTGGAACACCATTAGAACCCGTAGTACTACAGATTTCCTCGAAGTTCTCTATGTGGTCCATTGGTATTTCAGCGGGTAGACCATGGAATAGATGCTGCTTTACCAATGAAATTAACTGAGCCTTGACCTCGTAATCTTGTCTCTGAATGGTCGGAATGACAATGGCCGTACGGTTTTGATAAAACGCATGGGGATTATCCGAATCCCCTATGGTTGGCTGACCCCGCGGCTGTTGCCTTTGCAACTGGGTGATTTGATCTCTCAAAATCTGTAACTGAGCATTCATAGCTTCCTGATCTGCCATGTTTTCTGTGCGAGCAGGTGCTCGTTCGGTTTGAGCAGGTGCTCGGCGGCGATTCTGACGTTCGAGACGAGCTAACTCTTCGTTCGTATGACTGACTAGATCTTCGTTCAGATTTCTCCTCGTTCTTCTACTGGTCATACACCTGAAACATAACAAAAACAAAAACAAAAACAAAAACAAAATTAGCAAAATTCTTAGACTATAAATAAAACCAAAATTCAAAGGTAACGCTATTGGTCCCCGGCAACGGCGCCAAAAACTTGATAGTCTCGAGTTTTAACCCAAAATAATGCTGCAAGTGCACAGGCAAAAGCAGTAGTATATAAGGTATCGAATCCACAGAGACCAAGGTTACACTATGAATCTATAGATTTCAAATAAAGCTAAGATAAATTAAATGAGTTGTAAACTGACGCGAGCAGGAGCTCGTTGTAAATGAGCAGGTGCTTGGAATAAAAATCGGTAATAAAACAATGATAAAAGGCACTAAGCCGAGATGATTCTTTGGTGATTTCGGGTACTTGGGTTGAGCTTCTATTCAGGGTCTAATTAAATGCGGTCTAGAACTCAAACATAAATATGTATTGCCCCGCTTTTGGCGATGTATCAATACCTTTGTCTACAGCCTAAATACCTACACTTTCGAGTGGATTTAGTAATGAAGTAAACAAGCCTTAATGCAATGGTTCAATATGTTCACATTCAATGGGAACGATCAATGGTGTTTTGGTTACCACTGAATGCTCATCAAAGGTAATTCTAGCAACCTATATCATTTTTGGTGAATAGATTAAACTTAGAGATCATAGACTAAGTGATCAATTTAGCCTAAGCATTAAAACTTCCTAGAGATGAAGACATAAGATTACCCTATTTGGCTCAACCATCTAAGACCCTAAATCACCATTGAAATCACCCCGACCTAGTTGGTAAACTACTCGGACATATTTGATTCAAATGCAACAATCATTAGATGAGAATTCATAATAGATAATGGAAAGTAAAGAGGGGGTTTAGAATTCTTCTCTAGATGATGAGATGATGAATCGGAAATGGACAAGAGTTTCAATGGCGGTGAATGATTCGGATTTGATGAAGAACAAGTAAAGCACACAAACTTTTATTAAAAACGTAAAAAGAAGAACAAAACTCTCTGATTATTTTCGTGAACAAAAACTTCCCCAAGTCTGATGAAGATTACCTTCTTCAAATACAAGAGAAAGCATTAAAAACTAAAAATATCTTTTAGGGCAAAATAAGGAAAATAAGAAGAAATCCCATTTATGATTAAAATCAATCATCTCCCTAATGAAAAGGGATTGATGTTGACTCATTAACTCCTGGGGATCGTGTGGGCCATCAGATGAACTCGGCGGCCACAGCTTTATTAGGTTTAGGTTCTGGTGTCTTGGTGCGAGCAGGTGCTCGCTCGGACCGAGCAGGTGCTCGGTGGAGTGAAAACTCTTCTTTTTGCTCCAATTCTTCTCCTTTTCTTCATAGAGCTCCAGAAGCTCCAAATTATGCTCCAAAGCATTGTAGAACCTGAAAAGACATCAAAAGAAAACAAAAAGACAAGAAAAGCAACACAAAACCATGGGTAAATTAGGCTAAAAACCTAACATATCATTCATTCGCAAGGAACGTGGCTCGTTTCTGCAAATCTCCAGAGAAAGTGGTTCGTTTAAAAGAAGTGTAGCACACTTTCTAGAACGATGAGACAACGGCTCACTGAGGAGTTGGCTCGCTGGATGTACCGCTGATTTCTGCCTGCTGATGGGCACGTCGCTATCATAAGAGCTGCAGGTTGTTACTATGATAGTCGGTTGCGCCATGTTTTTGTTAAGTCCAAACCGTTTGAACGGTGGCACCGTGATAGTAGGTTGTGCCGTGAACCAAAAATCAATGTATCTCTCTAACCATTGGTCCGAATGACTTCAAACTTATTTTGGATAAAAGCTGACTCAATTATCTATCTTCTTCCCAAATTTCAGCTCGGTATATTTTTATCCTTGGCCATGCCGAGCCGATTACTACATCTCGGGTTTGAAGAATTCAGGTTGATACATCATTAGTAAATCGACTATATCCTGAGAACCGCAACTCCAAATGATGTCACTTTACTTGTGTTCGAAAGCTAACTAAAAATTGCATCATGTATCAAAATATCAGCTCGTTACATCTTTTTACTGGCAGTGTCGAGCCGATCACTACGGCTTGGGTTTGAAAAATTCAGATTGATACATCTTCAGTAAATCGGCTATATTCTGAGAACCGCAACTCCAAATGATGTCATTTTACTTGAGTTCGAAAGCTAACTCAATATTGCATCATGCATCAAAATATTAGCTTGTTACGTTTTTGTTACTGGCCGTGCCGAGCCGATCACTACGGCTTGGGTTTGAAAAATTCAGATTGATATATCTTCAGTAAATCGGGTATAACTTGAGAACTGCAACTCCAAATGATGTCATTTTGTGGGTGACCTGATACGTAGCATGAAAACAGTTTACGGATGACCCGTTTCGTGGCTTGGTAAAATAGTTTGCGGGTGACGCATTACGTAGCTTGGATCTGTGTAAGTGACAAGTGAACTGCGAATCAAGTTACTCTTCAAAACGGTTCGCTTACAAAAAGCATGGCTCGTTTTGGAGAAGGCATAAGATTCGGGAAACGGTTCGTTCGGAGAAAGTGGTTCGCTTAAAGGAAGCGTGGCACACTTTCTAGAGCAATGAAACAACGGCTTGCCGTTTACAGATCGGGTTAACCGATAGTGTCGTCGTCGGTCTTATGCTCCTCTAGAGTTACCGATGATGTTAGTGATTTGCGTCATTCCATTCATGGATAATGCTCCTTTTGTCGGCTTTCGGTTCGGTTTTACCGATGAAGTTAAGCAAAACAGCCGCGGCGGCGTGGAAAGTAACTGATGGCAGTGAATCTCTCGGACTTGTTGTCCCGGATCTGGTTCTGTTAACCAAAGAGGTGGATCTTGTCCTGCCGTTCTGTCTAGGTGTTCTAGATCCGTCGGGAGGCATCTTCTCCTTGTCGTTTTGACTGGTTGCTCCAGATCTGTTTGGAGGCGTCTCCTTTGGATCGGCGCTGCCGTCTGTTGTGTTCGTTGTTTCTGGTTGTCTTCTCAAACTTGCTCATGGTTTCTTCGTGTATGAATTTTTTGGCTCCCCTCCTTCTAGCACCAAATTGTGGGAGCTGGATTCCTACAATTAGATTTGTCGGGTTTGCGGAAGAGCTGCAAAACTTCTAGGTTAGAAAACAAGAACAATTGAGAAGTAATAGTTTATTATTAGTTGTGTAGCTGTGAAAGAGTACAAAGGGTTCTGTTAGAAAATTCGTGATCCCCTTCAAGAGGATGATACAAAGGTATTTATAATAGACTAAGTCGGCTAGGGTTTTTGGTGTGAGCTGCACTCCTTAGGTCGGCTGGCCCGTTAACAGTTCGACCCATCTATGCCTGGCTCGGCCCAACTGAATGGGCTGCGCCGATTTGGGCTTGTTGAATTGATGAAGTCTTGAAATCGGTTCATCCGATTTGGTTCGGTACTATTGATCCGGCCGGTGCGTCCTAGGCATTTTCGGGTGTGCTCTTATCTCTTCAAGGTGGAAATTGACCCCTACAATTATGTCCCATATTCTCGTTTGCCCACACAGTTTGTGCCAAATTCATTTTAGTTTTATGGTTAATTATGTTTAACACAAAACAAAAAAAATCTTTTTACTTCATTTCAAAAGAATGTAACGTGGCCATCAAGTATCATTGCGTAGACATCATTAATTGTCAAGATGCCAATAACGTTGTCTATAATTTGGCGAGAATAATGCATGAACCGAATTTCTTTGAACTGCATGATTTGAAATTATTTGGTCAAATTATTGTGATTGACACACTCCCTCACTTTTCCAAACACACACTCATACATTCACAAACTAACAACCAAAATTTAGCAATCTCTCTTCTCTTCTTTTCTAAAAGTAAGTTTCGAGAATATAGCGTAGTTTCTTAGTTAGCAAAGTTTGTTGTCGAGTAGCACGACTATAGTCTCACACAGGTTTATCTTGGGGTTCAGTCTGTTACATTACCATAAAATTCATAACACACAATTTTATCTTGGGATTCAGTCTGTCATGGAACATACCAACTCTTTTAATTAGCATTTTCTAACCAGAGATATAATCGATATAATACTCTTCGACCATGTGATGATGAGTAAGATTTGTTTGGTTCAATCATGTCGGGTTTTCAACTATTGTCCCTTAAAAACGTTTGCAAAATGGAAGTTTGGATTATCCATCAACCGGTAAAGTTGTTTTGGAAGTAGACCAGAGTTAAAAATTTCTATGGCTCGAAAACCTAGTCTCCCTTTTTAACAAACCGCATAACGAGTTTTCATGTCATCTATTGTATACCCTTTTTTAACTAGGATAATCTAGAAGACGACATAACATAGGTTGGTAACACCAAGCCACCGATTTAATTCGAACGTTCTTTCCCCCTTTGATAAAATTTTTGAGGTCCAACTGTTCATCCTAGTGTGAAGTCTTTCCCTACGAAACATTATTATTATGCTTTTACGCTTCCGAGACTGTTCTCAATATCCAAATATGTGTCCATTCCTCCGAGAATTGAAATCATTAGTAATTGTTTCATCTCCTCATGTATTGCATCTTTAACTGTGTGATCAAATTGTAATAATGATATAGAGAAATCGATTTATGTCTCGATACCATCTCGTACTGCTTAAGGTTGTGTAGAACTGACACTCTTGTTTATTGGCTTTGCAGAAAAAACAAATTGTCATCTAAAAAATAACATATGAGAAACCGATGGATTTTCTCTCTTAATCTTTAGAATCTTCTCTTTGGGGCTTTTTATCCATTCGGTTTTAATATTATATCCTGGAAAGAGTTGGATATAGATATGCTTACTGATGAGAGTGATGTGGAACGTTTGACCATTGGCTACTTTGAATGACACCGAGCATGGTTCCTAATGAGAAGATGGGAGTAGATCAGGATTCATAATGGAAGATGCAGCTCCTGTATCAAAGTAGGCTATGACTGGTATGGGTTTGTCATATTTGGTGGGAAGAACGTAAATCTTGGCATTCGGAGATGGTTGCGATAAATATGCCAATTTCACTCTATTTGGTTCCTCTGCTTTTCACAGATCAAGTGTGTAAAGGTCGAATAGCATGATATGATCATTGAATTTTTATTGTACCCAGTGCCGGCTCAGTTAGGGGACATGGGGTGCCACCGCCCCGGGCCCCACTCCATGTCCCAAGAATTAAAGGGTCCAAACAAATTTATATTAAATTTAATCATAAATAAATAAAAAAGGGTCTATAAATATTTTTATAATGTATTTATTTATTTATTTAACCAAATCTAAAAATAAAAAAAATTAAAGTTTTTTAGTTAGCAAAAAAAATCTATAAAAATTTAAATTTAAAGGGCCAAAAAGTTTTTTTTGCCCTAGGACCCAAAATAATTTTGAGCCGGCACTGATTGTACTGATTGGATATACCACTAACCATGTGATCAATGTTTTCGCAAATTCGAGTTTCTAGAGAAGATTCTCAATGAAATTGTATTCCATGCAGTCATAAGTTTTACTCATGTAAATTTTATTTCCTTCTATTTGGTCTTACATGGCTTATTTATCTTTAACGAGCATTTCGGCTTATTAGTGTTTCAATTCTAGGCAAATGCGAAACTTTCTACCTAATCTTTGAGACACTGTATCCACATACCTGGACTATTAATTTTTTAAAATTTCTACCCAAACTTATAAGATTAAGAATATACCTAACAGGTTATGGTGTTAGTTTGTCCGTTAAATGTGTTGATTGGAATGCTTAGTCATTTGACAATTCAGATGGATTTTCAACTTATTCATAACTCATTTCTAGGAATCTGTGAAAATATCTTCCCAGTCTAATTTTTTTTGCTTTATTACTGTAGGGGTCGAATCTCCCCTTGAAGAATCGATAGCCTATAACGACTAAGTATATGTCAAACCGGTTATCCCGCAAACAACCTAAGCGAAGATTGAACTAGATAAGCAAGAATTTAAGCAGTGGCCCAATTCAAGTCAGCCCAATGGACAAGTCCAGAAGATCAAGGCCCATTTAAGGCCAAGCCGACCTAATGGTTGTGGCTAAAATGGAAAACCTAGAAAACTTAGGAAAACTTTCCATTTTGTATTGGCCTTGGCCCAACCGGCTTAGAGCATTATAAATACCCATGTACATCCTCATAATAAGTGGATCACGAAAAATCACATAGAAACACTTTTACAACTTTCCAGCTATCAATAAAAACTCTAATTCGAATCTTTGTTTTGTCTTTTTGTTTTCTAACCCTAGAAGCTTTCACTCTTCCCAGACCTTACAAATTCAATTGTAAGAATCCATCTCTCACAATTTGGCGCTAAAGCTTCATACACAGGAAAATCGCTTTACACGATGACTAGAAACAGCGACACAACTCAACGGAACGCGACAAACGGCTCTGCTCCAGAAGGGACGCTTCCCAACGGATCCAGAGTGACCAGACAGGCCAACGACCAGACGACTTAGAACCAACAAAACACCAAAGAGCAGGCGCCTCTCAACGATCTGGCGCCGTGGGCGCCCAGGTTGATGCGACGGCGAACCCAGATTCGTTCAGCAAAATCAAGGAGATGCTAGCAGAACTGCTCAGGAAATATAAGGAGCAGGAGGCAATCAACAGCACCTTGACGGCGGAGTTGAAAACTCTGCCAGCAGCCAGCCGAGTGCGCAAAGGAGGGATCTTCCATCGGCCTACACCTCAGATCGCTCCAACAAATTTCTTCTCGACACCAGTCGGCGCAACTACAAATCGCGGAGCCCGCGATGAGCTGGCTGGGTTACAAACTAGAGATAGTAACATGCCGATTACAAACATGACTAGCTGAGTCGTCGAGATCGCCTACGATACTGAAGAAGAGCATCATTCATACTCTGGAATAGCACGAGCTTATCAAAGGGGTAGGCAACCCAATTACGAGAAAGAGCATGACAAAGCTGAAATTGAAGAACCTCTGATGAGTCAACCAAGCTGAAGCCACGGCCACCCAAAGAACATTTGTCACTAATCAGCAGAGTTAGATAGACGAGCTCAAGGCATCCCTAAAACAAACCGCGCCCGACCTGAAGGAGATGCGGTCACAAGTACATCGCGCAAAAGGCAAAACTCTAGAGATTGACCGAGAATTGGAAGAAGCGCAGACTACCCCTTTTATGGAACGAATAACTCGAGCTCGACTGTCCGATCCTAGATAATTCAAGGTCCCCATCTACGATGTAAAAGGCGATCCCACCGAACACATCAGAGCATTTTCCATCACCATGGGACGAGCCAAACTCTGACCAGACGAAAGAGAAACTTGATCGACAATTTTGCGAAGCTCTCCGAAGCATTCCTGAAGCAGTAAACAATCCTGATCATGAGGAGGTCCTCAGAGGCAGACCTCTATACAATGTCCCAATGGTCGACTGAGCCACTGCAAAAATGCATTGAGTGCTTTAAGTTGGTGCTTACTCAGGTGAAGGGGATAAATGATAGATCAGTCCTCAGAGCATTACAGAAGGCTCTCTGGTATAACTCGGATTTTTGGAGGGAGTTAACTATTAACAAACCAGCATCCATCCAAGACGCACTTCATCGCGCCAATGGCTTCGCTAAAAGAGAAGAAGAGACGAAAACCTTGGCGTTGAAATATGGGAAAATCAAAAGATCTAACTCTCAAGCAGCAAGGTAATTTCGTCCAACATGAAGGAGACTTCAAAGGCGCCCATAACTATCAAGTTGACTCGCCCGGCTACAGACGAGGTAGAGGGAAAGGTCGCGGAAGAGGAGCTCCAGGTCGCAGCTTCAACAACACTTGGACGAGAAACTCGACCTATGACGAGTCAGCTTATTACAAGCTACATCTATCAAGCGGACATTCGACTGCTAATTGCAGGATACTCGGTTTGTGGCTGGCAGCCAAGCTAGCAGCCGGCGAGCTCAAAGGCAACATAAGTGTTGACGATTTCCAGATCAAACAAATCGACGACCACACCGAAAAGTTAGCCCGCAACGCGTCAACAAACGCGACAGATAAAATTATAATGAAGGTCAGGGCGGTCCGATAAGAAAAGTCTACAACATGATTATGGGCGGCTCTTATTACTATTATTACACTCTCTTATCGATTAAAGCCTTTTAACGGCGAGCTGAAGTGGGAGCTAATATGCCAACACCGTCTAAGTACCCAAACAACATCATCGCATTCGAAGAACGTTCGAAGAATGGAGAAGTCGACAACATAGATAAGCCCCACGATGATCCACTCTAATCCGACTACTCATAGACGATTGGGATACAGCCCGCGTCGTGATCGACACTGGCAGCATGGTGGACATTATTTTCAATGATCCTCTATAACGGATGGAAATCGACCTTTCTCAAAACGAAGCACACCCGAAGCCTTTGATTGGTTTCAATGGTGAGACAACGATGATGCATGGGACAATCAGATTACTCATGTGCGCAGAAGGAGTAACCAAAGTGGTAAATTTTGCAGTATCCAACAATCCGACAATCTATAAAGTCATTATGGACACCCTTTGGCTTAACTTGATTCGTGCATTCGCTTTAACCTACCATCTTTGCCTTAGGTTCCCAACCCCAAGTGGAATCAAAATAATTAGAGGTAGCCAGACAGCATCTCGATCTTGCTTCATTGCAGCGCATAAGCTAAGGAGTCACGTGACATTCTGATTCCGAAGGACAAGCAAAAAAAGCAGAAAACAGATAGAGAGCCCGTCAAGGAGCTCTCTGGTTTATTATAGCAATTACAGATTGATGAAACTCGGGAAGAGGAAATGACAGACCCAATCTGTGAGCCGGTAATATATGTATGTATAGATAATAATAATCCCGAGCGATGCATAGAAATCAGCGTGACGTTAGACGAGGCTATGAAGCCCGACCTCGTCTTTTTACTTAGAGAAAACTTGGGCACTTTGGCATGAAAAACCAAAGATATACCCGGAATAGACATCAACATAGCTCGAAATGAGTTGAACGTCGATCCGACTTTCAAGCCTGTCAAGCAAAAATGTAGAAGGCTCAGACCGAACAGAGCTCAGGCAGTAAACGGCGAGGTGGAATAACTCTTGCAAGTTGACTCAATCTCAGAAGTCAAGAATCCTGATTGATTTGCCAACCTAGACGACATCAAAAAGAAAAACGGCAAGTGGCGTGGATGGGTGGACTTCACTGATTTGAACAAGACTTGTCCCAAAGATAGCTTTCCTCTTCCATACATACACTGCTTGGTCGAAGCAACAGCGGGGAATAGACTATTCTCGTTCATGGACGCGTTCTCTGGCTATAATCAAATTTTTACTAACCCCGACGATCGTGAGAAAACGTCATTCATCACGGACCACAAGATTTACTGCTATAAAGTCAAGCCTTTTGCCTTGAAGAACCCCGGAGCTACCTATCAGCATTTGGTTAACAAGATGTTTCAGATTAGCTCGGCAAGACAATGGAAGTATACATAGATGACTTGCTCGTAAAGTCACTTGAAGAAAAAAATCATGTTGCACACCTTGCGGAATGCTTCCAGAGGTTGAACTTGCACAACATGAAACTTAACCCTACCAAGTATAGATTTTGTGTTACCTCTGGGGAATTTCTGGGCAATCTGGTAACTCATCGCGGCATCGAGGCCAAACCAAAGCAAATCGACACGGTTATCCAAATGACTTCGTCGAAAACAAAGAGAGAAGTCCAAAGACTGACTAGCCGCATGGCGGCACTCAACAGATTCATATCGCGCTCCACTGACAAGTGCCTCCCCTTTTAAGATATGTTGCGAGGAAAAAAAATCTTCGAGTGGACGAAAAAATGCGAGAATACGTTTCAGAAGCTAAAGAAGTATCTCGCCACTCCACCAGTATTGGCAAAACTAGTAACGCGTAAGCCACTCTATCTTTATATTGTGATTTCCTAGATAGCTATAAGCGGGGTCCTGATCCAAGTAGATGGCAACGACCAAAAGCATGTCTTTTACATCAGCAAGTCCCTCACCGATGCGGAAACAAGGTATCCGTTAACCAAAAAGCTGGTGCTTGTCGTAATCACTTTGGCTCGGAAGTAACGACCATACTTCCAATCACATTCGATAATAGTGTTAAGACAGTCCCACTTAATCTGGAAGGTTAGCTTAGTGGGCTATCGAGCTAAGCGAGTTGGACATCAAATATCGTAGTAGGATAAGTATTAAAGCAATGGTGTTGGCCGACTTCCTTATCAAACTACCCAAAGCGGAGGCCTCGGCAGAAATCAAATGCCCGTCATCCCAGACTTGGCAGCTGCACGTAGATGGCTCCTCATCTAAACACGAGTCTAGAGTAGGTATCCGTTTATCGTCACCGGACGGTGAGTCATTGGAGTAGTCATTTCGCCCTGGCTTTCGAGCATCAAACAACAAGGCATAATACGAAGCTCTACTCGCTGGCTTACGATTGGCTAGAGCACTAAAGATGATAAAGATATATGCCTTTTACGACTCTCAGCTTGTCATTAATCAGTTCAATGGAGAGTACTCTACGAAAGACAAAAGAATGGAAGCCTACCTTGCGCTCGTAAAGTCACTAGCCGTGGATTTGGAAGAGTTTTCATTAACAAGAATTCTGCGGGAGGAAAACTTGCATGCATATGCACTCGCCTTGCTCGGATCATCAGCACAGCCAAATGAAGGTCTTTAACAGTTTTTGCCAGTTGAGTTCATTAAAAAACCGAGTATAATTCTACCACGTAAAGTAAATGTCTTGACGCGATCCCATTCTGCGAAAACAAGAGGACAACAAGAACTTAAGAAGGCTGCTCAGCTCGACAAACAGACGGATGATCTCTAAGTTTCTGGTGAAGATAATCCAGGCCATGGCCTGGCCTGCCCAATGGATGTTGATCCAACAGCCAGTCGTGAGTCATCTAGCAATACCAAAGTTGGAGAAGAACATGCTCAATACGATGGTGTTATCGATGCAATGGACAAAAATGGCGAGCTCGATGCAGATAGTACGGCTCTTAATCACGGCCGCCCCCCCCCCCTCCCCCCCCCCCCCCCCCCCCAAACAGTTTTTTGTGTTCCTAGAAGATGCTTACTCGTGTAGCGAATAGCCACCACCTGCACATGAGACGGACGCAATCGACGATAACGATACAACAACATACAGCTAGGACACTAAGTGGATTGACAATATTTGCAGGTATCTTGCTGAAGGCGAAGTCCCAACTGAAAAGTAGGCGGCTCGCAAAATTAAAGCACAAGCCTCCCGTTTTATTCTCTTTCATGGTGAAGTGTTCAAGTGGCGACTTTCTGGACCTTTCCTAATTTGCGTGGAAGGCCAAGCAGCTCGCAAAATCATGTGCAAATTCCACAGCGGGTATGCGGCAACCATTCTGGAGGAAGATCTCTCGCCATTAAAATAAAAAGACATGGTTACTTTTGCCCGACAATGGTCAATGATTGCGAGAAATTTGCCGCCAAGTGCGAGAAAAGTCAACACCACGGCCCCATGATTCTTCAGCCTACCGAATTCCTTTCATCTGTGACACCGCCCTACCCGTTCATAAGATGGACGATGCATATAGTCGGCCCGCTGCATCCCTCACGACAAAAATGTTACCTCTTCGTCTTAATGGATTGAAGCAGAGGCATTTGACAGCATTAAAGAAAAATAGGTCGAGAACTTCATCTGGAAGAACATCATTTGTCGTCACGGCGTGCCTTATGAGATCATCACGGATAACGGCTCGCCGCTCTTTTCCAAGAGGTTTAATATTTTCTGCGATAAGTGGAAGATCAGACTAAGTAAATTTACTCCACGTTGTCCGCTAGGAAACAGTCAGGCTGAAGCTTTAAATAAGACGGTCATCCACGGATTGAAGAAGCGGCTAGACGCTAAAAGGGCCATTGGGCTAACAAGTTAGAAGGAGTATTATGGCCTTATCGGATAACACCTCCGCGCGCCACAGGAGAAACACCTTTTGTTCTTGTTTTGGCACCGAATGCGTTATCCCACCCGAAGTACATTTTCTCGGGGTACGTAGACGGCTCCTCCCGGAGCATGAAAGGCTCAATCATCTTTTGATGCTTGACAAACTAGACATAGTAAACGAAAGACATGAGTGATTAAGATGACCGAGTATCAACAAGCCGCAGCTAAGTACTACAACTCTCAAGTTTGAGTTCGGCGCTTTTATGAAGGAAATCTGGTCCTCCGCAAAGTTTTCAGACCACGGCTGAACAGAACACAGGCAAACTTGGTGCGCATTGGGAAGGACCTTATCAAATCACAAAGGTGGTCCATCCAGGCGTCTACGAAATAGCAAACATGAAAGGCAAGATGATTTCGCGATCGTGGAATGCGCGACGTCTCAAAAAGTATTATTACTAGGTCTCATGACTTGAACTACGGAACGACTTGATCCCTACAAAGGGTACGTAAACATCTCATTTTCGGACAGGTTCAGTTACCCCCTCCTCAAAAGAGGGGGGGAATGGGTACGTATACTCGTATACTCTCATTTTTATAAAAGAGTTACTTCGCTCAATCGAAATTTCAGATTTATAAAAGGTCACGGTTTACATTTATCAAAGTCTTACGCAAACGACTAAGTCTAAACAAATACGACTATTCTATACACAGACGTTTATTATTTCATATTGTTGTTGGCCACAGTAATGATCGAGAGATACCTCGACGCGAGGTACATTTATACATCCAAACGAATATTAAAGCGCGCTATACAAATTTTAAGTGTTCATATTCGGAGCAAGGGGTTTCGTGGGAATACTCTTGCAGCCCGAAATGAACAACTCTTGAAACCCAGAAAGCAGATCGTTGGTCTACCTTAGCCAAGATAGTCGGAACAATAGAATTCACAAGAATTTGTTTGTAAACCGCATTTTGACTAAGTATGATTACGAAACGAAACAAGTGTCTTCTACTTACAAAAGTAGAATAGTTCGCAGAAGCACAAAATTCAAACCAAAATCTGTATCCGAACATAGCATTAATTAAGTTTTTACCCAAAGGTAAAAACAAAACAAAGTGTTAAAGGATGGATAAAGCCATCCAGACACATAAGGTCATGGCATAAGAAAATCTATTAAAAACCAAAAGTAAAAGACAACATTTAATCATAAACAAGGCTAAGCAGGCAACTCGCCTTCTTCTTTCTCTTCATGTGCAACACCTTGAGCAACTTCAATCATATTGGCCGCAATAAGCCCCTGAGCTTCAGGTACCTTGCCTCTTGCAGGATCTAAAACTTCAGTTTCAACATTGTGGCTCGTTGTTACTTCGGTTATCTCCGTAGATGGAATAACAGCATTCTCAGGGACAGACGGAATGATACTTTCAACAATTTCCACAACAGGAGCAGCCAGCTCGGCATCGAGCAGTTCCTCGTTCGCATCTTGCAGGCGGAGGCCAAAAAATCCATCGTTGGATCCGGAAGCTGCATCGATACCTATAGACTTAGCAACCATCTCTATTCGGGGCAAGAAACGAATATCTTTCACAACAGGATTAATACACGTATATCTTTCACAATGGGATTAATACCTAATACGCCCTTCAAGTCGGCGGCAAGGTTGTCAAAGACATCATAAGCATCGGGCAACTTGATTGTTATGTCAGCCAGTCCCTAATGCTCCTCGTCAATGTTAGATGGTTCATCGCTCTTTATGTCATCAATAAGCTGGGCATTCACCTCGGCTTGGGCTAGGAACACCATGTTCTACTTGGGGGACCCAGTCAGTTGCCTAAGAACCTCTCTCGCACGATCAAGTTTTGCCTGAAACTCAGCGGCCGTCTCTCTTCTAGCTTTAGCAGTGGCCAACTCAATCTTATGTTGTTTCACCTCGACTAAAAGAGTCTTCTCCCTTTCAAGCTCGGCAATCCTCAAATCATCTTTCTTCTTTTCAACGCTCAGGTTATGGAGATGCTTGTGCATATTATTTGAGCTTTTCTTAAATGATTCAAGCTCATTGTTGATTTCCTTCATGTGCTTCGCGGCGCATTGCATTTTAGCTTCTTCCTTCTTCCTGGCTTCGTCTATGAAATTCTGCTTGGATCGAGAATCCGTGTCATAAGCTAGAATTAGCCGGTTACAGTGCGCTGCCATCTAGGAGTAGAAACAACAAAATAAGCTAAGTATGGAGAATAAAAGTTGGGTTTCAAAGAGGAAAAGAAGGAAATTTACCTTGACGTGGCGAGACAAAAACTCCTTCTACAGCTCGCTTTTTAAAAGTATCTCCGGGATAGGAAAGCTATCACCAGGATAGGTAATTTTAGACATCAATGCGGCGGCATTTAAAGGATCATCCTACAGCTCGACAGCAGCAAGTAATGAATCGGGTCGCACCCCACGAGGAATATGCTCGCAAAGAGATAGAGTTGGAGCATTTCACCGAGATTTCTTCTGCTGAGAATCGAAAGCTAGACCTTTACCTTTCTCAATAGCAGAGTATGACCTTTTACGATTCGCATCTTTCTTCTTGTTCTGTCATCTTTGGATTTGTGGCGCCGAAGTGATGATTCCACCGGCCGAACAATATCAACAGCATCAGTTCATTTTTCATCGCGAGGTGGTACATCGCTCAAAATATTTCGCTTCATTACACCTCGTTCAAACTTCTCGATAGCAGCAGCTGGAGTGTTCACATTAGCATTCCTCCCTTTCACTGAGGCAGTCGGAGCAGCAGTTTTCTCATCACTATTTTCTTCTTGATTCTGTTACAGATAGTCGGCATGCTAATCATAGCTGGAATTTTTGGGAAGTCTTCGGAGTAGTTGGGAAGATAGTCGGCTTCGCTAGCTAAATTCTTGGCCTTTTCTTCAACCCTGACTACTCTATGGCGGTAGAGGTGAGAAACCCAATAACACTTTCTCGCAGCTCGATAATTCCAGGAACGGGGGTACCTATGTATCGGCGACTTGCAAAATAAATAAAATCAGAAGAGCTTTGAAAGAAACTGAGTATAATCTAAGTCGCGGCTTGAGGAAAAACTACGAGTAGGCTAGCAATTTTTCCCTACTTCGCATTTACCGCATTCTCATTCCCTTCGCCAACTGATGCCGCATATATTGGCACAAAGAAGAAGAACTTCCTCTAGTCGTAATCTTTGTTGGGGAAGTCGTCTAAAATCTTGTATTCCATTCGGTTCGCCAGGTTATAAGTTGGCGCCTCGTCATCTCGACCTTTGTTTTTGCGGAACTCGAGAAAACTCATTAAGTGATGAAATCCAAGTTTCACTCGGCATTCAGTGGCTCTTTTTAATAATCCGACTATGTGGCGAATTCCTTTCATGTTGACTTAAGCAATCGCCAAATGATGGATAAAGATATAGCGAATAATCTTTATAGGGATCAGAAGGAGGAGGAAGCAATCTCTAAGGTAGCATATGTATAAGGTGAATGTACCCGCAGGAGGATCGTCAGCACGTTGATCCTGAGAAGGGAAAATTAGCTCGACAGTATTGGGAATAGCGCACTGCTCCCTGAGTTCGCACAGCGACTCTTCGTCGCACCACGTCGAGCCTGGAGGAGGACGTTTCTTAAGCTTTGCCCTTGTCTTCTTTACTTTTAAAACCCCGGAAACGACCCAAGCTTCTAACATTTCTTGTTTCATGAGAGGATTGTACGCCCAGTTACATTCTTCAATTTTGACAGAAGCAGTCGGCTAGGCGAGACCTTTAATTGATTCATCGTGAAGAGATGACACTTCGAGAGTAAACCTTTCCTCGCATATGCCCTCGGCGCCCTCCATAGTCGGCGAAAAAACAACTCGAATTCCAAACCACGACGATTTGCCATCTACATCGATTTCGTCTTCTAAATTTATGCAGATCGGCGAATTCCTTATTGTTGCCTCGCATCTTAGAAGGCGAGATGAGAAGGTTTTCGGTACTGGGTAGGAGAATAAATCATCGATCGGAGAGTCGTAATCGATATGATCACCTCGGCCAGAGGGACCGATTTCTTCTTCCACATCACGAAATCTTTCAACTAAACGAGGGATCGGCTCGTCACTATTTCTTGTAACGATAAGCGGCTCGCCTTCGCTCGAGTATTGCCAAATCGATCGAGTACTTTTTTCTTCAAGCAGCTCGACGGGTGTTACTGACTTGCTTAAACTCGCAGAAGACATTGATCTGGATCAAACTTCTCAAAAACACAAGTATGTTATAGATAATCATATCGGTTGGATCTCTCGATTTGTTTGCAAAGAACAAAGAGATGAACTTGAAAGATTATTTGAAGATAGATCGGAATCCTCAAAGAAATCAGTCGGAAAACTCAAGAGGCGACGGCGGCAAAGGAGAATGCGGCGGCGGCGGCGGCGAAGCGACGTGAAAAGCTAAAACTAAAAATAACGAGAAAAACTAGAGAGAAAAGTTGAGAGAGGAGGCTACCTGTTTTCAGAAGAATAAGAGTTATGAGCGAAACCTAGATAATGTGGAGACTTATATAGGAATTTAATGGAACAACTTCAGAGTTGGGCCTTGATTCATGATTTGGGCTGCTGAGATTTGATAAAATATTTCCCAAGTATGGAGAGTTCTGGTGATTTGCTTCGATGTGGTTTGCGGCAAGCTATGTGACAAAAATGGCTCAATAATGGGCTCCCAATCTTACCTAGGTCTTCAATTCGGTTCGCCGTATTCGTAAGCAAAGATAAATAACCACCGCGCCTATCATCTTATCATCTCCCTCACGTTTATCATCACTCAAATCGCCAATTATTAATTCGACATCATCTTGAGGCAGCTCGTTGAATTCACTGATCTTTACATGGACTTTCCCAGGCGGCTCGTTTTTAAATTTTAAAAAGTGCCTTTGCTCCCTTCCCACAGTGGATTTGCGTTTTGTCTCGCAGCAATGCCAATCAGCTTGCAATTATCTGAATACTAGTTCGTGGTAAAGTAGCCTTGCAGCAGCTCGCTGTTTCAAACCTACGGATCAGTCTGCAATTTAGCATTGGAACACGATGATAATCTACTTCGCAGCTGTATCGAAAATTAGCTCATAGCAAGGGTTCACCGGAGCAGCTCGCCACAATTCTGCCTTGGAGCAGTTCACCGCAAAATATCCTAGGAACAACTCGCCTCGTAATTCTTTTGGAGCAGCTCGTCTCAGATTTTCTTAGAACAGCTCGCCGCAGAACTTCTTCCAATAGGCTCACTGCAAAGTCTTCTTGGGTCAGCTCGCCGCGAAACGATTCCAAACAAGCTCGCTATAAAATGTCTTCAAACCGGTTCGCCGCTAAGCGTACTCAATTACCTCGCCGAATTCAGTAACACATTTTTATCACTGGGCTCGCCAACTTCACATCAAGTATTCATTGCTGGTTGAGCTCGCCGTTCACTCTGAAAACCGTTGGGGTAGACGGATCGACATAAGTACACTTGCGGTCTAAACAGAAATCGTTTCTTCGTCTGGACACCCTTACTTTAACACTCCTATCACTAACATTGTTGAACTGGGGGGCTAACTGTAGGGGTCAAATCTCCCCTTGAAGAATCGATAGCCTAAAATGACTAAGTATATGTCAAAGAGGTTATCCCGCGAACCAGCTAACCGAAGATTGAACCAGATAAACAAGGATTTAAGCAGTGACCCAATTCAAGTCAGCTCAGTGGACAAGTCCAGAAGATCAAAGCCCAGCCGACCTAATGGTTGTGGCTTAAATGGAAAACCTAGAAAACTTAGGAAAACTTCCTATTTTGTATTGAGCTTGGCCCAACCGACTTAGAGCATAATTACTCATGTACATCCTCATAATAAGGGGATCACGAAAAATCACAAAAAAACTCTTTTACAGCTTTCCAGCTATCAATTAAAACCCTAATTCGAATCTTTGCTTTGTCTTTGTGTTTTCTAACCCTATAAACTTTCAACTCTTCCCAGAACTTTAGAGAATGTACATTGTTGACACCCAAGATGGGTTTCTAATGTATTTTACAATTAAAATTAATTAACTTTAAATTTTTAAGACACTTATGATTTTTGACCCTTCATTGTAGACACCTAATGTTGAGGGTCTAAAAAATTGAAATATTATTTTTAATTCATTTTTGTTTATTAAACATTTTATTAAAGAAAAAACATTTAACATATTCAAAACATAAAAAAAGTTGAAAACAATGTGAAACATACATGGGAAAAAAAAAAATTATCTACCCAATCATAAACGGACAAGGCACGGTAGCGATATTCTGTAACGGAAATTGTGATCTAAGTAAAACCTGATGATCATATGCTAAACTATTACTGGGAATTCCTTAGGATTCGTTATAAATTATGAGTAAGAAAACACTAGTATATATTCCTGTTGTGCTAATCCTTATTATTTTGGTAATTTGATTTGTTCTGTTTTTGTTGTTGTCATCAATGTTGAAAAGCTGTAAATATCTCCATGCATACCAAAAAAAAAATTATTTACCATTGTGCTCTTTATAACAAAATTCATAGAGGTAAATTTGGTCGAACCATCTCAGCTTGGTTTAATAACAACAGAACAAATGTTTTGTCACCAAGACGAAAGAAAGAAAAAGACTACATCTCTAGTTTTGAAAATTACACATAATTTAGAACTCTTTAGTCTCTAGAAAAATACATCGAGACACTTCTTCTCGATGAGGTAACAAAAACACAAGCTATGAGCTTCCAGTTCCATCGAGACACTTCTTCTTTTACTTCTCTTGTTGCTTGCCTCTGATTGTTTTCACCTGAAAACACACAAAATTAACCACTCTGTTTTGATTCCAAACTTAATTTACAAGTACACCCTAGGAAGAAATTCATGTATGCCTTTTATAAGACAACACACACTAATCAAAGACAAGGTTTTCATCACTTTATCATCATGTATGTGTTAATCGGTCTCTAACTTCCTAGCTTGAACCTACCAATATATTACGCATATATCCACTTCTTGTTGGTCTACGCTCTACATATGTCAAAAACTATACACAACGTAAGGCTAAACTTTGAATGCTACGGTAATTGTAAAGCTCAGCTTGTAGTTCACAGCCTTTGTCCCAAAGATATTGAAACTTTTTGCACTGTTATAAGCTACCTCAGTATCAGTACCCTCCCTGCAAAACACAAACAAAGAGTTAGACAAGTTTGATGAAAACGATTCAAGTGTGTTAATCCCAATTAGATGTTGCAATCTTATACAGTCAAAAAAATCGAATTAGAATACTAAACAAACCAAAACTCTGCACAATCAAAAACACAGTGTACACCCCTAATGTTTACACTGAGTCGAACACGGACAACTTCTTCACCAAAGAAATAGTGGCTGTAAAAATGCACGGTAAAATATCAATCATTAAAAACTTGCTCCAAGAACCCTAATCTCTACCACAAGAACCCTAAATTCAATTATCTCTAATCCGATTTCACAGAACATTAGTTCCAATATCATCATTGAACCCTAAATTGAAGACGATTTATCTAAAAAAAGAGAGAAATCGTACCATGCAAATAGATTAAGGCGAATGATGAATTTCCGATTACAGATTAAACTGAGATTTAGGACCACGAACCTTTAAAAGTGACAATCGAGGAAGAAGAACCGATTTATTTCGGATCATGAAGATGAACCGTCGATTCTGACCGAGATTGATTCACGCCGGAGATTCCACCATTCATCTCGCAATTTCCGAGTCATTTCTCCACTGGTAACAGAATTTCTTGACGATTTGATGCAGATAAATCGAATCGCTTCTCATTCTCCTTCGGAGAAAACAAAGAGAAGAGAAGAAGAGAGATAGTCGACTGAGCAAAACACGGGGAAACCCTTTTTTTTCCTCTACCGTGCAATTTTCCTTCCACCGATCTCGTCCCTCCACGTCGTCGGGTCTAATGGGCCAAATAAGATCCAATTTTAGACACTAATTCAGAAGTTTGGATCTCCAAATCCAAACTTTATTGAATTAATATTAATTAGACACTACCATTAGGGCATGTTCATTAAACTTTATTGACTTTTAACATAAGTGTCTAAAAAGTTTTTAGACACTTATGTTAAAAGTCTCTAATGCACATGCTCTTAGATCACTAAAAATCAGCAATGCACTTGCTCTTACAAATCCAATTGTGAGAATCCAGCTCTTGTAATTACTTGTACTCCTCAACAATATTTATAAAGTGATTTTGCAAGTAACAATTCTCTGTCCTTAAAATTTCACGATAAAGTTTTATATACACCATATTGTTCATAGTAAACAAATTTATTACGTACTACACAAAATTATGACTAACAATTCTATATACATTATTAAGATGTTTTCAGTAAACATGTTTTCACTAATCTTGTCATAATTTGCTTTCGCAATTATTGTTTAGTTGTGTCTATTATAATTTGCTAATATATTATATATATGTATTGTAACTGTTCTTATATAGTTAAATAATAATACCGTTGAAAAGAAAAGGTTAAATCTCCTTTATATAAAAGGGAGAGATTTGCTGCCTTCTTAGGCCCTTTTTTTTTTTGGTCTGAGCTTTCTTAGGCCCTTTACGTAGGCAAATTTAATCATATTATTTTCAACCAATCGTATTGACAATTCAGCTACGCTTTTAGTTTCTTAATGGGCTTCTTTCATTAAAAATTTAAACAATATTTAGCCACATATTTTTTGTTCACGCCCAGCCCACATACATATTTTCTTTCTTCCTCCTCGATCTTCTCTGTGACGAGAAACGTAATATCGCCATCGACGATTCATTTCCTCACCGTTACGATCCTCCACTGCGAAACCCACGGTTACAGAATTAAAAACAAGCAGACCACGATTCACATCCCATTCCTAACAATTGCTCCACCATCGCCGGATCCGTTCATTCCTGTATATATAGATTCCCATTCCTCAACAACAAACCACATGCGTATGTGGACAATCATTCCCACGCGCTTCTCTATCTCCTCCCTTTATTCTTCTTCTTCCACGTCTCTCACTAATCTGCAATCCCGATTGAAATGTCTGAAGAAAGTCTCTTCCTTTTCTCTCTTTCTCCCTCACTCTCTTTTGATTGATTCTCTATTGCATTTTCGTTCACATCTTCAATTCCAAGGACAATTTAAAGAAAACCCAGTTGCAATTTCCCAATTCTTTCAGGTAATTTCCGACCTTTAGTGACTTTTCAGTTTGGGATTGTGATTTAGGATTACTGGTTAACCACACATTGATGCATTTTACTTTGTCTGAATCCCTTTTGTTAGTATTTTACACGTGGTGTCTTTTTGACATGATTTGGAAGAAAGAGTTGTTTGGGTGTGGTTTATATGTCAAATTATTTTGTGGAGATTTTTTGTGATATCCAAATGGTTAGATTTATTTTATTTTTTGGTGTTTGTAGAGGAAAAGCAGCGAACTTGCGAATGATGGCTTCAGGACAGACATCTACAATTTAAGACTACATCTACAACTAAATTCTAATTCTCTCAAGATAAGCTACGTTCTGTATGTATTTGCAAGAGGTGGCGATAAAGTACTAGAAAAAGGTCCAACAATAAAACAAGGTAAAACGGTCATTAAACTTCCAAGGTCTCGGCGGAACTTGGTGTCTATAGCGGCTGAGATAAAACAGGTGAGAGGTTGTTTGGTTTTTCAAGAACAATTATTTGTTACAGAAACCTTTTGTAGAAAGGTCAATTTTTTCACTCTTCAGAATCAGCAATCGCGTTTTGAATTCATTGTTCATTCTCAAATTATATCTTTTGGTTGCTGCTGCTTTGGTGGAGTCTATTTTTGATTATTCAAATTTGCAGCTAACACGCATGTGTTGTTAAACTTGGGGATTATGCAGGAAAATAACTAAAAGAGAGGATGATGTGAACAATTTCGGATTCATACTTCTGAAATCTCTGATAGATGTGATTCATCATTCAAGACAGTTTGAAACACCATTGTATGTATTTATTGGACCATTCTTGAACTAATTTTGGTAAATTGCATTGAATTCTGAATGTTTATGTTCGAGTTTCACGTATATGTTCCCTATTCCGAAAATTCGACGCTCACCATCACCTCTGGGCTTAAGAGCTTACAAATTTATGGAAAAAATTGAGACACTCGCTGAGTATGGATGGTGTCAAGGCGTAGTAAGTAAAGTTCTTTATGGGGGTAGATGCTATGCTTGTATGGGGTGAAACATGCAAAGTAATGATTTTAACTACTCGAAGTTACGACCCTTCTTGGAGTGAAAAAATAGAGCTTGGCACCCTGAAGAAAATGTACTTCACTACGACAATATTTTTTTTAAATTGAAACACCATTGTTTGTATCATTAGATCATTTGTGAATTCGTTTTGAGATAATGCATTGAATTCTGAATGTGTGTGTTCAAAGTTTCAGGTCGTGGATCACACTGATGAGGAGAGTCCGCTTGCAGTTCAAGAACCAATTGGTCAAGAATCTTTCATAGAGAGTGAAACACCGCTCTCCAAAACTGCAGGTGTGAATCTTTAATCGGGTAATGAGTAACTTTGTGTGTTTTCTAATGCAGTTATCTAAACGATTAGGAAGTAAGATGGATGATGTTGTGATGTCAAAGGAAGAGAAAGCTTTTTGGAGATAGCTCCAATGCACACTCAAACAGCGGTTCTCGAGCATGAGTTTGGGGAAATTGTGTCTGCCCCCATGGATTTAACCAAGTCATAGATCTAATGTTTGTGTTACTAACTTAGTTTGAGCTCTATGTATAACCGTAGTAACTTAACATACCCTAGCTAACGAAAAAAATTTCCGCCTTTTCTTGAAAATATTCATTTTAAACATGATCTGAAAAAATGTATAGTATCGAGATTAATATTGCTTATTATCATAACCATATGTTTAGTCATTACAAGTTACAAGAGTATTTAGAAGCCAACAACCAAAAATTACAAATTCAGACCAAATCATTAAAATCCATTAACAAAACAAATTAAGAGATACAAAAGTAATCTAAAAAAATAAATTAGTAATGAAAACTAAATTTCGTTTGACTACATTTTTTTCCATTCTACCAAACCAAAAAGATATCATTACCAAGCTTACTCTATTGAACACACACATTCATAATTCAATTTGGATGTAAATCTGATTTCGATAGTTTCAAAATCCACACTAAATTAAGGTTTGAATATTTTAAGCTGCTTGAATTATGGGTATAGATGGCATAGATAAGAAGACAGAATAACTTTTAAGCACCCTTCGAACAATTATGATGGCATTCTTATGTCGCATCCTCAGCCATCAAAAACGTGAGATTGAACGACTAAAAGAAGACTTATTTGGTAACTTGTGTTTAATCATAAGAATACATGGCAACGAAATAAAAAAAAAACAAAAAAATGTATGTGCAAGAATCATGTCGATATAAGAAGATGAAGAAAAAATAAACTATTACCCACGATAAAAGCTACTTACTGAATTGTAATCTCTACCCAAACTAATCACAATTTCTATCGCACTAACTTAAATACTTTACTTACACTTTTACCAAGTAAAACTTTGCGTATTTTTATTTTATTTCGTACACTCTTTCGACTAAATGGTTGAATTGGTATACAAAAAATTCTTCAGTCGTTAGTTTGAAGATGTGACGATAAAATAATAGACAAAAAAAAGTACCATAAATAAATAAATAAATAATCTTTTTATATGAAAGGGAAAAAAATTTGGTTCAGGAGAAGAGGTCCATGGCCTTGCATTTTCAATTTTATTCTTCCCTTTTTTGCAAGTTAAGTTTATTTTTGCACGTTTAAGAATCGAGAATTTATATTAGATATTTAGTTAGCGTTGTTCTACATGCTCTTCTTTACTTATTTATAGAAAAACAAGATGGTTGATCCTACCGACTACCATATGGTGTACCAAAATTTCTATATATATGACTTAGAAACCAAATGTAAATAGTAACACAAAACAAATTTATAAAACAAAAAAGTTCATTATCATATTATAATGAAGAAAAAAAAATCAACAAATATACAAATATAAATAATTCAAATACAAATGAAACCAACAAAATTTGACTACCAGTCCTATAAGAAAGCAATAAAAAATTTAACTACAAATTTTATAATTTACTACAAATTCTGCGTGTAAAGCGGGAAAAGCCTAGTAATAATAATTATGATCTAATATTGGACCGCAATGTATTTCTCCTCGAGAAAATTCCAATTAAGATACGTTACATAAGCTTCTTCAACCGCTACGGAAGTTGACCGTATACAAGCATTTAAAATTACAAATTTAATATTTGATAGGAGAGACAGCTTATATATTTAAACCGCCATACTCTAGGCTTTATAGGCAGCTAAGCTGTTTAGGTTTTTATATGTTCTCTTTTTTGGTGAAGAATATTTAAGTAATATTTGCTACTTGCAACGTTGCAAGTAATTTGCTTGTAAGACATACCTACTCAATTGTTCAAACAAAAAGCATACCTACTCACAATATATTTTAGCCACTAGTTAGTCCTCCAATTAGTTTATATGTATCTTGTTATGATATTATGTAACCAATTGACAACACTGATAAAGACACTATTTCAAAAAAAAAAAAAATGGTATAAATCACTGACAATTATCTGAAAATCCAAAATAATAAAGAATTCAAGAACTTCAATCGAAATTGTACCATTAGAGTTTTGGGATCTTTTCCAACTTTGTACCTAATGAGATGCTGCAGTTTGAAAAACGAGAGACTAAAATTTGGGAGTCAGATCAAGAGGAGATTTAGACTATTATCTTCAATAGTTATTCTATTTTTTACTCTAAAAATAGAGTTCTTTAGAAATAGAGGAAGGATTCACTCCAATAGTTGTCTTTATTTTTTTCTTTAAAAATAAAATATTCCATATATATTCTATTTTTATTTTATTACTAATTTCTCTTGAAATCTTTTATTTTCTAAATTTACAAATTTTACCTATATATATTTTATTTGTAATAATAGTGCAACAATAAATAACAATATCATTCAAATTAATAAAGTTTACTATGGAAATAATAATTTAATACATCGCACAAATATTTTGGACAATATTTTAAAGATCTTAACGGGCCCGGAAGCGATCTACCAAATTATTAAACCGCTAATTTATGTTGCGTTAATGTTTTTTTGTAATGGTGTTTTTATCTTTAATTTCCGGGTACTAATTATGTATTTGTAATTTACAGTTTATTATGCTCTTATATTTTTAATTTAAATATGTAATTTTTGCATTTTGGTGGATGTTATATGTATAATAAATTTCATTTAGGTATGAAATAAAAATTTGTTAAATTATAGGACTATTTTGTAAATAAAAAAAAGTTATCCTCTAAAAATAGAGAAATGAATAGTAGTTCTCCATATTTGGAGAAACACTATTTATTTCTCTATTTTTAGAGCAAGATATAGAATACCATTAGAGATGGTTTTACTCTAAATATAAAGTTAAAAGGCAAAGATAGAGAACCGGAAATGCCCTTAAAACATCTAAACACCAGCACATTAGGCCATTCCCCGTAACTTTCATATTATTTAGGACATCACAATGATGAATATTAAAAGGAAGTGATGGTATTGTTATATAGCAAACAGGCACAACGTTCATTTCCAATTTTCCTTGCATTTTTCTTGTCCTAATTGTGTGAAATTGTACTTGTAGTCTAATCGTAGAGTAATGATGCCGGATTTGACTTCTTCCGAAACTAAATACGTTTTCTTAATTAACTTACAAATATGCCCTCTTAAATTACCAACAAATAAGCCATTTTCGGGCTTAAAGCTTTAAAGTTTACATGCTTTTTTTCTTTTTGAAACTAAGTTTACAGGGTTCGTTGCAGCATTCAGTTGTAGGAGCTATAAATTTACATATAAATCTTTCGTCACTATTTTCTAAATTGGAGGCAATTGTTTGAGTAATGCATTGTATAATTAACCAACAAAAGTTGAAGGTAACTTTTGTAGCAAATTGTTTTGAATTGGTTTGAAGATATAAACCAATAGAGTGGCTTTTCACTCATTTCACTTTTTTCCATCACATGTTCTTTAAACATGAAAGCAGATAAATTTAGCATGAATGCTTGTTTATTTCTGTGAATTATTATCTATGTATATTATGTTTTTCCGGTTTAAGTATCCTAACCGTTTTGAGTTAAACCGTTGATAAGAAGAACAAAAAAGAGTTTTTGATGTTAGTTAGTGCAATATATGTTATTTTATTTTTGATTAGTTAAAAAAATCTGAAAAAATTATACACTTGTATTCAATAATTAATTAGAAAAATTTGAGAGGCAATTACAAATATACCTCACTTGTCAAAAAATTTAATCAAAATGTCACTGTTCACAAAATCATTACGAGTGTGCCACTGTTCACTATCCAAATGACAATTTTACCCCTAATTGAAAAAAACATATATGGCTTTCTCTTCTTCTTTCTCACTCACGAATCTCGTCTCCCAGATCCAAAATCCTCTTTCTCACAAATTTTTTTCTCTAAAATTGCAAATCCGATTTGAGTTATAGATCTAAGGTTTTCGATTCTCTCTTTGACTCTATGGAACGCAAACGCATCGAGGATAGATCTAGGATTTTCGATTTTCTCTCATCTCGATTTTGATTTCCTAGATTTCGATATTCTATGGATTTTGTTTCTTAGATTCGATTTTGGTTACAAATTTGAGCTTTTGATTAGATTTTGGTTATGAATCTAAGCATTTTATTCGATTTTGATTACAGATTTGAGCTTTTGATTCAATTTTGGTTCAGATGTGTGTTTTTGTTATTTTTTGGGTCAGATCTGGGTATTGGTTATTTTTTGATCAAATCTGGGTTTTGGTTATTTTTAGGGTTTTCCCGTTTTTATAAAGTTTTTAAACAGTTTTATTAGACTTTTGTACATGTCATTAAAAACTAAACAGTAAAATAATTTATAAGGCTTTTAAAAGGTTTATAAGATTTGTAAGATTTTTATAAGGTTTGTAAAGTTTTAAAAGGTTTATAAGATTTTATAAGATTGTTTAAAAACTTTATAAAACTATTTAAAACCCTTATAAAACTTTACAAAAACCTTATAAAGCTTTTCTAAAATATTATAAACAGTTTTACAAGATTTTTAAATAGTTTTATAAGAATTTTAAATAGTTTTATAAGAATTTTAAACATTTTTATAAAGTTCTTTTAACAGTTTTACTAAACTTTTTAAAAACATTATAATTTTTTTAACAGTTTCATAATGTATCCAAAATCTATATCCTAAATGCATAATAGTTAACCCAAACTCAAAAATTTCCAGTCGTTTGTGTTTGAATCTTCTTCTCCTCCTAAATCTGCTCGATCCAATCTCATATTCACGTTCTTCGTCAACAACAATGCCCTCTCAAATATTTTTAGAGGAAATCGCGACAGAGATCTGAAATAGTGACATCCGAGACGACGAGAATCGAATTCGGTGATAGTAAAATCCAATCTCATGATGGCGATCTGGTAGAGAGAGAGAGAGAGGAAATCTGGATGAGAGAAAACAAAAAAAAATAAGATCTAGTTTGTAATAAGAGTAATTTGGGAATATTGAAAAAACAGTGACATACTTGTAATGATTTTCAAACAGTGAAATATTTGAAAAGTGGCATGAAAAAAAGGGTATAACTCAAAATTTCTCAAAATTTAAAGTGTTTTTGACAAAAAAAAAAAAAAAAAACTTCAAGTGTTAAAAACAGTTAACCAAACATTCTGCATTGATTCTAGCTTCTTCTTCTTTTTTTTGTCGACTCATTGATTCTTCAATACCGACCATATTTATTTTACGTCAATTTTTTTCCTGCGCAAAAATCATGATTAAACCGCATCGTTTTACCGGATTCGTTTGCTCCACATGAAATGATATACTATTACCATTCAAAATTTTAATTACACCAATAAATATGAGTAATCATATTGCCGTATATATAAGTACTATGAATGAAGTATAAAAAGGAATTGTCTATTTTATTCCAAGAATTGTATCGCTGTTTCCGCCTTTAATTACCAGTTCTAGTTAGTTCAGCGAAGGTCTTTGTGTTTGGGTTATAATAGTAACTTGTAAATGATTTGTCATTGAAAAAAATAACAGAACTTGTTAAACATATGTAATTCAAAGTTCAAACATTCAGACGATGATATAAAACAACCATAGTTCTTTTTTGAAATAAATATTTCATACTGTGACTTTATATATATGATTTAATTTCAAATTTGACGTAATTCAAGAAAGAAAAGATAAGAAGATTTGTTTTTTTCCACTAAAGGATAAAAATGTCATCTTCAACTGAGCATTACCGCCATATTGTATTTTCAATAATTTGGATATGAGAAAATTATATGGAAATCATAACATTTGGAGAATGTTTTATTAAAATTGTTGAGATAAAATAATTACTTTTCGAATCAGCGTATTTCTTTTGGCAACTAGAACAAAAGTCGTCGTTGGGTTATCCAAAAGAAAAATTTGGGGTCTAATAAATTTCTAATAATAAAATCAAAGTCTTGTTATTAGGAACTAAAAGATTTGGGGGCAAGGATGAAAGAGGATAAGGGCATCACTATCTCGAAGCCATGTCAACTCGTCTGACTCTTTTAACAAGAGGTCGGGCAAGGTAAGAAAAATATCTAAGGGTAGAATTCAAACAAGTTTTCTGTTCAGTCACTTTGCTCTCACAGTCGAAGGTGAAAACCCAATATATTCTACATGTGATAGGGTAAAAACAGGTAACCAATATCACTGATAATGATTAAGCATAAGCAAGTTGATTTTGAGAGTATCCTAGCGTCTAAAGTGGAGGAGCAGACGCTGTCAATAGTACGAGAAGCCAGAATGCAGCGTAACAGATTGAGCGGTCAGACAAGTAGCATGCCAAAAGCAAGTGAAAAAAAAGAAAGGTACTTGAGTGCAAAGTAACTATCCAAACACGAAGGCCCAAAACCGGATTGGGTCAGGAGCTGTGTACCTGGTATCTGAACACGTGCTTGTAAAAGTCTATAAATACCCCACTATCTACCTCATAAAAAATATCTTAATTTTCCTATTTTTACTCTATACTAAAGAGATATTTTGAAAGTTCTTGAGACTTATAATCTTGAAGCTCTCGCATTCCAACTTCTCACAACCATTTTTTTTTATTTCACGATCCTTTTCTTGAACTCTGATTATTATACGACCGGAATTCTCCTCTATTTTCTTGATCTTTCTCTCCCCCTCACCACTAAATTCTTACCATAAAATTGATCCTCCGTGGATCAAACTTCATTTCGGATCCGGAGTCACCCTCACCACAAAACTCTAGTTTTCCGACCTTTTACTCTAGATCTCTTTCGACTCACCAATGTCGAACTCTATTCATTTTTTCTCTTTGATTTCATTTCTTATTTGAGCATCGGAGCGTCGTCGGAAAATACTTCTCAATTATGTTTTCTCCAACTTCCACGTTTTTGTCTATTTGTGTAGGAGCGGAACTTCTAAGTGATTATTTTGCAAGGACAAAATTTTACCGAAACAAAAATGGATTATGATTTTAAGCATAATTGTTATTATTTTTTTTTTTTTAAACTTACATAATTGTTAACTTGAATATGAGGAAAATATGTTTGACTAAAAAAAAAAAAAGGAATATGAGGAAAATATATATTATATTATCTTTCCTATTTTTACGTTAAGATATTTTGATTATGACTTTTACGTTAGGATATTTATATGTGGTTGATTCACAAACAAGAATTTTCGTAAATAATTTTCTTTTCTTTGTTAATAGAAATATATGAGAAATTTGTCAGACTTTTTAACAAACATAACAAATTAGGTGGCGATTTGCGAGGTTCTCGGATGCCGAAATTAAAAATAAAAATAAAATAAAGTCCACTCTTTGAAAAATGTTGTTTTGATGACGTAGCATACAGCTGGCTAAACGGGGCCGTACCTTTACTTTCTCGCAACGTATTGTATTTCTCGTACATATCCTATACGGTATATATTAAATACTGAGACCTTAAAGCATCTTCATCTCATAGATATTTCGTAAAAAACATAGATATTTCGTAAAAAACGTCATTTGTGTAGTGACTTTAGTCTAGTGGAAAAAGATAAGTCTACTAAGAACAGACACTATCGCACATGAGATTGAGTCTCTCTTCCAACTTAATATAGGAATAAGGCTAATAGACCGGCCAATTGTGATCCAATGTTTAAAAAAAAAATGTTGTTTTATTTAATTAGTCAAAATATCTTAATTAAAATTATGTATTATGGTGAAATTCTCGGTATATTTTCATTAATTTAATAATAAAAAAATTAAAATATCACTTTTAAACTATCCTATTGCAAATGTGCTATTATGTGTTGTCCAATTTCAAAAATATCACAAATTATTTAAAACTTTAAAACAGGGTTTTACCCTACAAAATATAAAGAGAATTTTCAAGAAATACTATTTTTAATATGTCATTTTGTAAAATTGTCACTATCACTTTTTCCAAATTATAAAATCACTTATGTTTGAGTTAACAATATTATATCAGAGTTTTATTTTTTGGATTTAAAGTTTGTTAGAGATCAAAAAAAAATTTAAGATTGAGAATTTTGTCATATAAGGTTTTATAACTGATTTATAAGTGGCATATTGGTAAAAAAAATTCAAGATTGCACTACAAGAAAACAGCCGCAAATCCGACGGAATTTCCGACGGTAATCCGACCGATTTCCGACGGAACTGAAATTTTTCAATTCTGTCGGAAATCTGTCGGAATTATTGGACCGTGTAACTAGCCGGTGCCGACACCGGCAGTGATTCCGATTTGCTGTCGGAAATCCGTCGGAAATTATGCACCGTTAATATTTTCCGACAGATTTCCGACAGACACATAACTAGCTGTCGGAAATCTGTCGGAAAAATAGCCGTTATATAGCCGTTATTATATCCGTTTGATTTTCGACGCTTTTCCGACAGATTTCCGACGGTCAGCGTATTTATATATATGATTCCACATATCTTCATTTACTCACAACAACAACAACTTCCAACCAAACATTTCTTAGAAAAAATCGTCAAGAGAGTGAGATGTCATCTTCTAGATATTATAGATCGTGTATGGATGAAGAGATGTATGATCCGGAGTCGAAGACATTAAATGCAAGTTATGCACGAGGTATATGTGAGTTCATGGCGGTTGTCGGGAATCGAAAGGTGATAAAATGTCCATGTTTAAATTGTTGCAATTCGCGTAATGTTAATGTAGAACAAGTTTGGCATCACTTGTATACCAATGGTTTTATGCCGGGATACAAAATTTGGTTTTTTCATGGAGAAACTAATAATGATGGTGCTAGTAGTAGCAGTGCACCATATGTTGCGGATAGCTTAGGCGAACATAGAACGGATAACTTAGGTGAACATAGAACGGATAGCTTAGGCGAACATAGAACAGAAGTAGATTTTGGTGTAGGTACTGCTGAGATGGTTCATGATGCGTTTAGAGAGAATTTTCCATCGATCGTAATAGGTGAGGATAGAGTAGAAGAACCAAATGAAGAATCTAGAAGATTTTTTGATATGTTAGACGCAGGGAAGCAGCCCTTATATGATGGGTGTCGAGACGGACATTCACCTTTATCAACTGCTAGTAGACTGATGACCATTAAGACGGACTTCAATTTGGCGGAAGACTGTGTTGATGCGATAGCAGATTTTGTGAAAGATATTTTGCCTGAAGATAATCAGGCACCTGCATCATACTACGAGATACAGAAACTTGTAGCTGGTCTTGGTATGCCGTATCAGGTGATAGATGTATGCATCGACAACTGTATGCTATATTGGAGAGAAGACGAAGGCCGGAGAATATGTAAATTTTGTCGTAAACCACGGTATCAGGAAACTGGTGGGAGAGTTCCAATTCCATATAAACGTATGTGGTACTTACCATTGACAGCGAGGTTAAAGAGGTTATATCAATCTGCGCGAACGGCAGAACAAATGAGATGGCATGCAGAGCATCGTCAAGATGGAGAGATTACACATCCTTCAGATGCAAAAGCGTGGAAACATTTTCAAATGTTGTATCCGGATTTTGCATACGAGTCAAGAAATGTGTACCTCGGGTTAAGTACGGATGGTTTCAACCCATTTGGGAAGCATGGAAGGCAGTATTCTTTGTGGCCCGTAATCGTAACACCGTACAATTTGCCCCCTGGTATGTGCATGCGTCGAGAGTTTTTATTCCTCTCCGTTCTTATTCCCGGCCCTGAGCATCCGAAGCGATCACTTGATGTATTCCTCCAGCCATTGATTTATGAGTTACAAATGATATGGAGTCACGGTGTCGAAGCGTTTGATGTTTCACGGAAGGAGAATTTTCTGATGCGTGCGGTCTTTATGTGGACTATTAGCGATTTCCCAACATACGGTATGCTATCTGGATGGACTACTCATGGAAGATTATCGTGCCCGATTTGCCAAGACAACACTGACGCTTTCCAATTGAGGAATGGAAGAAAGCCATGTTGGTTTGATTGCCATAGAAGGTTTCTACCGTACGGCCATCCCTATCGTCGGTCTAAAAGATTATTTAAGAAAAATACACAAGTGGTTGATGGTCCAATTGATGAGATAGACGGTCGTACTATATTGGAGCAGTTGAGAGATTTTGGTGCTGAGAGGACTCCTGATTGTGGGGGTAATGGGCATGAACCGCTTTGTGGTGTAGGGGAAGCTCACAACTGGCACAAGAAGAGTATATTTTGGAATTTGCCGTATTGGAAGGATCATTTATTAAGGCACAACCTCGATGTGATGCATATTGAAAAGAACTTCTTTGACAACATCATGAATACGGTGTTAAACATCCCGGGAAAGACAAAAGATAATGTGAAGTCTAGGATGGATGTTTCAAAGATTAGCTGCCGTGATTATCTTGATCGTCTTCCCGATGGTACATATCCTTTTCCTCCGTACCGATTGCAAATACAAAAGATAAGAGAATTTTTCCGATGGATTAAAGACGAAGTTAAATTCACTGATGGATATGCAGCTAATCTGGGTAACTGCGTAGACTCGCGATACCTAAAGTTTATGGGACTGAAGAGTCATGATTGTCATGTACTGATGCAGAGGCTTCTTCCATTTGCTTTTACCCATCTCCTTCCTCAAACTGTCCACGAAGCTATTGCAGCAGTTGGTGCTTTCTTTAGGGATTTATGCACGAGGACACTTACAGTTGAGGGGATCCGCAATTTAGATGCCAATATACCAGTGATCATTTGGAATCTTGAGAAGATCTTTCCGCCGTCTTTTTTTGATGTTATGGAACATCTTCCCTTACACCTCCCCCACGAAGCCGAACTAGGTGGTCCCGTTCAATTTCGTTGGATGTATCCTTTCGAGCGGTACATGTTCCATCTAAAGAAGAAGGTCAAAAATTTGGCTCGAGTTGATGGTTCTATTGTCGCACAGAGTATCAATGAAGAATCATCACAGTTTGCGGAATATTACTTTCCGCGGGGAGTTCGTACGAAGAGTAGACGTCCTGCTCGTCATGATGATAGAGGTGAAAGAGTCACGTATGCCGCGCTGGTCCCTGAGTTGTTTTCGCAAGTTGGCCGAGTGATTGGGAGAGGGAAGAGACGCTGCCTATCACAAGATGAGTGGAGTCACTTACATATGTATATCCTCACGAATTGTGAGGAGATGGCGGAGTACGAAAGGTAAAAACAGAACTTATTTAAATACTTATTTTTTTTTTATACCTAAGTAATATATAGGTTTCATATGTTATATATTGTTGTTTGCTTTCAGGATTTACATTGCATCAATACGTCGCTATTATCCGGATATGACAGAAGACGAACTTGGAGAATCTAAGGAAACCGAGTTTCCAAATTGGCTGCAATATTACGTAAGTTTTTAAAAAATGCTTATATATCTTAAAACTAGTGAATTAATTGTGGGACTGAATAAAATGTTTGTTTATTAATTTGTCTAAATTATTATCTCAGGTTTCTGAAGGAATGAAGAATGGAGAAAGGTTTCCGACATGGTTACAAGAGATAGTTTATGGCCCAAGCTTCGAAGCAACTTCATACGTTCAGTATTGCACTAGGGGATTTGCATTTAGGATTCATGAAGAAAGGTCGAGGCCAACTGAAGATTACGGTATTTCAGCTACAAGTGGTGATGTAGTCTACTACGGGATTCTCAAAGAAATATTGAAAGTGAGCTATCCAGGAATGTTGGGCATGAGGTGCATTGTTTTCTTGTGTGAGTGGTATGATCCGTCATATCCAGAAGGTGTTCAGGTGAGCCAATTTGGCGTCACTTCAGTAAATTCTTCTAAGAGACTGCAAAAATATGACCCATTCATCCTAGCATCACAGGCATACCAGGTTTGATTTTAAAATTTTATAATACGTGTGTTATAGATAAATAATGATATTGTAATTGCCTAAACTAAATATGTTTGTTTCAGGTATGCTACATTTCTTACCCTAGGGTAACACATCGAGGAGATCCTTGGATTACAGTGACTCCAATTAATCCAAGAGGAAGACTAT
Organism: Draba incana; assembly: GCA_963576765.1. Lineage (NCBI taxonomy): Eukaryota > Viridiplantae > Streptophyta > Magnoliopsida > Brassicales > Brassicaceae > Draba > Draba incana. The sequence goes on from OY755210.1 coordinate 13,512,865, forward strand.
ATGGAGTTGCTGAGCAAGATGCTATGCAACCAACTAGAATTACTCCGATGGCTCCAGTTGGTCATTCTTCAGCGGTGGACCTTTTTGTTGATTTCACTGAATTTGGTGATAATATAATACATTCAGAATCAGAAGAAGAAGTTGGAGAATTTGATGAAGACGAAGACACAATTCCTTCGGAAGGATCAGACTCAGACTTAGATTTAGGATTTTGATATGTTTGTATTTGTTAACATAAACAAGAATTTCAGATAATTTACATTTTTCTATTTTTTTTTTTTTAAAAATGATATTCCGTCGGAAATCTGTCGGAAATATATGTTTCCGACAGATTTCCGACAGAAACTGATATTTATATAATTCTTATAAAAAATTCATCTGTGTATATATTCTTTTAAAGCATGCGTCGGAAATCTGTCGGAAATATATATATTTTTCCGACAGATTTCTGACGCAATATTCATATCATGCTAACCTTAAAAGACGACACGTGTTACCCTTAAATCTGTCGGAAATTTATCTATTTTTCCGACAGATTTCCGACAGATTTAGGGTTTTGAGGTCAAATTCCAGAATTTCGAGAAGACAAAGTCTCGACATACAATTCTGACAACTAAAATGAAAGATAATAGAGTAAATAACCTTCTCGATGTTATACAGAACTTGTTTTGCGATTTTGTCATGTTTCAACCAAAAGCGTTTCATACAGTTACATATACAAAACAATAGATGTTTACGGAAAATACTAAATGTTTAGAATTTGAAAGTAACAATGACCATTATCAAGTATTTTATCTTCCAAATATTGGTTCAACCATGCTATTAACTTGTAACTACAAAAACGGATCATAAACAAGCTTAAAACCCCATATCTGTCAGAAATCTGTCGGAAAAATATACATTTTTCCGACGGATTTCCGACGGAATTGGAGATTTCAGGTAAAAATATGTACAAAATGCTAAAAATGCTAAATATTGTTTAAAAATTACCAATTTTTTCCAAAATGCTAATTCATTAATTTCCAAAAAAAATATTTCTTAAATTTAATAAACATTTCTTAAATTTCTTCAATTCCTTAACCCTAAACCAACAAAAAAACATTTTTTAAATTTCCCATACCCTAAAACCCCATATTTGTCGGAAATCTGTCGGAAAAATGTATATTTTTCCGACAGATTTCTGACGGAATTGGAGATTTCAGGTAAAAATATGTACAAAATGCTAACAATGCTAAATATTGTTTAAAAATTACCAATTTTTTCCAAAATGCTAATTCATTAATTTCCAAAAAAAACATTTCTTAAATTTAATAAACATTTACTAAATTTCTTCAATTCCTTAGCCCTAAACCAACAAAAAAACATTTTTTAAATTTCTCATACCCTAAAACCCCGTATCTGTCGGAAATCTGTCGGAAATAACCCAGATTTCCGACAGATTTCCGACGGATTTGCCAATTTTTAGATTTCCGACGGAATTGGAGATTTCAGGTAAAATTATATACAAAATGCTAACAATTTTTCCAAAATAAGCATTTTGGAAAAAAATGTTAACAATGCTAAATATTGTTTATTAAATTTAAGGAATTGAAGAAATTTAAGAAATGTTTATTAAATTTAAGAAATGTTTTTTTTGGAAATTAATGAATAAGCATTTTGGAAAAAAATGTTAACAATGCTAAATATTGTTTAAAAATTACCAATTTTTTCCAAAATGCTAATTCATTAATTTCCAAGAAAAACATTTCTTAAATTTAATAAACATTTCTTAAATTTCTTCAATTCCTTAACCCTAAACCAACAAGAAAACATTTTTTAAATTTCCCATACCCTAAAACCCCGTATCTGTCGGAAATCTGTCGGAAATAACCCAGATTTCCGACAGATTTCCGACGGATTTGCCAATTTTTACCCGCGAAATGAAAAATAAACACCGCGAAATCAGCCCGTCCAAATCACGCGGCCCATTTAATTTATTTCGATTTCCGACGGATTTCCGACTGCTTGAAATCCGTCGGAAATCTGGGTTATTTCCAGACCACTCGTCTTCCCCGAAGGACACTTCCTCAAGCCTCAAAAAACTCACAAATCGCCTCCTCCGCCTCTAGGCCTTCCGATTTGTCTATTCACGCTGGTTTCTTCGCCGGAAATCGCCCACAAGCCCTAATCTCCCACGAGCCTCCTCCTCCTCGCCTTGTCTTCGCCGGAAATCGCCCACAAGCCTCCTCCTCCTCGCCGGAAATCGCCTCCTCCTCGCCGGAAATCGCCTCTTCTTCGCCGGATTACGTACAAATGGCGGAAATTCCATCCCATTTGTAAGTATCCTCAAATTTCATGTTGATTTTGGTTAGATTTAATATAAATTAGATTGTGAATTGATTTTTGCTAGATTTAGGATTAGGATTAGGGTTTGATTTAGGGTTTATGAAGTTATATTATGAAATTTGGAAATTGTTACAAATTTTATGAAATTGTTACTAAATTGTTAGTATTTTTACTAATTTTTACTAAATTGTTAGGGTTTTTAAATTGTTATGAAAAATTAGATTTATGATTAGGAAAAATTAGATTTATGATTAGGAAAAATTATGAATTTAGATTTAGGAAATTATTTTTTCCATAAATTTTTATAAAATTGTTAGCATGTTTTACTAATTTTTAAACAATTATAACGATTAATTTAGAATTTTAGAATTTTAATATTTTAGAATTTTAAATTATGTAACAATTTATATCTATATTTTAAAGATATCTAACAATTTATATCTAACAATTTAGAATTTTAATATTTTTGAATTTATATATATATTTTAAAGAATTTTAAACAATTAGGTTTATAAGATTGTTTACAAAACCTTATAAAACTATTTAAAAACCTTATAAAACTATTTAAAAACCTTATAAAACTTTACAAAAACCTTATAACACTATTTAAAAACCTTATAAAACTTTAAATTTTAAATTTTAAAATTTTGGAAATTTGAATTTTAAATTCCACCTCAGAATTTTAAATTTTACAATTTTGGAAATTTAAATTTTAGAATTTAAATTTTATAATTTTGAAAATTTAAAGAAATGTTTTTTTAAACCATTATATTTTTATAATTATATATTTAACCAATTTCGAAATTTTTATAATTTTTATAATTATAAAACTTTACAAAAAACCTTATAAACAGTTTTACACGGTATTTAAATAGTTTTATAAGGTTTTTTTAACAGTTTTACTAAAACTTTTAAAAACTTTATAACTTTAGAACTTCTTAATAATTTTACCATTATTTGCAAAAAATAGATTTTTCATATATTTAAAATATATTATCATATAAATCTAGGGATTACGGTGGTTTCGCCACTGCATCTGGCAGCGGCCAACATCGTCGTCGTCGTGTGAGTAGAGCTCATTCGACTTCGACATTTACACCTACACCGTCGTCTACACCTCTACAGACGCCAGTGACACCAGCAGCCACCACAGCACCGTCGCAGATTAACGTCGAGGACTTCATGGGTCTTCCTGGACGAGAGAGGTTGACTAGACTCCATCCAGACCAGCTCGGTAGAGACAGATAGTAAGTTTTTTGTTCCATTTCTGGTTTTTTTTTAACAAATTTAATTTAATTGCAACTAATGTTATATTTTTTTCCCGTAGGTTTGGTGATTCTCGCAGCGGGATTTCGAAGTCCCTCAACAAGATGGAAAACTCTATGCTCAGTCGTCCTTATGCGACGTACACCGCCATGCCACTGGAGGATCAAGAAATGTGGTTTCGCCAATTTGCGGTAAGTCATCTGTTTTCACAATTTTTACTTTCATTTAAATTATTATTATTTATATTTAATTTTTGTTTTTGCAGCAAGAATTTAGGTGGGACCCACACATGACCGCTCTGGTTAGGAGGGAATTCGACTCTTATGCAGCACTGCACTACTCGAAGAAGGTGTTCGAGTGGAAGGATAAGTGGCTACACGGTGAGGTGCCAAAGGAGATGGTTGAGAAGCCGGACTTGTGGAACAGGTTCATCGCCTATTGGCAACTAGAGGCTACCAAGGAGAGCTCTACATATCACTCTACCAACCGGAACAGCCAGCGCAACGGCAAGGGACCTTCCACCCACAACCTTGGAGCTACCAGCAAGAAGACAAAGGCTAGGGATATGGTAAGTTTTTTTTGTACGTCTTGATTTTTAATTTTTTTTTTGTTTTATACATTTATATTATCAAATAAATTTCTAACAACTGCAGGCTAAGAAGTTGGGTCGGGATCCCAACAACTTGGAACTTCTGCTAGCAACACACACCGACAAGAATGGTGTCGTCCAGGATCAGGTAGCTCGGGAGATTCAGGAGAGCGTCCAAAGAATAGAAGAGGAGTACATTCTGTCTCAGCCATCCGTGGAAGGAACCCCTCCCCTCACCCAAGCCCCGGACGACATCATCAACGAATTCGTCTTAAAGGTATGTAAAATTTAAAATAGTTTTCATGTCTTTTTCATTTACAATTTAATTTGTTCCGCAGGTTGCTCCGCAGAGCAAAGGGCGGCTTTATGGTCTTCCCGACGATGCAGGATCATCGGGGTCTTCTTGTTACAACAGCGAGACATCCGACCTGAGAGCCAAGATGCAGGAAAATGACGTCGAAATTGAAGGTTTGAAGACGACGGTCCAACAGATACGAGAAGCACAAGCCGCCCTAGAAGCCGAGCGGGAGAAGGAGAGAGCCGAGCGGGACAAGGACAGGGAGATGATGCAACGGATGATGGAGTACTTGGGCCGCAACCCGGATTTTCCGCGGGGGCCCACCATTTAGATTTTTATTTTCAACGTTTTTGTAAAACAATATTACTTTATTTTTATTTTAATTTCTACTTTTAATTTAAATAATTCAAATTTTAAATTTTAAATTTATATTAAATTAATTATTATTTAATTTATTATAATTTTTAATAATTTCTACTAATACGTCGGAAATCTGTCGGAAATAGATCCGTCGGAAAGCTGTCGGAAATAACACCGTCGGAAATCTGTTGGAAATAAATACTTCGGAAGTCTGTCGGAAAGTCGTCGGTTTACATGTAATCGGAACTTGTCGGAAATCTGTCGGAAACAAAACCGACAGATTTCCGACAGTGACATTTCCGACGGAATTCCGACGTGTCGCCGGACTCCGGCAGGATGTCGGATTTCCGTCGGAAATAAAGCCGTCGGAAATCTGTCGGAAATTTTTGACGGATTTCCGACAGAATTACCATTTCCGACAAGATAGAAACGACAGACAAATCCGTCGGAAATCTGTCAGAATATGCGTTTTCCGACAGACTTCCGACGGATATTTCCGTAGGATTCTCGCTGTTTTCTTGTAGTGTTGACATATTTGTAAAGATAATTCTAAAATAACATTTTTGCCTAATGTAGGAATGATATGAATTAATGTAGGAATTAGGCTAATGGACCGGCAGCTGTGGCTCAATATTGATAAAAAAAATGACATTTTTGTAATTGTCGCAACCATAAATAATATTTTTTATATGATATGATATTAGATGTATTTTAATGTTTTTAGATATGTTCTTTTTTAAAACTGGCATTTTTCCATATTTCTCGAAAGAGAAGCCGTGAGATACAAAGAAAGAAAAATCTTGAAAGAGAGAATTTTGACGGAAAAAAAAAAACGAAAGAGAGAATTTCAAATTTTCAACGCCAAGCCCTCGCTTATCATCCGTACATATCTTCTGACATTTCGATCTTCAACTCTATTTCAATCTTCAACTATCCCTACAATATCTTAACTATATAATATAAATACATATATATACATATAAGTATATATACACTCATATAAGTAGGATATATTCTGTACTCATTTATAACACATAAGTTCACAACCTCTCTCTCTCTACCTCTCCCCCTTTACCTCTCCCCCTTTACGCCCTTTCTATATCATTGTGGGTTCTATTTTGTGAATACAAATATATATATATATGCACACAAATATATATATATATATATATGCACATACACATAGGAAGATATGATGGGTTACGAGCAGATGAATCAGATGACAATGACGACAACGACGATGATGAAGAATTTTAATAAGGTGGGAACAATCAGTACTACTCCACAGAAGAAAACAACGAGGAGAAGTGTGTCTGCCATTGATGGTGGTGCGGCGGCTAGAGAAGGAGATCGCCTTCGGAATCTCAAGACTCTTGACCTCAGTGGCATGTCTTTGGCTTCTCTCTCCTCCTCTTCTATCAACTTAGCTTCCATCTCCAAACTCGATCTCTCCAACAACAATATTCAGGTATATATATTTAGGTTGGATTTCATCTAAATTTTCATCAATTGTAAAGAAACAGACAGTTTTAACTTTTAACTAAGAATATTGTGGAAATCAGAACTTTTTTATAATAGAAATAGCTACTATTTGTCTCTTTTTTATTGAAATCCTATAAATTTTGTTCCTTAGGCCAATAATCTCCTCCGCCAGGGATAATAGCTATTTTTTGTTTTTATATTAGAAAGCTAAAATCGTAATTCAATAACCTATATATATATATATATATACTTTTTTGTTAGAGTAAACCTATTACTTTCGGTATAAAATAAAAAATATATATTTTAAAAGATACAATATGTGTTTACCAAATTAAATACGTGAGAATAACATGGAGTATTTGTTAAATTGAGACAGAAAACAAAAAATACGTGACAATACTTGTGTTCGTTGCGAGAGAGTTTTTTAGTTTTGTGTTTTTTTTTTTTTTTGTCGTCACTTGTGTGTTTTTAAGAGACTCGAGAGGTTATCAACGATATAAAAAGTTATTGGGGCCTTTATGCTCTAATAAATGAGTTTATGTTAAAGTTTGGGGAAGGAAGCTTCTTCCTGCACGGAATGATAATTGTGTTCACATCCTAATCGATCGAATACGGAATGATAATTGTGTTCACATTTTTTAAAAAACTTCATCCCTATTATCAATAACCGTACAGTATACGTTTTTCATTAATAAAATATACATAAATATACAGTATTTTTATTTTATAGTAAACGTTCAAGATAATGTTGGTCAATGTTATATTCCTTAGTCTGTGATTTTGTTCACGTCTTGTTTTGGTTCAGGAAAAAAACTTAAAATAACATTTCTATTATATATAACAATACCAACAAAGAAAGTTACGGAATAAAAGGAAATTCCAGAAGTAACGGAGCGAGGAATACGAAAAAAAAATTAAGAAAAATTAAAACATACTGCTTGCAAGTTTCTATATATATATGTGTGTGTGTCTGTTTGTATTTGATTAGTTTGCATATATATATAATATGGAGGACAACGCCATGCACAATTTTCTTTTGGTCAACTCGAACCTTATAAAGCATATTCGTATAATTTACTCGTCCTCATGGTGCATAAGCAATTGAGCTACAAGTGTTCATTTTTCGTTATGTGACAACTTTTTATGAATCGCATTAACTAGTCATAAATATGAATTTGTTTTTGTATATAAATATACAAGTATTCATAAATATGAGTTTATCTTAAGATTTACTTCTCTTTAACTCTTCTTCATCGAATCTGTCCTCTTCTACTAGCAATAATGTCTTGGACTCTTCATAGATCAAAAGATATATTGTACTGATACGTTTTGTCTAGGTTGATTAATAATACAACTCATATTTGTTGGTTGCCCTCAAGCTACCAAGTCATGATCAAGGTAATTGGTAGTTAACCCATCCCACTTCAATTAAAAACTGTTATAATAAAAAATATAGAATATCTCCAGCACGTCATGATAGTATGATATCAAATCAATTTGAATGATGCCTGATATACTTTTCTAGCGTATAGCATTTTGTTACCCTTGTATGGAAATAAGGGAGTTTTGAACCTCTAAAATACCCAAAAACATATTAGTTCTATTACTTTTATTTCTTGAATGTCAATTATATATATAAAAAAAACAATTCTAGTTCTATTCAAAAATATAATTCATGATCCGACTGTATATGTACCAAACGGATTTGTATTTCATCAATTGTACGTACCATATGTTATATATGTACATGTATGATTAACCTTATATTATGTATATATATATGTATCATTTACAATTTGAAACGGTATCAACCATTTGATTAGGACGTATAGTATAGTGATTTTTGTTAGTATCATCTTCACTCGGATTCAAACCGGAAGCATAATACATATTGACAAACAAAAAAATCTATCACTCAATTATTTAGTGTGTATGCAGAAAATTCCGGAGTCTCTAGTAGCGAGAATGTTAAATTTGTGGGCATTGGATTTGCAGTCCAATCAGCTTAAAACTCTCCCCAACTCCATTGGATGTCTTTCCAAGCTTAAGTTTCTTAATGTCTCCGGAAATTATCTCCAATTTCTACCCAAAACTATTGAAGATTGCAGGTAAGATTCCTTCCTCGCATCCAATTCTCTTATATTCCAAGTAATGTACCAAAACGCACTACGCAGATCCTTGGAAGAGTTGAACGCTAACTTCAACGAGCTGACCAGGCTCCCAGACGCAATAGGGTTCGAGCTAACAAATCTGACAAAGCTCTCCGTCAATTCCAACAAGCTTGTCGTGTTACCAAACTCCGTTAGCCACTTGACGTCTCTGCGTGTGCTCGATGCGCGGCTAAATCGCCTTGGATCGCTTCCTGAGGATCTAGAGAACCTTGTGAACCTTCAGGTCCTTAACGTTAGCCAGAACTTCCTGCACTTAACGACGTTACCTTACTCCGTTGGGTTGTTGATATCTCTCGTGGAGCTTGACGTCAGTTATAACGGAATTACCGTTTTACCTGACTCCCTCGGCTGTCTCGGCCAGATTAAGAAGCTTTCTGTCGAGGGCAATCCCCTCGTCTCCCCACCTTTTGAAGTGGTATGTACAACTATTTATTTTAGTTTTCAATGATAATATAATTATATAACCTCCTATTTCAAAACGTACATTTTATCGGATTTTAATATGGTGTTCGATAACAGTGATACAAACCACTATGTATCACTATGCTATATGTCCTTGTATAATAACAAAACATGTTTGATAAACTAGCCAAAATTATAGTAAATAAAAAATTATAACTCATAAACTAGCCAAAATGGTTCAATGTGGAAAAATCTCATCGATGTCTTAGATTTAGAGAATATGGCTAGTTTATGAGTTATAATTTTTTACGATTATTTAAAAATTAACCCAAGAATAGAATCAACAACAACAAAATATAATAAAGAGCATAAACTTGATTCGCTAGCATTCGCATCTATATATAGTGTGTTATATATAGTAAGCAACGCAGATATGAAATTTAGCTGACCATATTAATTCAAATAGGTGTGTTCATAATAAGTAATTGTTATGTTAAAGCCTAAAAGGTAAACTCATCCGTTTAGTGCACTACGGAATTAGCATGGTACAAGAAACTAAATGAAAAAATAAATAAACAATTTTTTACCCCCTCCTATTTAAAAAAAAAAATAGTTTTGTTTTAAAAAAATATTGTTTCATAAAGATTGATATTTGTATGCTTTCTATGTGTTTTTATAAGATAATAATGATGAATTGTAAATTTTAAGAAATTACTGAAAATCATTATTTTTTTAGTTACTATTGACTTGGAATTATAGAAAAATTTTGCAAAAAATAATGAAATTATAGTTAAGCATTAATTTATTTATTTTATATGTGTAGAAACTCCAAGAGGGAGGATATTTTTTGTAATAGAATTTAAGTATGATGATATGTTACAACAGGTGGAACAGGGTTTGGAAGCCGTGAAGCAATACATGAGCGAGAAGATGACCGAGTCTTATAAGAAAACTCCGAACAAGACGTCTTGGGGCATTGGTAAGCTCGTCAAGTACCGGACCTTTCACGGCCTGAGCTCATCTCCAGCTAGGAGAGCCGGTGGTGGCCGCCATAGAGATGAGAGGGAAGGCTTCATCAACGTCTCCGATTACCGCCAAATCGATGGAATCGCCTCCCCGCGACATGTTTCCCTCTTCAACCCTCGACGCCTCTTGTCTCCATTCTCCGCGTATTTCTCTCCACCCAGGTTTTAAGCTAGGGATAATTCTGTCTTTTTATGTTCTATGTACAAAACTATCATCCATGTAGTAATAGTGTTCTTTGTACGTTGTTTTTTTACATGCTGGCGTGTGTACAATTTTGTTGAACACATTTGTAAATTAGGACATAGACACCTAAAGTGTAGTCCCTGTATTATATAAGTCGCATTTTCAAATATTCGGTTTCTCGCCTTTGTTTGAGTTGAGCTGATCAATTTTGTGAACTAATATGGGCCCAAATGAAATAACGGCCTTGAATCCTGACCACGTTTCGATCCGGTTACAAAGATTAACAGAGGAGAGACAAACCAAACATTCGTGTTTAAATTGTGCAACGGATCATACATCAATACAAGGAAACAGTACCGGGCCAAATCGTCGGATCCGTTTGGTCGGAAAACCGCAATCCGTCAAAAATTTTGACGAATTACAGATAGCATTAATCATATGAAAATTTTCAAATGATTGCTGACCATCCTATTTCGATGTTTATCTGACGGTTGTCACTCTAACGATAACCGATAGATTTGGGTTGTCCGAGAATAACCGACAATATCCGATGGAACCTGAAAATTTGAAAATAATTTATATATATTTTTTATCGAATTAATAATTTAAAAAAATGTCTTGATATAAATGAAATTTAGTTTTGAAAATATAAAAGCATAAAACATATTTAAATTAAATAAACGTCTAAAAATTTTATCTCGGGAAGGCCGTTTCGAGAAACACCTTCATTAGCGCGAAACTTTCTCGGGTTTCTTCATTTTTCTTATTTTCCTCTCTCGTTCCGTCCGCTCCTTGTTGAGTCACTTGTCAACCTCTCGATTTCATCCACAAGATGCGTAGAACCGTAAGAGGAAGAAGAAGATGTCGCTTTGTCTCGATCCGGAAGGCAACCAACCCTTTTTTTTGTTGGAACATGGTACAAGTGAAAAGAGTTATTAGGTTTGCAAAAAATAGAAATTTAGAAGAAAAATTGAATAAATCAAATACTTCCGCTCATCACGATATGATTCATTTCGTCGCGAGGTAAGTCCTTCGCATTTGACCGGACCTGAGATAGATGATGAGTCAGCTAAGTCTCTCGATCTTCCTCAATTGCCGCAAGGGTCTCCTCAGCCACCTTATCTTGAACATGTCCGGTCCTTTTGTTCGTGTACGCATCTCTCAGCACAACCCCAAAATGCGGTGGCACACCATCATTAGCGATTTTCTGTAAAAGATAAAACATATATTCGTAGTATTTAAACAGTAAGTTAAAAATACCACGTATATAAAATAATAAATCTTACCATAGCCCGCTCTCGAGCTTCGATCGGTTTTGGCCCACCGTTCTGAGTAGCAATTCCCCTCCCACCTCGGTCGTTCTTCTGGCGTGTTCCTTGAGTTTGTCTCTGATTGCACCTTTTTCTCGGGTTTCATCTAGTTCCTTTTGAACTTCAGAAGGGAGTAGTTTGGTTTTGTGAAAAGCTTTATATGGATTGAGAAGAGATAAATGGGTGAAGGAGACTCTGCTATCATCACTCACATATTCTACTTCATAAATAATGTCTATTTTACTAGAGGTTGATTCTGTAAAAGAAGGTCGGCTAGGAATAACATATATACTTTCCATGTGTGTATTAAGACGAGAGACCAAGACAGAATGTTTTAGTTCATCTGTCATTTTGAAATAACAAACAATAAGTTTTTTTCTTTATTTGATGTTGAGAATATAAAGAAAGCACTAACAAGGTATTTGGCTACATAACCGAGGCAATTTCTTAAGATGAATGGAATGATTGTTTGGACTTTAATTTTAGTGTATAGCATTGTTTTAAAGAAAAATATATAAAATTTTAACAATTATATTATAGTTTTCTTCCTAAAACTATAGCCTTGTTTTAGTTTTTACCAATTATGATGTAACTTTTTTTTTTTAAAGTTACAGCCCAAAAAAAAGCTTTTTTTTTCTGGCTGTAACATGTAAAAAAGCTAAAGCCTTATTTGTTGAGCTATAAAAGTTATTTGGTTGTAGCTGTACATTTTTTTTTTTTTTGCATATTAATTGTTGTAGATTTAGAAGCTATAGCTTTAAGTTTTTAAATGTAACTATTCTAAATAAAATATGATTGGTAAGTATATAATATGTGATGTAGTTTGAATTTAATTATTTTATACAGATAAATATTGTTATAATTTAGAAATTTATTGCTAATTTTAACATATAAAATAAATTTTGTTAACATATAAAATTCTTACTTTTAACTAAATTTACTTTATATATTTAAAGTAGCAATAAATTTTTAAATTTTAATAATTTTTATATGCAAAAACTAATTAAACTAAAACTATATCACATATTGTATATTTACCAATCTAGAGCAAAAAATATACAACAAAAAAATGTACAACAAAAAAATCAGCAAAAAATGTATAGCTACAGTCAAAAATTTTACAGCAAAAATTCTACATTTACAACCAAATAAATCACCCCCGAAGCCTCAATATACATTAAGCTTTGGGAACTCATGGATCTTTCTTCTATATTCCTTTTTAGGAGCTTAGGTGAATTTTTGGTGTGGAGGATTCACAAAGTGGCAATCACATAGCATATCTTTCACAAAGCTTATATTAGAAGATCACTTATTGACATACGTAGTATCTCTTATGGTATCTCTAACCCCACTCTAAATCCAACTCTAAAAGTAAGTTTAGAGTAAAATTTTCTCCAACCCTTGTAACATCCCGAAACCAAAATAGAGTATTTTGGTAAGGGTGTTGATCGACACTAATGTTTCTGAACCGGTTTTGGTTCGATTTCAAGTGCGGTTTTTGTCGGTTTGGGGATTAAGGAAACCTTAAGCTCGTGTATAATTGAGAGCAGACGCGTTGTCTCGTGGTGGGAGGCAAAAAAATGTGTTGAGAGAAGAAAACTGAGAGATTTGGGTGTTCTTTAGAGATTAGTGATCAAACTGTGATCGTTTGTGGTTCGTGAAGGCATTGGAAGTCTCGGTGATCGTTTGTGGCGTGTTTCCTTGCGTTTTTGGTGAGAAATCAGTAGTGCTAGGGCGTGATTAATCTGATTTTGTGGGTTGTTCTCAATCTCTTCCCAAATCCCTAAGGTGAGTGTGTAACCGTAAGTTCCATCGAAACTATTAGTGGGTTTATGATCATTTGATGTGTTTTCTCTATGGAATAATGGTTGGATTGTGTCGTTGATGTGTTTCTTGTGTTATGGTGTTGTTTGTGTGCCTGTGGATGATGTTTAACGTCCAGGTTTCGGTTGTGATTGTCGCAAGAACGAGCAAAGAGAGGACATGCTCGTTCTGCGGTTTCTGCAATTGAGTATCGATCGACCCCTAGAGGTTGTGTCGAATGATACCTATGTTGTTCATGTCGATCAACACCTAGTGGTTGTGTCGATCGACACCCCTGTTGTTCGTGTCGATCGACACCTAGTGGTAGTGTCGATCGACACAAGATCATTTCCTGAATGTATTGGATGGTATTGTATGGTTGTTGTGGTTTTGATAGAAATAGCATGTAGACAGGATGACCATCTCACTAAGTATTTATGATAATACTTACGCCACTCTTTGTTCTATATGTTGCAGGTAAAGGAAAAATGTGATCGCGAAATCAAGGCTTTAGGAAGATGATGATTAGGGTTTTATTGTTATTATTTTATTCTAGTATAACATGGTATATAGCTTGCTAGAGTAACTTGTTTGGATTATTGAATTGCTGGTTTTGAATATTGGAATTGGAATTTGGATCATTTGGTTTAAATTGAATTAGTGGATTTATTGGTTGGATTTAATTATGTGTTTTTCGCTTATTATTGTTGTTGTTGAATTGACCGTTGAGGATTAATCACCAAACTAGAACAACTAACTTTTTTACTCTAACTCATTTCTCACTCTATTAGAGAGTTGAACTTTTTTACTTATAAAAAAAGCACTTTAATTTTTTACTCATTCTTCTTTTACACATAAAATATATTATTAAAATATATTTTTTTGTTACTGGTTCTTTAATTTTTGATTAAATGATAATGGTTTTTTTAAAAAATTATAAAATGATAATCAAAATTCATATTAAAAAAAATCTTTAACCAACACAATTAAAATGCAACAAAAAATTTTCAAATATGATGAAATTTATTAATGGAAAATAATGAAATTAAGATAATAATGACTATTGCATAACATGATAATCGAAAATGAGCGTGATCTCGATGCACCGATTGAAATCTATGGAGAAGCTCCGCCTCTGAATGTTGAATTAGTGGGAGATGATAATATTCGGTTTCAAGAATTTCTTGGGCTAGAAGAATCAAAGATAAAGAAGCTCATTTTTCACTTCGTAATGATTTAGTTGATCATTTGTGGGAAAAATTTGGTAATACTAATGCTTAGATTATATTATTTTATCTTTTTCTATTGTGTAATGTTATTTTATTTCTATAATAAAATTTTAATTAAAATATTATTGTGATTTTAGCGAATTATTGTTAACTATAAAATAATTGGGTAAACTGTATAATTTTAGTAAGTCAATAACTAAATTGAAAAAAATACATTTGGAATATTCATTTTAGAGTGAAAAATAGAGTAGTGGGTTGGAGAAAATCTCTTACTCTATTTTACAGTGAAAAACAGAGTCATGGGTTGGAGATGATCTTACGAAGATAAGAGTTTCAAGCTTAAACTGACATGGCGCTGATACTAAATTTACATACACATAGTAGGTCAATCGCGAAGAAGGTTTTCAAGATCAAATGGATTTTAGAACTTATGTTTTAAAGAAGGAATGATATATGGTGGTATCGGATTTGGCAGCTTCTATCCAGATCCGACTTAAGATTGAACCGACCCGAATATCTATCTGGAGGTAGGAAGATGGGCCTAAATCGACCAAAGAAGCCCATATTGAAGATTGAAGGCCGAATCCACGATCCATCACCGATTTTGGAATACTTTGAGAATAAGTCGAGAATATATGGAAATATTGTGTAAATCTTCCTAGTTATCATATTTTCCATAGATTTATAGGGGTTATTCTACCGATATCATTTAGTATAATATGTAACTCATTCCACCTAAAAAGTATCTCCAACTCTCTTGAATAATACACAATCTTGGAAACACTCTTTATTCTCTTAAGCTTTTCTTGTTATTTGGCCCTCAGATCTAAAACTCTACTCATTTGAGGAGATTGAGTTTGTTCTCTTGAACCCGGTACCTTCAATTGGCGCCCATCGTGGGGCTATATATTTTTTGGGCGCAAATTTAATCAAAAAAAGGAGAAAAACCCTAGCCGCCACCGATTCTTAGAGGAGAATCACGACCAGTCAACTTCATCAACATATTTCTGGCGACCTAGAAGGATCCAGAAGACGATTTGAATCTCATCAGAAAGATCTCTTTGTCTAGTTCCCAGAACAGGTCTCGGATCCATAATCAAAGATCTGTAGCCTCTTCTATTACGTTTTCAGTAACATATATCCCAGAAAACCTAACTCATCACCACCGATGATCTACTTCAAAAATTCCTTCCCGGCGGCACAGAAGGACCCAGAAGACAATCTATATATTAGTGGAAATATCTCTTTGTCTAGATTACAGAACAGTTCTCGGATCCGTGATCGAAGATCTGTAGCCTCTACTATTACGTTTTCAGTAACGTATGTCCCTGAAAACCTAGTTCATCACCTCTGATGATCTACTTCATAAAATCTCTCCCGGCGACACAGGAGGATCCAGAAGATGATCAACATATCATCAAAAAGATCTATTCGTCTAGCTTCAGGAACAGGCTCCAGATCCGTGATCGAAGATCTGTAGCCTCTACTATTATGTTTTAAGTAACGTATGTCCCTGAAAACCTTACTCATCACCTTCGGTGATTCATCTTTAAAAGCTTCCTTCCAGAGATCCAGAAATATCCACAAGACAATCAACATATCATTGGAAATATTTCTCTGTCTAGTTTTCTAACAAGTTACCGATCTTCAATATGTTATCTCTAGCTTCTTCATATACGTTTACAGTAACGTGTGTTCCTCAAAAACACAATTCGTCACCTCCGTCGACATATCTTCGGAGATATACCTAATCACTCCGGTGACCTATCTTTTAAGATATACTAAATCTATTCGGCGGCCTATCTACAACGATCTAATCGACCGCTCCGATGATCTACCTTGTATAACGCCCCGACCGCCCTTACCATGGCCCCCCGTCCATCTTGGTATGTGGCCCACACACCCTGCCAGTCGGTGCGTTAGTTTGGGAGGCTCGAAAGTTTTGATTACTGACCCTGAAAAATCACCATGTGATATTTCATCGTATTTTGACCTCACTCACACGATACTGAAAATGACTTCCCAGTAGTTCACCCATCCTGAAGCTACTCCAGCTCAAACATGCTTAACTCTGGAGTTCTATCAAGAACTGTGACCGAAAAGATAAGTGCAGTTTGGTGATATAGGTAGCCAAATCAATTTTATTAAGCCTATTTGCATATACCGCATATACTATATATGCCCTGAAACTAGGGTATCATAATCACCCCCACTAACAGATCCCAACGTCCTCGTTACGTATACCAAGATCGATACCCCGATAATCTGACTCTTCACAGATGTCAAGGTGATACCATTTGTAACGCCTCGACTGCCCTTACCATGGGCCCCCGTCCATCTTGGCATGTGGCCCACACTCTCTGACAGTCGATGCATTAGTCTCGGAGGCTCAGAAGTTTTGATTATTGACCATGCAAATCACCACGTGATATTTCCACGTGTTTTGACCTCACTCACACGATACTGGAAATGACTGTAGGAATTCATACAGGTTTTACCAGATTAATCTCTATTAACCAACCTAGATGCAATTCCTTTTCCTAGGATCTAGGGTTTGTAAACTTTAAATCTGATGAAAAGGATCTCGAATATACCTGGAGTTTGCAGCGGAGATTTGATCAGGGATTCGAGATCTGCAGCACTTCAAATGCAATGCCTCTACCGATAGTCCACACGCACACAAATAGGAATCCGCAGGGATGCTAGTACCTGGAATCGGATCTTTCAGGGAATTCTTAAAGGCGGCTATCAACCGGGTCGACAATTGGTCTCTGTCGATCGACACAACGTTTATGTCGATCGACGCTAACCAAACCGAATCAATTTTGCGATAACCGGTCAATCCAATTTAACCGGATCGATAACCGGTCAATCCAATTGAACCGGATCGATAATCGGTATGTGTCAATCGACACAACCTTTGTGTCGATCGACGCTAACCGAATCGCAACAAACCGCAATTAGCCGGTTTAATCGATCTTTAAACCAAGCGCGATAACCGATTCAATCCAATTGAACCGGTTCATCGATCGCAAGGCAGAGACAGACGTGTCGATCGACACGACTAGGTTTCTTATGCGATTTGAACAATTTTTCACGAAAACGATTTTACGAAGAAAGAGCGATCAAATCCGATTACAGTTCAGCTAGATTACAAAGTTAAACCCTAAGGCTCTGATACCACTGTAGGAATTCATACAGGTTTTACCGGATTAATCTCTATTAACCAACCTAGATGCAATTCCTTTTCCTAGGATCTAGGGTTTGTAAACTTTAAATCTGATGAAACGGATCTCGAATATACCTGGAGTTTGCAGCGGAGATTTGATCAGGGATTTGAGATCTGCAGCACTTCAAATGCAGTGCCTCTACCGATAGTCCACACGCACACAAATAGGAATCCGCAGGGATGCTAATACCTGGAATCGGATCTTTCAGGGAATTCTTAGAGGCGGCTATCAATATGGTTTTCTCGAAAACTATATCTCCAGGTCGTGACCTATATCTTCTTTATATAGGTCCTGGAGAAAACCTAATTGATCCTGAACCGATTCAGAATCAATTAAGTTACTAAACCGAAATCTTATTTCGGTTAAACCCTCGTGTCGATCGACACTACTATAGTGTCGATCGACACTACTATAGTGTCGATCGACGCTGCCTTTAAAACATGTTTATAATGTGTATCAAATACACATCATCTAGATCATTACATTAATGATCATTCCCTTATAAAGTGAATCCTATTTGCTTAGGTGTGTTACCCTGTAGGATCATATAATACTAGTAATGAGTTCATAACTCATAGATCATAAGCGGCTTCTAGCAAAACGTAATAACTACCTAGTATCATATGAATGTCTAATCTCGACTTCACAACTATCACTGAAGTGAATACAAGTTTGATTTCAGGACATTCCCAACAATCTCCCACTTATACTGGAATTAACTATTCCAATAATCCCTTTTGTCGCTATATCTCGATCTGGCATAAGGCAAGAACCGTGTCATCTTTATTCAACCAACATCATGTTCATCGAACTCCGATTTATACTGACAAAACAAACGACTGACATTCATCTCGTTTGAGTGCGGCCACACATTCCTCAGTATCAAATCTTCGATGGGCCCTGAGATATTTATCTCCTGTTTTACAGGAGGGACAAATCCCATCTTGTTCCATCCCTGTTCCTTCATACACTTCATGATACACTCAATCAATGCCTTTATAGTCACCTTTTACGGATAACGTTTGACAAAGTCAAAACGGACCAATTCATATGTAAGAAATCATGATGAACTCAGGTCTAAGGACTATACTCTATAGTCGTTATGAGAACCTCTCATGACACTTAATTTCCTGTAGAGTTCTCATTAGTGGGTCATGTCCGATCATATGTTCTCTAACATATATCTATGTGATTGACTTTAATACTCTTATTAATGACTCCATGAAACTTAGTCATCAGTCACCTCACATGCTAGTCTCGCGCGGTTGTTGGTGTCCCACATCAACAACCTCGACCAGGGACAAACATAATCTATGTCAATTATCTCTTATAGGGTTTCATGATCAAGTCCTCAACTTGATGACCTATAGAATGACATAAATTATTTTGGGACTATCATTTAAACACATTTAAATAATATTGAAATCAAATTTTATTAAAATCATCAAGGTATGATTACAAGAACATCAAAGCATAACTTAAAACCAAGACAACTCCCACTAAAATCAAGATCACATCTTAATTTCCTTCAGTCCTATAGCAGCAGTATGACTCTCATGCTTAGGTCGCGGGAGGGGTTTGGTCAGAGGATCAGCGAGATTCTCATCTGTGGGAACTCTGCTGATCTCCACGTCTCCTCTATCAATTATATCACGTATCAAGTGATATTTCCTCTCTATGTGTTTGGACTTCTGGTGTGACCTTGGTTCCTTCGCCTGAGCAATTGCTCCATTGTTATCACAGAACAATGCCACATGCTTTAAGATACTAGGGACCACACCAAGTTCAGACACGAACTTCTTGATCCAAACAACTTCCTTTGCTGCTTCCGAAGCGGCAATGTATTCACCCTCAGTAGTGGAATCAGCTACGCTGCTCTGCTTGGAACTTTTCCAACTGACTGCACTGCCATTCAGACAAAAGACATAGCCAGACTGAGACCAGAAATCGTCTCTGTCCGTCTGAAAACTTGCATCCGTGAATCCACTTATGATCAGCTCATCATTTCCTCCATACACCAAGAACTTATCCTTAGTATTTCTCAAATACTTGAGGATACTCTTGACTGCTTTCCAGTGACACTCACCTGGATCAGATTGGTATCTACTCGTCATGCTTAAGGCACAAGTAACATCTGGACGAGTACAGAGCATGGCATACATAATAGATCCTACTGCTGAAGCATAAGGAATTCTATTCATTTGCTCCCGCTCAGCTTGTGTCGAAGGACACTGCTTCTTGCTAAGAGTTATACCATTTAACATAGGCGTGAAACCTCTCTTGGAATTCTACATATTGAATCTGTGCAATACCTTATCTATATAAGTATCTTGACACAATCCAATAAGCCTCTTCAATCTATCTCTATAGATTCTTATTCCAAGGATGTATGCGGCTTCACCCATGTCTTTCATGGAAAAACAACTTCCAAGCCAAGTCTTGACAGACTGAAGCAATGGAACGTCATTTCCGAGAAGAAGTATATCGTCTACATACAGTACGAGAAATGTAACTCCGCTCCCACTAGTTTTCTTGTATACACATGGTTCTTCTTCGTTCTTGACGAAGTCAAACTTTTTGACCGCTTCATCAAACGAAGATTCCAACTCTTTGATGCTTGCTTCAATCTATAAATAGATCGATGAAGCTTGCATACTTTTCCAGCATTTTTAGGATCTGTGAAACCTTCCGGTTGTGTCATGTACACATCCTCTTCCAGAATTCCGTTAAGGAAAGCTTTTTTCACATCCATCTGCCATATCTCATAATCATAATAAGCGGCAGTTGCTAGGAGTATCCGAATGGATTTAAGCATAGCGACTGGGGAATAGGTCTCATCATAGTCAATACCATGAATTTCCTTGAAACCTTTAGCCACTAATCTAGCTTTGAATATCTGAATATTCCCATCCACGTCAATCTTCCTTTTGAAGATCCATTTACACTCAATGGGTCTCACACCATCGGGTAAATCTACCAAGGACCATACTTGGTTTTCTGACATGGATCCCATTTCGGATCTAGCGGCTCCAAGCCACTTTTCGGAGTCAGGGCCCAACATTGCTTCTTCGAAATTCGCTGGTTCGTCACTGTCAATGATCAACAGGTCATGACAATCTTTCACGAGAAGACCGTAGTACCTCTCGAGTTCGTGACGAATTCTTCCGGATATACGAACTTCAGGCATCACAGGTGCTGGTTCCACAACTCCTTGTGGTTCCACCTGCTGCTCTTCCTCATTAGGTTGAGCAGGCTCCTGTGATTCTCGAACTTCTTCGAGCAGTACTTTACTCCCACTGTTCTTCTTATGAAGAAACTCTCTTTCAAGGAAAGTACAATCCCGAGCAACAAACACTTTGTTCTCAGAACGGTTGTAGAAGTAGTACGCCTTGGTTTCCTTAGGGTAACCAACGAAAAAGCACTTATCAGATTTGGGTGCAAGCTTATCAGATATTAAACGTTTTACATAAGCTTCACAACCCCAAATTTTCAGAAAAGACAAACTTGGAACATTTCCAGTCCACATCTCATGTGGTGTCTTTGCAACTGATTTTGATGGGACTCTGTTTAGTGTAAACGCAGACGTTTCTAGAGCGTATCCCCAAAAGGATAATGGAAGGTCTGTGTGACTCATCATTGATCAAACCATATCTAATAGGGTCTGATTCCTCCTCTCGGAAACTCCATTCCATTGGGGTGTTCCAGGAGGAGTGAGCTGTGAAACAATTCCACACTCTCTCAGATGATCACTGAATTCTTGACTTAAGTATTCTCCTCCACGATCTGATCGAAGAGCTTTAATACTTTTGCCAAGTTGGTTCTGTACTTCATTCTGGAACTCCTTAAATTTCTCAAAGGATTCCGACTTGTGTCTCATTAGATAGACATAGCCATACCTACTGAAATCATCAGTAAAGGTAATGAAGTATTGATAATTTCCTCTAGCACTTGTGCTCATCGGGCCGCAGACATCTGTATGTATAAGGCCCAATAAGTCACTGGCATGTTCATTTGGTTTGTTGAAAGGAGCCTTCGCCATTTTGCCCATCAAACAAGATTCACATTTCTCACATGATTCATAATCAAATGAGCCCAGAAGCCCATCACTATGGAGCTTCTGTATGCGTTTCTCGTTTATGTGACCCAAACGACAGTGCCAGAGAAAAGTTGGGTTTTCGTCATTAGACTTAAACCGCTTAGTATTTATGTTATAAACGGGCATTGATTGGTTTAAAATGTAAAGCCCATTCTCTAATGGGCCGCTACCATAAAACATACCATCACGATTAAAAGAACAACATTTATTCTTTATAGAAAAATCAAATCCTTCTAAATCCAAACAGGAAACTGAAATGATGTTTCTGCTTATCGCAGGTACATAATAGCAATTGTTTAATTCTAAAACCAAGCCCGAAGGCAAAGACAAATGATAAGTGCCCACGGCCAACGCAGCAACCTTTGCTCCATTCCCGACTCGCAGCTCCACTTGTCCTTTCTTCAGCGTCCTACTATTGCTTAGTGCCTGCACATTTGTACAAATATGAGCACCACAACCGGTATCTAATACCCATAAGGTAGAACCTGTAGAAGTAACATTTACTTCAATAACATAAATACCTGGAGAAGTCGTCTCGTACGTCTTCTTCTTGTTCTTCAGACCATCCAGGAATTTCTTGCAGTTTCTCTTCCAATGCCCAGACTCATTGCAGAAATGACACTTATCAGCATCAGAAGGGCCAGCTCTGGGCTTAGGGGAAGGCGCAGGTTTGTCCTGGTTCATAACCTGGACAGCCTTGCCCTTTCCCTTGCCCTTGCCGGGTTTCTTAAACTTTTTGCCCCTTTGTACCATAAGCACATTAGGGGCACCCTTCTTGATGTTTGGCTCAGCTGTCTTGAGCATGCCATGTAACTCAGTCAACGTCTTCGTCAAGCTGTTTATATTATAGTTCATAATGAACGTATCATAGCTTGGCGGCAGTGACTGCAGTATGATGTCAGTAGCCAACTCTTGGCTAATGGGACAGTCCAATTTCCCCAAGTTATCAATATAACCCATCATCTTTATGACGTGGGGACTCACTGGAGCATCTCTCAGTTCGAGCCTGCTCCTGAAACATAGCTTTCAGGCTAGTGATTATCTCGATGGGCGACGCCACGTTCTCATATTGCTTCTGCAAATCTGAGTTCATGGTAGCCAGCATCAGACAAGTCACATCGACCACATCATTTGAATGCTTATCCCAAGCATTCTTTTCTGTCTGCGGGGCATTGGCACGGTACTTCTCGGGGAGAACCTTATCAAGGACATAGTCCCTTTTCTCCTGCCTGAGAACAATTCTCAGGTTCCGATACCATTCGAGAAAATTAGATCCATTCAGCTTGTCCTTCTCAAGGACGGATCTTAGGGAGAAAGTGTTGTTTGAGCTTGACATTGCTGAAACAAAAGAGGTAGAGGGTAAGTTACGATGTTCAATAAAAGAGTAAACTTAACAATTAAGAAAACTCTCATTATATTCAAAACTATGTTTCCTCAAAGAATATAATGATCCAAGATCCATGTTTCACTAAAATCCGAGTGAGCCACTGGCTGTTACTCAAATCTTAGCTATACAGGTAAGCAACACTTTGCTAATCATATCCAATATGACTCTTGGTTGTGGATAAAACATCTTATGTTCTAACCACCTGATGTCTCTGGGCCCAGAACTTCTGATAGCCCATTGAAGTAAACCAATCTCTTCCGTCATGTAATAGTTGATGTCATACACTGCAAGCCCATCAACTCAATTACCTACTGCCTCACTCATGTAACTACAGATACCTTGCACTGCAAGACTATCACGCAATGAAATGAGCCTTGACAGCTGACAAGATCGGGAAGACATCCAGAACACTTGATATTTAGTCAAGGAACTGAACATTTAATCCTTAATACATATCATATATGCATTCATGAACCCAATCTCATTAAATCTGGTTCGGTTATTTGATTTCAGGTTCATTAACCCTTAATCTGCGTCAGCTGTCGATCGACACTACCTTAGTGTCGATCGACAGTGACCTCTCTGTCTCAGTTCATCGAAAACCGGTCAATCCAATTGAATCGGTTTCGATAACCGAAACAAAATTTCAATAACCGGTTCGTGTGGATCGACACAACATTTGTGTCGATCGACATTGACCAAACCAGATTCAATTTTCGATAACCGGTCAATCCAATTGAACCGGATCAATAACCGGTCAATCCAATTATACCGGGTCGACAATTGGTCTTTGTCGATCGACACAACGTTTATGTCGATCGACGCTAACCAAACCAAATCAATTTTGCGATAACCGGTCAATCCAATTTAACCGGATCGATAACCGGTCAATCCAATTGAACCGGATCGATAATCGGTATGTGTCAATCGACACAACCTTTGTGTCGATCGACGCTAACCGAATCGCAACAAACCGCAATTAGCCGGTTTAATCGATCTTTAAACCAAGCGCAATAACCGATTCAATCCAATTGAACCGGTTCATCGATCGCAAGGCAGAGACAGACGTGTCGATCGACACGACTAGGTTTCTTATGCGATTTGAACAATTTTTCACGAAAACGATTTTACGAAGAAAGAGCGATCAAATCCGATTACAGTTCAGCTAGATTACAAAGTTAAACCCTAAGGCTCTGATACCACTGTAGGAATTCATACAGGTTTTACCGGATTAATCTCTATTAACCAACCTAGATGCAATTCCTTTTCCTAGGATCTAGGGTTTGTAAACTTTAAATCTGATGAAACGGATCTCGAATATACCTGGAGTTTGCAGCGGAGATTTGATCAGGGATTTGAGATCTGCAGCACTTCAAATGTAGTGCCTCTACCGATAGTCCACACGCACACAAATAGGAATCCGCAGGGATGCTAGTACCTGGAATCGGATCTTTCAGGGAATTCTTAGAGGCGGCTATCAATATGGTTTTCTCGAAAACAATATCTCCAAGTCGTGACCTATATCTCCTTTATATAGGTCCTGGAGAAAACCTAATTGATCCCGAACCGATTCAGAATCAATTAAGTTACTAAATCAAAATCTTATTTCGGTTAAACCCTCGTGTCGATCGACACTACTATAGTGTCGATCGACGCTGCCTTTAAAACATGTTTATAATGTGTATCAAATACACATCATCTAGATCATTACATTAATGATCATTCCCTTATAAAGTGAATCCTATTTGCTTAGGTGTGTTACCCTGTAGGATCATATAATACTAGTAATGAGTTCATAACTCATAGATCATAAGCGGCTTCTAGCAAAACGTAATAACCACCTAGTATCATATGAATGTCTAATCTCGACTTCACAACTATCACTGAAGTGAATACAAGTGTGATTTCAGGACATTCCCAACAATGACTTCCTAGTAGGGTCACCCATCCTAAAACTACTCCAGCTCAAGCACGCTTAACTCTGGAGTTCACTCAAAACCTATGACCGAAAAGATAAGTGCACTTTGGTGATATAGGTAGTCAAATCAATTCTTTTAAGCCTCTCTGTATATGCCTTGAAACTGGGGTGTCATGCCTTGTTTGTTAACTCGTTAAACACTTAATTTGTTAAGTACCAGCTTTCCTAGTGGCCCAGCTCTCCTACAGGTCCAGTTCTCCTAGTTGTCTCCCCGACGAGTTGCCTACCTGTCTCCCCGACGAGCTGCCTAGCTGTTTCCCTGAAGTGCTGCCTAGCTGTCTTCCCGAAGAACTGCCTAGCTGCCTCCCTGACGAGTTGTCTAGTTGCCTCCCCGACAAGCTGCCTAGCTGCCTCCCGATGAGCTGCCTAGCTGCCTCCCCGATGAGCTGCATAAGATTCTCCCCTACGAGCTAGCTAGATGTCTCCCCGACAAGCTGCCTAGTTGTCTGGCACGTTTGCAACCTAGCTGATTTGTCTAGCTCATCGCCTAACAGCTCTTCTAGCTGCCGAGCTCGTCCGCTGCCTAGCTGCCTAGCTGAAGAACTGCCTTGCGACAAGCTGCCTAGATGTCTGGCATGTCTGCTACCTAGCTGATTCGTCTAGCTCATCGCTTAAACAGCTTTTCCAGTTGCCTAGCTTGTTCACTACCTAGCTGAAGAACTACCTTGCCGACGAGCTACCTAGCTGCCTGGTAAGTCCGCCACCTAGTTGATTCGTCTAGCTCATCGCCTAACAACTCTTCTAGCTTCCTAGCTCACCTGTTGTTTAGCTGCCTAGGTGAAGAACTGCCTTGCTAACGAGCTGCCTAGGTGGAAGACACATTTGCCGCCTAGTTGTCTAGCTCATCGCTTAGCAGCTCTCCTTGTTGACTAGCTCATCGCTGAACAGGTCTCCTAACTTGGTTAGCTCATCGTTGCCTTGGAAAAAAAAAAACTTCTCGGCATTTATGCCTCTCTCATATTTAAATTATGAGCGACTTGATCCTTTCTCGAAAGAAAGGTACGTAGGCAGCCCCTCATAATGGCAAAGTTACGATATCAATAAAAATATAAAGTTATTTTTACTTAGTGCACTCAGACACTATAAATCCAAAAGTGGTCTACTAGAAAACAAGCATTCTATAAACTTCTAACAAAATATTGGCACGACCAGGTCGTCCATATGCATAACTAAGGTGGAAAACCTCTCACATCAGTGTCATGGCCAAGTATCCGATCTCTTATACATACTTCCCATAAGTATAGTGGTACTTAAACCCATATAACTAAGTCGGCCTCAGTGTTGCAAAACTTCTATGATCATTAAAGTAACTAAGCCGACTTAGATCGCATACATTTCAATGACTTAGAAAACAACAAGGTAAGCCGTACATTTTGCGCACTCATAGGAAAGTTCAAAAGAACCAAAAAACTAAAGGCTCTCGATCCCGACCTCAGATAAAAATGAGCCAAAAAAGCAAATGCTCTATAAAATACTCAGACTACATATGAAAGTCTCAAAATAAAAATTCTTAATAAGGAAAAACAAGAATCTTGAATGCCTAGCTCGTCGCTCAACAGCTCTCCTTGATGCCTAGCTCATCGCCAGCAGCTCTCCTCGCTGCCTAGCTCATTGCCAGCAACTCTTCTCGATGCCTAGCTCATCGCTCCGCAGCTCTCCTCGATTCCTAGCTCATCGATGCATAACACATCACCAGCATCTCTCCTCGATGCCTAGGTCGTCGCCAGCAGCTCTCCTCGATGCCTAGCTAGTCGCCAGCAGCTCTCCTCGCTGCCTAGCTCATCGGCAGCAGCTCTCCTTGATGCCTAGCTCGTCGCTCAGCAGCTCTCCTTGATGCCTAGCTCGTCACTCAGTAGCTCTTCTCGATGCCTAGCTCGTCGCCAGCAGCTCTCCTCAATGCCTAGCTCGTCGCCAGCAACTCTCCTCAATGCCTAGCTTATCGCCAACAGCTATCCTCGATGCCTAGCTCATCGCCAGCAGCTATCCTCGATGCCTAGCTCATCGCCGGCGGCTCTCCTAGCTGCCAACCTCAGCGGTGCCGAGCAACAACAACAGTATTAGCAAGCCATCTATCAAACCGTCGTGTCTTTTTGTTACCTTCTCAAAATCGAAAGGCTCGAGAAACCATGTGGAGAGATCAAACGGACGTATTGATCCAATCCTAAGTCAAATCAACTGTTATAACACGCTATGTCCGACCTCTGGCGCCACACTCAAAGAT